>OY856412.1:327055456-327520456 GCA_963693085.1 Alisma plantago-aquatica
CAGAACACAAGTTTCTCTGTAAAGTTGTCGTTCTCTCTAGTTGTGGTAACCAGGAGAGCCCGAGCAAGTGCTACCCAACAAGGAAGGCACAACAAGAGAAAGACAACTGCAGAAAAGCGAATGGTGGCAGGAGAGTATGTCGGTGACTAGTATGCCGACAGGAGGGTACGACTCCTTCCGGTGCCTTGTGTGACAAGACGATCGGAGTTCCAGGTGGTCCGTGTGGACTATTTCAGAGGCGGGAGATTTCTGCCGCTCGGAGGATAGTTGTCAATCCCGACAGTTCCGGTGAGACCAAGAACTGCACAGACATCATCCAAGACCAGAGGTGAAGACCGCGCAAGCCGCGAGGTAACGTCGCCGAGCAAGCCTCGGGACAGGGTATGTCTCTACAAACTATCCTTCCTACTGTATGGACGTTGACGCGATTCCTTTTTACTGGGTTCGGGGAGAAGAAAATTTGTGGTTCCACTGCCTTCTCTGTCTCTCTTAAAACCCAACAGTGGTATCAGAGCCACGTCAACTGCTCTATACTCTAGGATTATCTATGTGATTGATTTTGCTTTGTCGCCTTCATTTATTGCATATGATGCGAATAAAATTAGCTTTATGCATGTCCAATCCTAAATCCACAAATCTCAATATACATATATGATATGTAATATGAATGCACTCGATATGCATCGGCCTTAAACGAGTTTTGTGGTGGATGTATAGCATGGTTATGGCCAATAAAACCTATGTATGTGTGCTTGATTGAATGTGGTTGCTTGCATCTCGGTCTGCGCACCGATTCTCTATCTCTTATTCCTGATGTAACTCGAGATAAATCGAGATTTCTTTCCTACCTTTGCTCCCCCCGAATGTAACTCGGGGTTTCCCTATTCAAATGTAAAATAGGATAGATCTTTTATTTCTTGTTATGTCGAAGAATGGTAGACATCCTAACGGCAGCTGAGACGGACGGTTCAAGGAGTGAACTGATCAGTTGGCGCTCCATACGATCAGTTCAAGAAGTGAACTGATCGGTTAATGACTGGTTCATGGAGCGAGACGAGCGGGTGGCGGCCATGAGGAGATGCATGATGACCAAGCGAACCGATCGGTTGGAGGAGCCAACCGATCGGCTGGTGGCACCCAGACGACCGGCCAGGGAGAGCAGGTCATTCATGTGATGAGTTGATCAACTCGGACGGCTATAACACTTCATCATGGACAGGTTGCATGTGATGTAGACCTAGATGACCGTGATTTCTCTTGGCTCGAGGAATCACATTAGGATGGCCATAATCATCGCTTTTATCGTTTCGCATGTTTTATGTGGGATATAGCATGTATATAATATGTACTATATATTGTGATGATTGGATATGTATATGTACCTATTAAACCAAATCCCTCATTAAATATTAAAGTTTTTATATGCCTTCCAAATGTGACACGTGAAAAGCTTGATCGGCCAAGTGTGGGAACGCCCTAGCGTGGCACTCTATCTATCTCGTAGAAGCGTGAAGGATGGATATGTGGGTCTGTCCTAGCAGGGTGCATATTCATGGTGTTGGCTTTGGGTCGGACTTAACAAGGTGACCTAGATAGGATCTACCACCTTGAGACATGGAGGTGATCATGGCAAGGAGTTGCATATGACATCTTTCAAGAGTTGCATATGATGCAATTGGCAAAAGTTGCCTACTTGGAAGATCTAAGTTGTGCGTGACAGCCCTAGCTGGTCCATGACTCATAGGATTTCAGGATCTTGACCCACTAGAAGATTGTACGTTGCAATCTTCTGAATTGATGGTGAGGGCTATCAATTTGAACAAGAATAGTGGGAGCGATAATTAATTAAAGTCCTAATTATATCGTTAACCTTTCAAAACAATCAAATAAGTCAAAATTGAATTTTGGACTAAATTGCATATATTTTCTTTTGTAGTACAAATGACAACAAACAACAATCACTTTTCATTGCGATCGGTCTTTGAAAAGGACAAGCTGAATGGGACTAACTTCCACGACTGGTTCAGGACATTGAGAATTATTCTCACTCAAGAGTGAAAGCTCTATGTCCTGGATACTCCAGCTCCAGAGGAACCTGCTCCTACCACACCAAAGGCAGAAAGGGATGCTTATAAGAAGCATTCTGAAGATGCCATTGATGCAAAGTGTTTGATGTTGTGCTCCATGAACCACGAGTTGCAGAGACAACATGAGAACATGGGTGTCATTGAGATGATTCAGCATCTCAAGAACATGTATGAAGATCAAGCACGGCAAGAGAGATATGATGTCTCTAGGGCGTTGTTCAAGTGTGTCATGACAGAAGGAGATCCAGTTGGTCCTCACACACTCAAAATGATTGGGTATATAGAGAACCTGACAAGACTGGGATTTCCCCTGAGCCAAGAGTTGGCTACTGACAGTCAGTTTGAGATGAACTACAACATGAACAACTTTGACAAGTCGTTGACAGAGTTTTTGGGCATGTTGAGGACAGCTGAGGCACAGATGAAGAAGGACAAGCCTAAGTCTGTGATGATGATCAGCAACAAGAAAGGCAAGTCCAAGCGCAAGGGCAAAGGCAAGGCTAAGAAAGGTTCTGATGCTAGCCAGCAGCCCAAGTCGTCTTCAACTCTCAAGGCCAAGGGAGGCGTGACCAAGAGAGGCAATTGCCACCATTGTCAAAAGCCAGGACATTGGAAAAGGAATTGTCCACTCTATCTGGAAGAACTAAAGAAGAAGGAGGCGACAGACGTCTCCACCTGAAGGTGTCATAAAATAAACTTATAACACTTTTAAGGTATATGATACCAAGATATAAAGTGTAAAGCACCCAATACATGGGGCAAGTATTGCCACCATAAATAGGAGTACTTTAGTTTATTTTCAGTCTTGAAGGCATGTAATAGAGTTATGAGCTTCTATTTCATATTTGTCAATGGATAGAAACACATTATTTTTGCATATTTGATGAATGCATATTCATCTGAGTCTAATCGCCCCGTTTGGCCCGATTTTGCCCTGATTGTTCGCCTTTACTAGCTCTATCTTCTAATATGTGCATTTACTTGGCTTAACTGCCTTATTGAGCTTTTATTGGTCGTATCCTCTTATCTGAGACTTATCTTGGTTAAATCAAATTGATCACATATTTAATTGTAACTTTACATCATTCTTGACAGGTCAACTTGGGCATTGGGCCCATGTTCTAATCCATTCCTCTATCTTAGCCCTTGGTTTGGGCCTGGTCAAATCAAGTCAACGGCCCCTCTCTTTCTTTACACGGCTACAGTGCCCGCTTCTTCACCTAGATCGTGGCTCCAGCAAACCCAACTGCGACCTTCACCAACTCTCTGCACCTCCCCTGCATAGCCGCAACCGCGGCAACCTCTTCGCACACCCGCGATCTCCTCCAAGCCACCCCGCGACCGCGGCATCCAAAAACCCGCGACCGCGGCATCCAAAAACCCGCGACCGCGGCATTCAAAAGGCCGCGGCCGCGGCATTCAAAAAGCCGCGACCAACAGCGAAGCCACGACCAAGCTAAAGATAGCAGACACATCAGTTCGATTATCGCGACCGCGATACCAGCTAACCGTGACCTGGGCACACGATTAACAAAGGAGAGGCACGACCGAGCCAAAAATCCGCGACCGCGGCATTCAAAAAGCCACGACTGCGGCATTATTCGAAAAGTCGCGACCTGATGCAAAATTACTAAGGTCACGATTCTAAGTCGTTGCCCAGCCTGCCTATAAATAGAACATGACTCCAGTCAGTCAAATCATCATCTCCAGACGTCGTTAGGCTGCAGGTCTGTCCTGGGCCTAAGGAGACGATCTCCATAGCCAAGAACATGACCCCGTGGTGGTTTTGCGGCCTGTTCACCCAGATCTGGAGTAAAGACTCAGATCTGCAAGCCACCTCGTTCAGATCCGGATCTAGATCTAGATCTGGGTCTAGATCTACTGCATCTACGCCATTTCTACGCCGCCATCTCATCCACGAGTTGCTCCTCCTGCTGTGAGCGAGGACTACAAGAAGAAGAAGAAGGTGGAGAGAGGAGATATGCCACGTCTGTCGTGGTGTTCTTCTCTCTTCTTCCAGATGTGCTCCGACGTTGTGTAGAAGACCGTTTCTCGACAGAACTGTGATCATCTTCTTCACCATGCTCATGGCGGAATCCTCTCTCTCTTATTTTCCTTGTTTCTCTCACCATGAGCGAGTAGTTTATTTTCGCTGGGGTGCAGGGACTAGCCCCGCTGCCCATGCTTTCATATCTCATTGTTAAACATTCCATGGCATGTATATAATCTTTTATTTCGTTGTTAATCGTCGATGTGTGCTTGTGGATTGATCACCTGCTTGCATATATCTTGTTCGTTTCCTATGTTGCGAGAACTTCAATGCGTAGGTTTTGAATGTCGATTAATGTGGTTGACTCCCAAACTAGAAATAGAATGGGGTTCCTTGAGGTCGTAAGTGTATGATCTGTGTGGTGACGAGCCATCTAGCCCACAGTGACGCTTCTGTGTGCCTGACGCCTGTATAGGGGGGCCACAACCTCATTTGGATTTTTATATCTTCAGAGTCGTAAGTATGTGATCTGGATGGTGACGAGACATCTAATACCTAAGGTGATGCTTACGCGAACCTGACGCCCGTATGGGGGGTTCTGCAGCAGCTCTATTTGAATGGTTATATCTTGCCTGGATATTAGATGTTTGGATGTGATTGCATGAGTAGTGGTGGTGAAACCCGGAACCATCCCAGCGATTTCCATCATTAATCTTTAATCAACCTTTAATCCTGCTCTTTTACTTTCCTTGCTCTTAGCTTAATTAAACTCAAATCAACCAACCTTGTTCTAAATATTAGTCTTGTTTCAACTAGATTCGACTAGACGAAAGATTCTTAAAAACGTTGTCCCTTAGGATTCGATCCTCAACTATATTGCGATAAGACCCGTCCACTTGCGGGTGGTATTATTGCACGTTGTTTTGGTTAAAAACTTAGGGATTTCAACCCTAAGTGAGTTTGTTAGTACGATAATATAAGCCACGTCAATATTGTATGACAATGATAGCAATTAATAAAGTTGATGTTTCAATTTCAAAGATATGATCTTTATGGCAATGCCTTGTTTATCTTGTGGTACTTGGTATGCATAAGATAAAATGATACCTAAAAGTTATTGATAACTCAAACAATCAAATTAGCATAAATCATGAGAAATTCATTTCTAGTTTCCATATGATGGATAAATCTAGACTCTTTTGGTTAGAGAACCAGTAAGAGACATGAATCTCTTGGACATGATTAACCAATCTTCACTAAGGTAGTAGAAGAATGATTATCCTATTAGGTATAATCATGTGATGTATTTATATACCTATTGGAGTTAATGTTGATACTTCAAATGGTGTTTAGAGAAATACCAATATGAATATCTTGAAGTGTTTAAGAATATCATAGATGAAGTACAAATTTGGTAAAAGTATTAGTTCTTGATGTGATCAAGGCATAAGGATACTTAAACCAAATGTTTGAGAACCTTATGAGTGATTATGATAGTGTATCATAGTGAACTCATGGTTAAGGCATGGTGATGTCTAAATCAAGGAGTCATACTCTAAGGAGTTAGAGGATGATTATCAAATAACTAAATTCTTCTTAAACAAAGAATACCCTACACTAATATAGGACATTAAGAATCACAAAGAGTTGTGAGTTCTTATATCCTTGACAGATACACCCCGATTATCTATGTGATGAGTTGGTCATGTGATGAGTCAACTATCTAGATGAATATGAGGAACCAAATTTTGAGTTATGACCATTACATCCTAAATGACTTCCATGTGAACCATAAGGCATGACCTTGATGGTAGCACCCATTGGGATGAAATTCATAAGTGTGAATGAGTCTTAAGCGTTAAGACACATGGATAACATTTTGAGAAGGATGATGCTTGTTAATTGCAACTTAATGACTAAGAGATTTGGCATATGGATACTAAAACTGCATTCCTATGAGGAATAAAACAAGGATGTGTACGTGACACAACCTATAAGGTTTATGAATCCATTAATACAAATGAAGTCTATAAGTTACAATGGACTAATCAATGTGATTGATTAAGTACAAGCAACTCAGAGCTAGATCTTTACTTTGATGATATAGTCAAAAGGTTTGACTGATATGTCAAAGATAAAGAGAGATATGTGATTTAGTGGGAGTGTATTCACATTCCACATGTTGATGTGAAATGAAAATGTTCTAGAATGGAAATCCAAAGTGGAAATTAGGGAAGATAGAGACGTTTCCTATGTGATAGGAATAGAGATCTAAAGAGATAGTTCTCGAAAACCTCTTGACCTGAAAAGAGAGAGCATGCATTAGCAATCTATATTGAAGGGCTCAGTATGCACAGATTCAGTGGGAGAAAACTTATCCATGTTACATGGAGTTAGTATCCCAAAGCCAAGTGTCCGATTCTTATGAAGAATAGAAACACTAAGAATAGATAAGGATCTATCATGTATGTAAACATCCCATCATCTTGCATGTATGGACATGGCAAGATCAAAACGCATTCATCATCTTGTATGTAGGACATTACAATATGATGTGCTCATCCTGATAACTCGTATGTGGGACATGACGAGTGGATGTCTGTCTAGTTCCGGTAAGGGTTACTGGAATACCATAAGAACTTGATAAGTACTTGAGAAGTACTAAATCTATGGAAATAAGGAAGGGTTCACTGTAAAGAGTTACACTGATGCAAACTTCCGAAAAGGACAGAAAAATAATCGCAATATATATGGGATATATAAAAGTGAATGTTTGTTGATAAATGGAAATGTTCCAATAAAGTTGTTTAAAAGAAAAAGCCGAGTATCCGTGTGTTAGAGAACATTAGTGGATACTATATGGATCTAGAAGTTCATAGAGATGAACTTATAGATATTCCGATCATTGATGACAAATAAGGAATGCTTGGTCATGCAATGTGGCTAAAGGTTAGCAAAGGAATACTAGATTGCATATTACAGCAACTCCATCTCATACGTGTGACGTACAGTGAAGAGATGAGAGACATGCAGTTAATACCGACTCTGGCAAGGTGTTGCCATAACTCACTGCGTAAGCACTAGAGCATAATAACATGTGGGACATGTTTGAAGGTCACTATGAATATGATTCAAGGGTGATTGGCTCGCAGTGCAAGTGGGAGTCTGTTGGTATGTATGCCCTGAGAGCCAGTCATGGGATGATTGGTGGGATACATTAAGATTGATTTGATAAACATCAAAGGCAAGCTTCCAATTCTTTTTGGTTCAGTCATATGAGAAAATGATAGAACAGATTGAATGTCTAAAGAATGACCGTACTCAATGACGCATGCTTTCAGGTTGAGGACCTGAACGATGAGATCATACGGATGCTAAGAGTTTGTACATTCTTATTATGTCCCTAGTCGGATGTCATTGTGGAAGGTAGATAGACAACAATGACACACAAGACTAGATTGTGGTGTTGGTTGATGACAAAATCTCGTTAGTCATGATATAGAGATATCAAACCAAACACATAGGTACTTGTTAGAGAACAAGTGTATCGGACAGACCCACCGTGAGTTTGACACATAGAACCATGACATGGTAGTCACAGTCAGTTCTCACACTGATGGTGGTGAGTGTGATTCTTTGACCTGAGATCACTACATTCAACACATGTCGTTGGGTACACTTTGACATCATCAAACGCAGTCTTGAAACATGGGTTGTTATAAAGGTGATGATTGGGTGGCTTTGACACATGGGGCTTTTGAGGGGTGAGTGATAGATATGGGATTTGTCTCTCCTGAGAGAGTTTGATATCCATGGCCACTTGATGAGTAGGATTAAGATAGGCGTGCGCACGCATGTGTGAATCAGTATGTGATATTGATGTCATACATATCTCCTCCAATCTACTCTGAGATCAAGAAAGTGAATGAACGTTGACAGCATGACTGTTCCATGCCTTAAGTTCATTCGGGATATCAGTGACAAAGGAATTATACATTCACTATAACACCATTCATGGATTGTAGGATTGAAAGTTGTTCTCCAACTTTCCTTTTCACTTGGGTAGCACTGATGTGCAACTAGGCACCGCTCTTTGCTTGTGAAATCATAAGTGTTATGGACTTTCACTGCCAACGTGAAATGGGCATGTAGGGTCACACACATAGGATTTAACCTTGAAGAGGAGTTTATCTACAAATGATGTTTAGATTGATTACTAAAGGAGTTTAGTAGTTCAATTAAACACTCAATCAATTGATAGCTCAATATCATAGTGTTCAAGGTGTTGGACCGATTGAATAGAGTATCGGATTGATTGAAACTGCAATTGACTGATTTTGCACAGTCTGCACTCCCAACCGATTGGTTCATGAGATGAACCGATCGGCTCAGGATAGGCTGAACCGACCGGTTCAAGGGTTGAACCGATCGGCTCAACTGGTCCAAACGAGCGAGTTGGGAAAGTCAGGTTGGCAAGAAATTTCTCTTCGTTTCACTTGTCCAATTTGATTGAAACAAGGATTGGCATTTGGATCAATTCGAAACAAAAGAGGAAAAGTCAATCGAAAATTGATCAGGACCACGAACTGATCAGCTCATGCTTGAACCGATCGGCTCAGGTGCCACAACCGATCGGTTCATGTGTGAACCGATTGGCTCAGGTCCCCAACCGACCATTTCATGCTTGAAACGGTCGGTTCAGATGGCACAGTTGGTTGTTTTGTGGAAAATCTCAAACCCTTCTACTCCTACTTTAATCCTGCATTGCCCGGGGTAGAGAACCATGTCTCATGACCCTCCTATATATATAGGGGTAGTGGGGGCTTCTTAGGTACAACAACTCAGAACACAAGTTTCTCTGCAAAGTTGTCGTTCTCTCTAGTTGTGGTAACCAGGAGAGCCCGAGCAAGTGCTACCCGATAAGGGAGGCACAGCAAGGGAAAGACAACTGTAGAAAAGTGACTGCTAGCAGGAGAATGTGTCGGTGACTAGTACGCCGACATGAGGGTACAACTCCTTCTGGTGCCTTGTGCGACAAGGCAATCGGAGTTCCAGGTGGTTCGTGTGGACTACTTCAGAGGCGGGAGATTTTTGCCGCTCGGAGGACAGCTGTCAATCCCGACAGTTCCGGTGAGACGAGGAGTTGCACAGACACCGTCCAAGACCGGAGGTGAAGACCGCGCAAACCGCGAGGTAACGTCGCCGAGCAAGCCTCGGGACAAGGTATGTCTCTACAAACCATCCTTCCTACTGTATGGACGTTGACGCGATTCCTTTTTACTGGGTTCGGGGAGAAGAAATTTTTTGTTTCCGCTGCCTTCTCTGTCTCCCTTAAAATCCAACATTTATCCCTCGTTTCTTGAATTTCCAAGCAAAACAAATAATTCATTAGTTGATAGCTACTAAAGGTAGCTCATCCATGAAGGGGTGAACCCTAAAATACCCTTCGAGAAAACACCTTCAAACCAAGGATTAAATAGGTGCCTCATGGCTCAACAAGCTTAAGAATGATGAGAGAATATCCAAGGAACATAATACAAGTGATAAATTGCAAAGAAAACCTCTCAATTGGGTAAATTGTAGAAAATTCCAAAATATACAAAAAAATGCATAACGTGCTCAAACAATGTCCAAATTGGACCATATTTGAAACTTAAGCTTGTCTTATGATTTCAAAGCTTATCACAAGGTTAGATTAGGGTTATAAGAATTAAATTATGATAATTAAGCTTGTTCAATACTTTAAGCAAGGTTAGGGGTCTCACAATTTTAATGACAAAGGTCTTAATAGTGTACAATATTACGAGGGTCAGAGTCTGCCAATGGTTTCCACATGATAATCAGGCTCATCAACTTTTTTGGATAATTTGTCTCGACCAGATATTATTGTTTCATTAATTGCATCCTAAAAGAACATTCTTGTCATAATAAGAAACCATCGGTAATGAGGTATTGATCTAGGAGTTTCATAATTTAGCATGCATTCTTTTAAGTCTCTTGGTATTTTTCTGAGGCCATATGGCGAATGTACCTATATATAACTATTTCTATATAAAAAATTTTGTTTCTAGGATTAAAAGATATAATTACCTAGTTTTTCTCAGCAGCAATTGGATCCTCTCAGGAATCTGTGACTTCAGTGGATCGTGGACCCAAGTTGGGCATGCCAGAGTCGTGATCCCTTCTTCCTTACAGTGAAACGGAGCACCGCCGCGTTAACTTCAAAAATCCTTGCCTCCATCGTCAAGTATCTGGTGGTAATTCCCATGTCTTTGGTGCACTCTGGAGCTAGGGGAGGCTTTGGACCACATATCTCATCCTAACACTAGGCATCCTCCGTTGTAAAAGGGTTTAAGGCTCATGCATATTCAAAGTTGTCTGGTTTAGATTACCTTATGTAAGAAAAGCCTACATACTTTCATCATCAAGATTAGCTCATATTCTTCAAAATTGAATTCAAACCTCATATGCAACTTAAATTGTTATAAAGAAAATTATATCATCAGAATACAAACTTAGATAAGACTATTCATGCTTATATCAACTATCATTTATCATCTACTCTATCTGACACATATCTTGATAAGGATCTAGACATCTAATCTAGAACAACTCTCTCTTCTAACCGATGTCACTCCCTTTCACTAAGGTTACATGACTACCTCCTACTCTTCTATGTGGAGGGACACATTTTCATATCTACTTCTATATATATATATATATATATATATATATATATATATATATATATATATATATATATATATATATATATAATAACATTTATATATTTTTTCTTAGATAAATCATACATCAGAGAAAATTGTTGAGACTCGATCTAATTGGAAACAAAATCAAACCAGTAAAACTGAGTGTGCCACACACAGTAGATAGCCTAGTACCATGTCACCGAACAAATTGTGAGAACAAGGTGTAGACTAGTGTAGCTACCCAAAACATATGAGCTCCATGTGGAAAGGGTTTCAGACACGTGTCTAAACCTAGTTCTCAAACATCTAGGTTTAAACTTAGAGGATAAGTCAAACCTAGTTCCTATAGAACAACTTACTAAGTTTTTAGGGTTTTAAGTGAAGGTTTGAATTGAGTTTTGTATTTCATGATGAGCAATCGCCGTGTGTATCTATCATTCATGCTCTAATACCAACTATAACATCCCTGAATTTTGCCTTCTACAAACCTATGTGGGGAGGACAAACTTCAAAAACGTTACTTAGAGTGTGTGAATGCTTCTGCATCGCCTTCTGAGGTTTTTGAAGTTCCTCCTCCTAACCTCACAAGGTTTTGGGAAGGTCAAATCTGAGGATGTTACACTACCAACTCGTCACTCTGTCTCCTATTTCGTCCCAATTTTGACTTCATGTCTCTACTTCCACTTCTAGATCTCCCATTTCTCCACCTTCTCCCCATGTCCCTTGTCAATCTTGAATCCCAACCTCCCACGTCACTGTGAAGGACACACCTACAGAATGTGGAGGAGAGTCGCCAAAGAAGTGTCATGAAGGACACACTAACTCCAAATTTCAATCATCATTGCCCAGCATCTAGCAAGCATTCTCCAAGCAAGTTGTGTGAACCATGTATCTACCACATTGGTGTCAAGCACTATTGCTAGTTTTGAAGGTCATCCTCAATCGAACACATAGGTGTGAAGGTATTTTGTAGGGGTAGGAAAAAAACTAGACAAAACCGCCAAACCAAACTAGACTGAAGCAAACGTACTAATCCTGACTGAAAGGGATTATTGGTCTAGTTTGGTCTCAAAACGCATCACATTAAGTTTAGTATTATGGTATGGTTTGGTATCAAAACTCATCAGACTAAGTCATAGTATTTTGAAGAGATTATGAGTCCGATTTGATCTCAAAACTTATCAGACTGTCTTAGTGGTTGGTTTGACTATGTAGACCAGGCCAGTATCTAATAATATAATAATAACTAATATACTTATGTATACACATACATATCATAGTTATCAAGGCTCCCACCTAGGCCCCCTAGGCTCTAGGTGAACCACCTTACATTAGGTGCCTAGGCTTCCCAATAACTAAAATGGAAGCCTAAGGTCTTTTCAGACAGTTAAAGACCAAATTAGCATGGATTATGGTCAAATTAGATCAAGTTTAGTTATTTTAGTGAAGAAGCAGGTCTAATTTAGCCAAATCGAATCTAATGTGGACATATCAGGTCTGATTTGAGGGGAAATAGGTCTTATTTGGGAAAGAAATGTCTTATGTGGGGGAATTAGGTCTGATTTAGCCAACTAGGGCTCATTTAGATCAATGTAGGACAAGCTAGGCGAAGTTACGTCAGATTAGGTTATATTTTGCCAATATACATTTAGTTAGGTTTCATTTTGCCAATATACATATGACTTAGGCCAAATTAGGACATACTAAGGTAAACTAGGTCCAATTTAGACCATGTTAGGTCAAATTAAGAACAAATAGGTGTAGCTTAGGTCATGAAAGGTGTGATGCAGGTGAAATTACGATTGATTAATCTTAGGGATAACCAATACAATTGTACATAGTGATCTATATATTTGAATATAGCTAAATGTATATGCAAAATCATTTATATATATGTAAACTATAAACAAATATGAAGATTTCCTAGGATCCCGCCTAGGCCCCTTAGGCTTCCCTTGGGTGGGAAGGACAGCCTAACTTCCTAGACAAGTATGATACATATACATGAAATATGAGTATCACGATATATTGTCAATATATTACATCACTAAAGCATTGCCTTATATGTTATGTGTTGTCAAATTGTCAATAAACAACACAACACTATCAAACATAACTAAATAAATATAGTGTGGCCATTTCAACTAAACTAAGTAACCTAATCTAATCCAAAAAGAAAGTTGGTTCCTTTACTACTATTACATGCACGATGTGACTCTGCTATTGCATTCCATGCAACATTGTCTAGTGTAGATTGGTAAATTATTTTTATGATTTCAATAAATTTTCTTTTTCTCAAAACTATGTTTTTTAGATGCATATGTACCTTTATATTTGCTCTATGATTGAGGTAGCATCATGTTTTTATTTTATAATAGAGTCATGTCTCATTTGTTAAAGTTTAAAACATACCCAAGTAATATGTGTTTCATCATCTCATTACAAGACTTATATTTAAACATGACAACTATGCCAACATAAAATTGAATTTGTCATTGAAAAGATCAATAGAAATGGCATACCATTCCGTGTGCTAGTAGATTATATGAATGGTTTGTGTAGCATACCAAAACCTAGGTATACTTCCTAATCATGTCTTTCTTGGTCTTTTTTCATCTGAGATTGATTTTAATCCCCTTCTACCTAAATTACATGGTAATAAGAGTATTATGAGCTTAGAAACATATTGATTAAGGTAAAATTCCATGTTTAAGAGGTTTTCATGTAATTGACTTATGGATTAACTAATGGTTAGAATGCAAATTCAATACTTAATAGCCTTTACCATTAAATAAATTCTCTAGAACTTTTGTAAGCTTCGATAATTAGTATAACATTGGCATATGAAGTATCTCTCCAGAATAATGCTTATATTAGTGATAGGCTTGAGCTTCAAGTTGTTACATCAAATTATCAAGAGTCGGTTAAAAAGGAAAAAATAGATAAAATAATGATGATGGTTAGTTGTGATTATTAAGGAAGGTTGGTCATGATAAGATAATCCAAAAATCAAACCCAATCCCGAAATATTAGTAAAAGATATTCATTTTTTTGAGAGCTTAAAAGATACTAATTAGATGATAGATCTTGTACTAATGGTGTGAAATCGTAAAATATTAAGTGATATAAAACTTCAAAAAGTATATTAAGTGATATAATATATAATAAAGAATCTCAAAAGTGGAAACTACTGACATATTTAGAATCTACATGTCATAGTTAACTTTTCACTTTATTTGGACCTCGTTTGACCCCTCAGCTAATTGTGGTGAGCAACCAAGTAAGATTTGATAATGCACATACATTTATTTTTTGTTGTTATTATGTCAAAATGCTTGATGTCTCATGCTTTGAAGAGAAATAAAAAATACCTCCCTTCATATTAGTGTGTTTTTACTTGGATGGGTTTTATTCCTCCATTTGGATCCTGCTCATTATAGTCTAAGACCAGACCACACTAAACAACATAGTTGCAGTCAGGTTTGATCTGGTCTAGACATACCAATAGTTTAGCCTGGTCTAGACATACCGTTAGTTTAGTCTAGTCTAAAAAATTCCAAAACCACTATGTGTGTTCAGGTCTGTGATTTCACGCCTAGACCAGGCCACGCTCAACCCTAGTATTCTCCACTTTTCTCCTCCTTCAAACAGTCAAGCTTGACTTTTTCCTTATTTGTCTCCTCATTATTGATAGGATATGTCTAGCATATACATAAATCTAGTTTAATTTGATGCATATCAATCAATCTCTTACTGAATTTCATATCGGGATTCTAAGCCGAGTGTCATGACCAATGAAGAAAAGCATACAAGCACTATATTGAAAAATGTTCTAAGTGTGGCCGCTGAATCGGTCAAGAGGTCCAGCCATTCAATTTTTCTGTTGAGCGCCCGCTTAGCATATCTATAAAAAATGGCTATTTTTGGCCGCTAAATCTTTTTTTTTCACTTTTTGCCCATTTTCCCCTTTTCCCGCTTTTTACCTATTTCTTTTAGATACTATTGTGAACCTCTAACATGAAGTAAATTATATTTTTCAAGTATTATTGACTATAATGTATTAAACTTATATACATGAAGTGTTCTATAATATGTCATATTTCTATTTTGAAATGCATAATTTGTATGTAAGTCGTGATAATAAGTTACTACTGTAATTTATACATGTAATTACATGTAATTGTTATCTAATTTAGAATGTATCTGATTAAATGAATTATTGTAATGTATGACCAATTGATGATATGAAAATATAAAAATAAGCTACTAAGGTATCCATGATAAGCATATTGTTCAATGTTTAGCTATATCAACATATGATACAAATTTTCGTTGTATCATGTATGTAGGGTGTTTTATCCATGACAAGTCTATTGTTTACTATATTATACCTATAATCATTATTTTATAGTTGTGTTATAAACTAATTGGGTGTTTTATATTGAAACCACCCTAAACAGATTTAGCCTTCATCATATTGGATAGAATGAAAGAATATTTGAAATAAAACACAGGATTCCGATTATAATTGGTTCTTGTCTTATATAATTAGTTAAAATGATGAGACGGAAATATATGTTCTCTAATTTGGAATAATAAGATGGAGATATATGTTCTATGTTTCACAAACCCATCAGTACTTCTACGAAGACATCTACTCAAGAACATGCCATCTTCCTACCATCCTTTTTTATAATGTTCACTTATTAGCAAACAAGTACAAGGATTAATGTTCTTGTAGAACATTTTGTGCATTCAACCTTAATCGGAACAACTCCTTACACCCTTAGCCTGCGTTTGGCACGAGATTGGGATTCTAGAATCTGGACTGGGTTAGTCGGGGTTAGTTTGATGATCTGGGTTGGGGTAGTCAGGATGCAGTCTAATTTTGTTTGGCAACTCAGTCTGATTCTGGTCAGTTGGTCAGTTTTGAGTCTGATTTCAGACTGATTCTGTTTGGATGCCAGTGAGTATTCAACCTAGTTATGTTTGGCAACATCGACAGGATCTACTTATTCTATCCCATTCTTACAGAGATGTTTTAACAATAACAGCTTACGTAAAGTTGTGATGTCACTACAATTCAAGTATAAAATTAATAAAATAAATGTAATTTAATACATAATGTGGGGCCACGTCAAGGGCATCGCTCTTGGGTTTCTCCTTAATGTCAAGGGTCATGTCGATCTCATCATCCTCGGCTTCAATCGGAGGCCCAGGGTAAGTTGATCATCTCCATGCTAATTAATGCTAGCTAATACAACTTCCACGACACCCATCCTGCCATACGATTATGCAGCTATGGGGTGCGGACGCTTTCATGGTCCTTCTAGTGAACGTGGTGCTGACCACACTGATGGCCGGACCGGCGACCGTGACTTTGGTTCTGAAGCAGAAGAAAGCGAGCAGGTACACGCCCAAGGGTCTAGAATGGAAGGGTCCTTAGGCAGAGATGAGATCCTAGCCTGCGTCCACAGCCCACGCGACGCGCTAGCAGTGCTCAACCTGGTGGAGATCATGAGCAGGGGTCCTTTAGACGGAGGAGGAGGAGATCTAGGGAGCACAGTCGGTAACGGCGGCCATCAGCGCCAGTCCCACAACCAGCCACAGCAGAAGCAGCAGGCCAGCGGCGACACCACCGCCCTGGCCACCAATGCGGATCTGATGCACCTCGTGGAGCTCCCCGAGAAGCGCGGCGTCGCGGTGTTGTACCACCAGCAGGAGGAGCTGGACGATGGGGTAATGTGGATGCCTTTTTCCCTGCCTCCTCTGCTTGCTTTGACTACTCCTTTGTGGCGGCTAGGTTTAGAAGGAGAGGGAGAGGGGAGTCTGGGAGGAGAGAGGGGAAGAGGGGAGCAAGAAGGAGAGAGGCAAAGAGGAGAGTCTGGTTTGAGAAAGCGAGTTCGGTCATGGGAGGGGTCACGGGAGGAAAGATTATAAATCCAAATCGAGAAATGAAATCCCACCTCTTGCGGGACTGACTTTGTCCGGATTAAGGGATTTTGTTATCTCAAAACGGGGCGAGATCAGGATTTGCAACCAAACACAAACCAGTCCTAATCTGTTGATTGTTTGGTGGGGTTGGCACTAAAAGACAAGCCAAAATCCGAATCCAATCCCATGCCAAACAGGGGCTTAAGGATTTGTAGAACACGACTAGGATAATAACATGATGTAGGTATCAATATTCTATTGGTTGGTTTGTTTTTCATTACATTTTATTATGTTTACGCCCTCTTATTCACTTTACGACCGTGATTCTACTGGTTAGCAATTTGCTGGGTAGGTTTTTTCATTGGGCTTATGATTGCCACTTGAACAACAAATCGCCTATTATTGTCACTTGAAAGGCATGTATAGTACCAAGCTCTTCAAGCTTGTGTTTGGTTCACCTGCTTCGCTTTGTACTAAGATATTTAAGCTTGGTCTTGAGGTGGTTAACATCCAGTAAATGACGGCCTTCTGGGATGTATCATCTCCGTGAGCTCTTGCCAACATGTTTCATATGGAACCTCTAAAGCCTGGAGAAAGGGGTGTTATGCATGGAATAGGGCTTCGACTTCTAGTCGACTTCAACTGGTGTGGAAATGAAAGGTTGTGAAAACATCGAGGAAACTTCAAAGATTTTTACAACCAAACTCCGACGCATCTTTGACAAAAAAAACTCAAAATAGTGATTTCATGATGAAAATTCATAATAGATTTTATCAAATCTATCTTAAAAACTAAATATATGTTTATATATAGCCATCCATCCATGTTTACATATGTAAAAAAATACAATAGCGTGCAAATATACAAGACATCGTCTTAGTGTCAACTTTGACATGCATGGAAGTGGAAGTTCGTGGAAAATGTAAGGAAACTTTGAGGAAGTTGTGGACTAACACTTTGATGCAAAATAAGCTAACAGATAGTGAGATTGTGAGGTGATTTGGCATAAAATGTCAAATTTTTGATAAACACACACTCCATCTATAATCTTCTATACGAAATGTTTAGAACTTAAATCGGTTCAATATATGTGGTGTTCTTATCTATAGAAATTCCAATTGGATCACAATATAGAATCAAAAAACATGAGCTTATTTCCAAATACATCGACATGTAAGGAGAGCAAAAAGTAAGAGAGGTGAAATGATATTAGGTCTACACCATATTTTGCAAAACTTGTGAAAATCTAGTCGAGGAATAAACTTATCATTACTCTATAGTTGGAAACCAAGGAAGTCGTCAAGTTAATGTCAAAATCAGTTTCCTACAAATTTCTTTATGCCTTCAGTATGTGTGCAACAATAATAACTACAAAGATCGTCGAGAAGCTGGGAGGTTTTGAGCTAGCTGAATCGATTTCATCACCAACTAAACTGAATTCATTGACATGTGTCAACAAACAGGCAACCAATGGGTCATCAAAGTTTACTAGGTTTCGACATCGACAAGCTTAGACATATGTAACATCGAGGATATATCGGCAGATGTCAAGGATGTTTAGTGCCATGGTGTTATGCATGATGCAGAAAAGGAAGACAGAAGTCAAATGTATATGTGCAAGTCTCTAGTTTACTTATTTTCTTTGATGGAACTCTTTTTTCAAAATAAGTCTTTTTTGTCTTAGCATAACTTTAACAAAATGTATTAGCCTCTTTTGCTGTTGTGGCAAATTTTTTATTGTAGACTCATGTATGAGACTTCATATGTACTGTAATGTTAGGAAATATCATTTATGTGGATTGCTGTGACATGGTACATGTAATCTCTGTTGGATTTTTTATCATTTATGCGGTTTTGCTTGTTTTCTTTGATGTTAGACAGGCTTAGGTGACAAGTGTATAGCAATTATGATTATAAAGTGTTAGATTCAGTAAGTGATAGAAGTCTAGTCATATTCTACCAGTAAACTTATTGGATCACGCTCTATTTTTGAGTTTGACTAAGTTGCATTCGTACGTGTTACTGAATTTTATATTGCATGTTATCGACTTGCATAAGTACTTGTTATTTGTGTACAATTTTGGTTGAGTGGAAGTTCCAATAAGCTTACCGTCAAGTAGTTGAGTTTGTGCTCTAGCCCAGAATTGGCATTTATACATGAATGGTTTTGAATCTGGATTAAACATGAACGGGAATAAATCAGGTATATCCTTTAAAAGGATCAGACACCCCTTCTATTATATGTCACAAACTTGAGATTGGTATTCCTGGTATGAACAATGGAACTAGAAACAATATTTAATGATGGAGGGCTGACATACAATTTTGTCAAAATTTCAATATTACATAATTAAGTCAACATACATTTTCAGCTTCATTTTTAGCTTGATGTGCGGTATAGTTAATGATTGATGAGCTCATTATAGCTGACAATCTGAGGAATCCCATAAATGCTACAACAGCATACTTCAAGCTGCAATACAAAGAAAAATCGTGTTTAGTAGCAATATGGACCCACAACCTAGCGATATTGACCCGCAACCGTTTACAAACTAATTGTGGACCTTTAATCCAACAACTATGAATAAATTAACCAATATAGAGACCTCAAATATTGATGTGTTTTCAAGACCACCTTTCATTAAATAACAGAGTAATATTCTCTAGTAGATTAAGTCTCCTACAATCCTACTCATATATACCTTAACTTCTACCTTAAGGGCTTCTCTGGTAGGGTGTAGAATGAGTTCAAAGTATGAATTTGCAATGTAATATTGTATTGCAAGTTCACACTTCGCACTTCCATTACATCTTACCAAACAAGCCCTAAGCGTGAAACTAAAGCTGTAGCCTATATTTGATACATAGAGAACTTGAATACTGAGTGAGGATGGAAGCGAATATGACACATCCATAGTGGATATGGTAAAACTGATTCCGTACTTGTCATTCATTACATTATATAAGAACAAGTATATGGATATGAAATTTCCATATGTAATCAACATCTGTCATAATATGCAACATCATCCATATCCATCTATTACCATGTCCATTTTCATGTGGATCTGGGAACGTGTTTTTCATATCTGTAAGGTATGTGTATCTGTAGCCATACAACTGATTTGGCAAATGCGTTATCTGATCACTTGCATCCTTAATCCTGGGATTGCACTAGGATCACAGGACAAAATCGGATCGTAAATGTTGTGTTGTACAGGAGCCCGCCTGAGCGTCCTGGGCGTCCACCCAGCCTTCCAAAGTCAGGCGCCCAGTACATTTGGGCATTTGGGCGGTCTAGGCGGTCTGGGCGGCCCGCCTGGCGCTTAATGGGCCTGAATTAAATCAATTCATCTACTGATCTAGGAATTAATCATTCATCTACTGATTTATATTAGTTTATTAACTGGTTTGTATTTATTCATCTACTTATTTGTATTTATTCATCTACTGAAGTTATCCGTCTACTGTTTTTTTATTTAGTACTCATTTGAATTTATTTATATAGTACTTTTGAAATTATATAATCATCTACTGATGTAACTTTATTTATCAACTGATTTGTATTTCTTTATCCACTTAATTGTATTTATTCATCTACTTATTTGCATTTATTTATCTACTGTTTTTTATTTAGTTATCTACTGACTTGTGCTTGTTTATGTACTGATTTTGATATTCTTTAATCATCTACTGATTTAGTTTTATTTATCAACTGATTTGACTTTATTTATCAACTGATTTGTATTTATTGTATTTATTCATCTACTATTTGTATTTATTTATGTACTAATTTAGGAGTTAATTAATCATCAACTGATTTATATTAGTTTATCAAGTGATTTGTATTTATTCATCTACTTATTTGTATATATTCATCTACTGAATTTATCTGTCTACTGTTTTTTATTTAGTTATCTACTCATTTGCATTTATTTACGTACTGCTTTTGGAATTATATAATCATGTACTGATGTAACTTGATTAATCAATTGATTTGTATTTATCTATCCACTTAATTGTGTTTATTCATCTACTTATTTGTATTTATTTATCTACTGTTTTTTATTTAGTTATCTACTGATTTGTGTTTATTTATGCACTAATTTTGATATTATTTAATCATCTACTGATTTAACTTCATTTATCAAAAAATTACATGTATCCATTGAATTATTATATATTCATCTACTTATTTGTATCTATTCATCTAATGAATTTATATGTCTATTGTTTTTTATTTAGTTATCTACTCATTTGCATTTATTTATGTACTGCTTTTGAAATTATATAATCATGTACTGATGTAACTCTATTTATCAATTGATTTGTATTTATCTATCCACTTAATTGTATTTATTCATCTACTTATTTGTATTTATTTATCTACTGTTTTTTATTTAGTTATCTACTGATTTGTGTTTATTTATGTAGTGATTTTGATATGATTTAATCTTCTACTGATTTAACTTCATTTATCATAAATTTTACATGTATCCATTAAATTATTATATATATAAATAAACGCCTGGAAACGCATGGGCCTCCGCCTAGGCGCCTAGGCGGACTGGGCGTCCCTAGGCAAACAACGCCTGGACGCCTAGCCGCCTATACAACCATGCGTACATGTTATGAATCCCATGTTTGGTGACATGATTGGAAAAGAAACAATGTTATGATAAAATAGTAGCAATTTATATTGATGGAATGCTTGGTTTGTCCTTAGCTGATCGATTTGGCTGCATCTAACCTCAACTGAATTTCCTTGCCTTTTGAGACAAGGGTAGAAATTGAAGGACAGCCATCTAGTAATGGGATCAAGTAAAGAAACAACAAATCTAACAACTTCCAATCTGACCACTATAATATTAAAACCTGTGCTCCATTCAGAGGCTAAACATCCTACCCTAAATGCTTCTGAAAGTACAGAATGCTGACTTGATGGACGGATCAAGGCTTCTTCTAGTTCCTCTCACGCCCCATTCCTATTCCTTCCATAATTCCATTTAACTTATTAACAACTTCTCTCTAATCCTTGCTGTGCAAATTCTCACTCGTCGTCTTCTAATAAAGTTTTTCCATTTTCATTCTTGTGCCAGGAAAAGCAGATTAGCTAAAGTTATTGTGTACTCTACTATGTATTTCACGAATACAAAATGTTTGGCCTTGGGCTTCTCCGCATTAAAGTATCCCGTATCCATACCCATACTTGTATACGAGTCTATAGAATCTACAGATACAGGATATGATACAAGTATGGATTCATATCCATATTCGTATTAGTATCCCTATCCCATAAGGATACAAAGTTACATGTACTAGTATTTGTGTCTGTATCTGCATTTGTGCTTCATAGCGGATAAGGGCATGTAGACCACTGACATGTCAGGATAAGTTCCAGCTGAAAAGTCACAGCTAGGCACGAAACTATGTGAGTATGACTTCAACATGCAACATGTATGTCAATGTAGATGTACACCCTCTTGCAAGAAGAAATGAGATATCGACGATATTTCAACTGAAATATTGATACCGACGCCATCGGATATGGAAGCCTGAACGCATAGGCTCACAAATATGCATAGGCTCACAAATATTGGCATACCAACAAGTATACCGCCAATATCAAAATGCACTACGGACTTTACTGTACCGCGATCGAAGCTGACAATATTATCGACGGGTATTCCGTTTTTTACTAGAATGACTATTGTTACTCTTGGGAAGAGAAAAGAAGGTGCATATGGGTGAGTTTTGGTGATTGGAGCTAAAATCAACCCAAATCAAGGTAAGTCTAACTAATCTTCCATCTACAATTTGCAACCTCTCTCTGAAAGGATTGGGCCAGAACGATACTTGGCTGGAGCTAGTTCTCCTTTATTATATAAGGTGTGAATATTTACATAATAGACCCAACAAAGGAAATAAGAAAGAGATACATAAATAGAAACTATATTCTAACACTCCCCCTCAAGCTGGAGCATACATATCATGCATGCTCAGCTTGGAAATTCATATATTCAAAAGCAGAAGATGGAAGAGGCTTGGTGAAGATATATGCCACTAATTGTCCAATGCGAACATGAGGAGTTTGAATCTTCTTGGAGAGCACTAAACCACAACAAAGTGGCAATCCGCTTCAATATACTTGGTTAGTTCATGGAACATCAAATTGTTGGCAATATGAATGGCTTCCCGGTTATCACACATGAGAGAGATCGGTGTCTCTAGAGACACTCCCATTTCAGACAAGTATAGACATAACCCATTGTAGTTGATAACAAGCATGCGCCATCGCTCGATACTCAACCTCTGTGCTGGACCGTGCTGCCAAATTTTGTTTCTTGCTCCTCCAAATCACTAAGTGTGACCTAAGAAACACACAATAGCCAGAAGTAGACTGTCTATCTTCAACATCACCTGCCCAATCAGCATATGTATATCCAGTAAGCTTCAAGGGCGTGTGCGAGATCCTTCCATGTAAAGTAAGTGAGACCCTTCCCTTGCGATCCTTTAACATAATGTAGAATCCGGGTGACTACCATCATGTGTGACATTTTGGGCGCACTCATGAACTGGCTAACAACTCCCACAGCATATGAGATATTAGGACGAGTAACAGTCAAGTAAATCAACTTCACTACAATCCTTCTATAAATTGTTGGATCAGAAAAATTACTGTCATCAGAAATAGATGCCTTGGTATGATTATCCATAGGCATGGAGATTGGTTTGCACTGTGCCATGCCTGTCTCTGCAAGGTGTATGACATATTTCCGCTAAGAGAGTCTTGTGCCTTTCTTGGAACATAGAACTTCTATTCCAAGAAAATAGTGGAGATTGCCCAAATCTTTTATCTGAAATTGTGTTTGCAGCCATTTTTTGAGTTGTAAAATGCCAGTAGAGTCATCACCTGTGATGACAATATCATCTACATAGATAGCCAGCATAATAGTGCCACTTAAAGATTTTCTACACAAATAAAATATGATCAGTAGAGGACTGAGTGAACCCAACCTGTATAAGTGCAGTACTAAATTTATCAAACCACGTCTGTGGTGACTGCTTCAAGCCATACAAGGATTTCTTCAATTTGCATACCTTCTGACACTCCCCTTAAGCAACATACCCAAGAGGTTGCTCCATGTATACCTACTCAAGAAGATCACCATGAAGAAAAGCATTTTTGACGTCCAGCTGAAGAAGAGGCCAGTCAGAATTAGTAGCAACAGAGATAAGGATCCGTACAGAATTGAGTCGAGCTACTAGGGAGAAAGTCTCAAAGAAGTCTATGCCATGTGTCTGGGTGTACCCCTTTGCCACTAAACAAGCCTTCAAGTGATTAGTAGAACCATTTGGTTTCTGTTTAACAGTATACACCCAGTGCCATCCCACAACTGACTTCCTAGGAGGAAGATCTACCAAGTCCCAAGTGGAGTTCTCATGAAGAGTTGTGATCTCATTGTCTATAGCTTGAATCCCTCCCTCATGTCGGGTTGCTTCTATATAGTAGTGAGGAACGGCAGTAGAATCAAGTTGAAGAGCAAACGTGAGGGTTGTTGGTAACATATGAGACAAGCAACAAAAACTCGAGAGTGGATGGCGTATAGTATAAGATTAAACATCTTTACAAGCTGCAAATGAAAGGTGTAAGTCTGAAACAATAGTATCAAGTGAACTCTCAGTAGGAGCAGTTACCTCAGGAGTGTCCACCGATGAGGAGTCAACCTGTTGGACTAATGACGCTACATCCTCTTTGCGATGCCATGCTCGTTTGGTGTAAACCAAAGGAAAAGGTTCACTACGTGGACGTGTAGGTGATGGTGGTGGTAAAGCATGAGTGGTATCTAGGACACTCATCACATGGCACAGGAAGCGGTGGTTGTCTCTCACACTCAAATACATAGTCACTATCAAGATTGTGCCCCTTGTGTTGGATAGAGCCCCAAAAGAATGGAGTAGACTCATGAAAAGTAACGCTAGCCGACACAAAAAGGCAACGAAGATGAGGATAGTAACATATGTACCCCTTCTGTATGGGAGAATATCCCAAAAAGACGGTGCGGACAACGCCAGAAGACAGCTTGTCAGCGTGTGGATCAAATACATGAACAAACGCATTGCAACCAAAAACACGAGGAACATGAAAAGGTTGCTCGTCAGGATGTAAAATAGAAAAGGGGGTAATCCATGTAAGACGGAGGATGGCTGATGGTTAATCAAAAAACAAGCAGTGAGAAGAACATTAGACCAATATTTCTTTGGCACGAACATCTAAAAAGTAGTGTGCGTATTACATCAAGCAGAAGGTAGTTTTTGCATTTAGCAATCCCATTTTGTTGAGGTGTATGAGGGCAAGTCGTTTGGTAAATCATGCCAACAGAAATGCAAAAGTTGGAAAAAGCCTTTTGAACGTATTCTAGAGCATTATCAATACGAAGATTCTTTATATGAGAATCACATTAAATTTTTATTAGTTGATGAAAAGTTTGAATGACAGACAAAACTTCATCTCGAGACTGAAGTATACCCAAGTCCTACGAGAGAAATCATCAATGAAAGATAGAAAATATCGAAAAACTTAGCTCTTTAACCGGATCTCAAACATCACTATGAATAAGATCAAAAGGACGCTTAGAGTGTTCCACAATGTGACTCATAAGCTAAATGCAGTGATGCTTGCCTAGTTGACATGACTGACACTCTAACGACTTTATTGATGCTAAGCCTGGAACAAGATTTTGAAGATTCTGCAAAGACGGATGCCCATAGCAAGAACGCCAGTGTAAGGGAGAGCAACTGAAAGTGGTAGATGCAGGTAGATGGAATCTGGCGAGCTGGGCGACCACCTTCAAAGAAGTAGAGATCACCTTTCCTGGATCCCCAACAAATCGTCTTCCAACTTTTCAGATCTTGTAACACAAAGAAAGTCTCCAATATTACCAAGCATTTCAAAAAATCAACCAGCTTAGGAAAGGACATTTTGTTAAAAGGAAAGTTTGGTTAAAGTCAAATCAGATGATGCTTGTACAGTCCTACAAGTATGGACTCGCCTGATAGACCCATCAGCAAGTCTCATAGAAGAATGTGGAATATACGAGTCGGAAAAGAGAAGCATAGATCGTATACTCGTTTATGGTGAGAGGTCTCGAATCGCCACCCATGTAGAAGATGGATGGGAGGCAACAAGCGAAGTCCCTTAGTTACCTAAATCTGAAACCAAATTGACTAAGGAGCCAAGGGAAGCTTGTTGGGTAGCCTGAAGAAGACGGTCATACTCCTCCTTGGAGATTCTAACATGTGATTGAATTTGTTTAGAGGCTCCAGATGCAGATGCTCCCGAAGAAGTAACCATTGTAAAATAAAAGAATTGAACTAATGTAATTGTTATGATTACAAAGACTGACGACCTCTCCTTTATATAAGAGAGGAGAGACGCCCTATTACTTAGGGCACAAGTAAACTAGACGGGCTGAAATATAAAGGCCCACTAAACTAATTAGCCTATTAACTAACAGACTAATATGGACTCTCTAACACTCCCCCTCAAGCTGGAGCATGGGTGAAACACATGTCTAAAGCTTGGAGGTTACAAGACTCGATAAAATGATAAAAGAAATCATAACTGAAAGACAAAAGATAAATATCACTCCCAAAATATGTTACTCCCCCTGAATCATACAATGATGATGACTCTGCAGGCTGAAGATACTCGGTCTTTGAAGAAGGTCTTCCTTAAAGTGCATCTGGGATGAGGACATCAGAAGAATGGACCTGATACTACAGCAATAATACGCCACTGGAATACGTGCTTAACGCGGCACAAACGCGGACGGACGATCTGCTGCTTGATACGATGTAGGAACCATAAAGCTCTGATGCATGAAACTTGGGGGCTTGACGGGAAAGGAGATCATCCATCAAGGAAGGTCCCAAGTAGATCAGCAACAGGTGATGTCGATACAGCGAATGCAGCTTGGAGAAGACGCGATGAAGAAGCTCGGTGAAGATAAACTGAGCTTCTAAAGAAGCACCCATCTGTCTCATGTGAATGCAACTGAAGGAATCAACACATGACGTATATAACGCGGTACGAACGTGGATACGGTGTTGACACTGGATCTTCAATGCTGGCTGAAATAGAGAACAGGTGTGCTGAACAATGTGAAGCTCCATGAAGATAGCTTGGAACATATAACATGAATACTTATATCATCATCTCATCTCATACTATCTTCTCATACATTCTCTCATATGCTCTCATGCTCGCTCTCTCTTCTCATCTCTTCCTTTCCTGTCTATCCCCCCCGCACACCAAATATGACTAGAGTGAGTGTTTGGTGTGGAGAAAAGTATACATGCCCCCCCCTACTGTGGAAAGGGATACACACAAGATACGGGTGGGTGGGAAAGAAAAAGGTGGATAAGAGAGGAATATGTGAAATGGAGATGGGTAAAAAAGTGGAGAATGGAAACCGATAACCGGAGAGAGTATACTAAATGGGTCAACATGAGATCCGGGTAGAAAAATAAATAGATCTAGTCCCGACCCGAAAAGGGGGTTTGTTGGCCCGTTAGGGCAACAAATCCGGGGGTGGGGGTGGGGGTGGGGGTGCGGGGGCGGAGCCCCGGCGAAAAATCTGATTAGGCTATAAATTGGATCTGATTAGCAAAAGATAGGACCGATTAAGGATCTGAATAGAGACAGGGATAATGCATATGGGGGTAGTAAACATGGTTGTTTGGTAGCGGTGGAGAGTGATGGGTGATCGCCTACTGTAGATGACAGCAGTAGCATGATGACGCACAACGCAGCAGCAACTTGCGGATGAAGATCGCCGGGATGATGATGAAGTGGAGGAGCAACAGCTTGCGGATGATGGCTGGATATGACGTTCGGCTGATGTAGTGTTTGTCGCACCATAGGAGATGACAAAGGGTCTCCTGCGTGACTCCAGAGATATTGCATGCCAAGAGGATAAATGCGGAGCCAAGGCGGAGCCTCTCCAAAGCGGCGATGAAGGCTGATCTGAGGACTTCATGAGATGGGAGCACCGGTTGAAAAAGTACGATCAAGGTTGGGGATACGGTTGCTTGGATAAAGCAACACTGCAGCCTACGAGCACAGATACAACGGCGATGATGGAGGATGACGATGGTGCTGCTAATTGCTGGCTGGCGGCTGCTGTTCCTTCGGGATGGCGGCGCGGATGATGGACGTATGCTGTTGTTTGGTACTGTTGATGGCGGCTGAAGTTGCTGCTGTTTGCGGCGGCAACTGACTAGGCCGGCGGAAGCTGCTCGGCGTCTGGGCTGATGGTCGACGGCAGCAGCGATTGCTGCTGATTTCGGATGGCGAATGGAGATTACCGACGAATATGGCGGCTAGAGAGAAAGGGAAGAAAGAGCCATGTAGGCCGGATTTGCCTAGCGGGCAGCCGGCTTAGGCCATGGCAACGGCCGCCCGCAGGCGGAGAGAGCCCGCGGTTGCTCTCTTCAGAGAGAGGAGCGGCGGTGACAGCAAGGGAGAAGTCGGCGGCTTGGAGGGAGAGAGAGGGAAGCGGCGGCGCTAGGGTTCTCTCAGGACGGAACCCGCTCTGATACCATGTAAAATAAAAGAATTGAACTAATGTAATTGTTATGATCACAAAGACTGGCGACCTCTCCTTTATATAGGAGAGGAGAGACGCCCTATCACTTAGGACCCAAGTAAACTAGACGGGCTGAAATATAAAGGCCCACTAAACTAATTAGCCTATTAACTAATAGACTAATATGGACTCTCTAACAACCATATAATGTGCAACACCAATAGAGGGTTGACCATGCTTAGAATAGCACTATTCCTCTGTATGTCCAAGTTTCCAAAATAACGTACGTGTGTCCCTAGGACGACTGCCTCGTCCTCAACTAGCACCTTGTCCAGCTCCTTTCGCGGCAACAGCAAGAGAGGCATGCTTCTTCGAGTGTTGACCTCCTAAAGTAGCAGAAACAGACTCAAAGGAGGACTGTTGAATCCTCACAAAGGCTTCTTCAAGGTTTGACAGCCTGTCTGTGGCAAGGATAACACTCCTACCTGAAGCATAGATAACTCGGATGGGAATCTTGATGTTACTAGATCATCTCTATCCTTCATCTGATCACTAGTCTTTAGCGTTATATTCGTGAGAAAAGTGTTTCCATAACCAGGACTTAGTGTTATATTCGTGAGAAAAGTGTTTCCATAACCAGGACTTCACCAGTATAAAGACGGAGAGTGTTATATTCGTGAGAAAAGTGTTTCTTTACAGTTTCCCAAATTTGTTTGGCTGTGGAGTAGAACATAAACCTGGAAGCAATCTGGGCTCCATGCTATTCCATAACCAGGACTTCACCAGTCCGTTATTTTCTAGCCATGTCGAGTAGTCTTTGCTACTTTCATCAAGAGGTTCCGACTCAATAACATCCACCATCTCTCGAGATTCAAGAATGGTTTGTATAGCGTGCATCCAAAGGAGATAATTTTGTGAAATTAGCTTCACAATATAGAATCAAATGTTTGATTTTGATGTTGTATCTAATGGCCCAGAAACAAAAAGGTTTTGAGTTTCGATCTTGGTGTTTAGACCGTCCTAGTAAATTTTCATGATTTAATTTGCTTCTTTTTTGGTTGTTGAAATCGTTAGGGTCGTAAATATCTCATGTAAATTTACTAGGACGGTCTAAACACCAAGTTCTACTCTAATATGCAATATTATTTCGTATTGGATATGTGGGGAGCCTCCCACATTTGTAAGTGAAGGAAGTTGAACAATTTCAACAGAATTTCGATGGGAATTTCAATGGAAAAACGAAGGAATTATCTTATGAAATTTTGCAAACACAATGTCTTAATGAGTGAGACATATACACACTAGAGTATACATTAAATATATATGTATAGAGGTGAAGGCGGGATCCATGTCTTAATGAGTGAGTGCACAAATGAACAGAAATGTCGTCTACTAGATAGTTAGACTGTTAAAAATGTTAAGAGTGTTTATTTACTTAAATGTTTGTCTTTTGCTTAAGTTATGTTTAGTCTATTTGTAACATGGGCCCAATTGTGTGTTGGCCCATTAGGGTTTGTCTAAGTATTTGTATGCTTCCCTCTTATCCTATTTATAGGAAAGGGTGGTTGCCTCCTATCTATCTAGCAATAAGAAAAACCTACACGTAGGGGATTCTCCCCACTCATATCGTTTTCCACATGGTATCAGAGCAGTCGGTCTTGTGTTGCCCCTAACCTTAAGAGAGAGAGCACAAGGAGAGATGCCTCCCCTTGCGGGCCGCTGCCGCCGCTAGACATTGTTGATGGCTGCCCGCAGGGATCTTCCGATCCCCGCCCCTTTTTGGAGTCGTCTCCATCTTCATCAACAAAATCAACCTATGAAGTTGCCGGTATCCAGATCTACAAGGGCCGCCATGCCTCCGTCAAACCTGTTTTCTAATGAAGTCGTTGCTATCCTATTTGACGCCATCATCACGGATCTACACCGCCATAGTCTACTTTGCCACCGTTCTACTCCACGTCACCACCATCGAGATCTATTCCAAAATCTTGGATAAAGATCTCTCTTTTCTGCTTATAGTGGGGATACATCGTCCTCATATTGCTATGGTGGAGATCCGGAAGGATTTCCCCACCTTTTGTTGTTGTCTCTGGGGTTTTTCCGCTCAGATTGTCACCGACACGGCGTGTCATTTTTTGACACGGCGTGTAGGCAGTGTTCTACTTCTTCACGACTTCGTTCGCCGTTTTTGGACACGGTGTGTCGCCTATACCTCGACACGGCGTGTCATCCTTTGACATGGCGTGTCGCCTGCTTCTTCCTCGAGATTCTATCAATTGAAACGGTGTGTCCTTTCAATGACACGACGTGTCGCCTGTTTATGCTGGTGCTGACTACTGCAACTGTGATATCAGACATGATGTCTCTTCATCGACACGGTGTGTCGCCTGCTACTGCTGCTTCCTGTGTCACCTGGACATGGCGTGTCACTCAACGACATGCCGTGTCCGCTGCCACCTGTTGCTATATCTTGGCATGCTACAATGATTCTATCGTATGGCGGAGGTATCTATACATGCCACTTTTGATTGATGTTCTATGGATCTTCGTGTTGTTCTACATATACTATATGGATCCTTTTGCTACTATGTGGTGTTCCTTTTTGGATCCTTCTATTGTTATGGGGACTGTTCATGATTGTGTTGTTGTTATATGGAGGGTTCTGCTGCTATTATTGCTTCATCATCTACCTCGACTGTTGCTATGAAGTTACATATCGGGATGTCAATGTTGCTACTTGTGCTATGATTAGCACGTTTTACTTGTTGCTTTGTGTTTTAGCACTATTTGTTGCCAAGCTCTATTTTGCACGTTGACTTTCTACTATTAGCCACCACTCCAGAATTTGACGTCTACTACTGTGATGGATATTTTATGTAGACGGAAGATGATAAAGACTTTTTGTTGCTGATTTTACATGAGCTTCGTCTACACTACATATTGGAGTTATTTACTTGCTTGCTACTTTGTACACTAGTCTTTTATCCGCCTATGTCGTCGACTTCTGCTTTTGTGTGTCAGCACTCTCTGACTTGTCTGTGCTTTGTGCATGTTGACTCTTTGCTTGTCCATGCTTTGTATGCAGGTTGACTTTCTGCTACTGTGATCCAGCACTCTCTGGTTCGTCCTTGCCTTGTTTGCATGTTGACTATTATTGCTTCTTTTGGCCTAGCACTCTCTAGGATTTGTGATCCAACACTCTCTGGATACTACGATGACGACTGCGATGAATATCTTGGTGCCTATCCGCTATTCGTTCTTTTACTCCAGATGCCATTTTGATGATCAAGAAACCTCTATGCCTTCCTAAAGATCTATTACTTTAGAGTATCTACTTGAGGGGAGTCTTTGTTATTTGAGTGCGTGAGTGATTTATTGTAACATTGAGGGAGAGAAATTTTTGTATGGGCTTGGTTATCTTTTTATTCTGTTTTGTCTGTTTGTTTGTCTATCTGTTTGCAAGCAGACTTGGGATTCTCCCAAGTTCCAGCTTGAGGGGGAGTGTTAGAGTGTCTATTTACTTAAGTGTTTTAGTCTTTTACTTAAGTTATGTTTAGTCAATTTGTAACATGGGCCCAATTGTGTATTGGTCCATTAGAGTTTATCTAAGTGTATGTATGCTTCCCCCTTATCCTATTTATAGGAAAGGGTAGTTGCCTCCTATCTATCTGGCAATAAGAAAAACCTACACGTAGGGGATTCTCCCCACTCATATCGTTTTACACAAAAACTTCAAGTCACAAAGGCTAAAAGAGAAAAAAAAGTAGAGGTATGATGGGCATAAAGTTTACAATTGGACTGGAAATTAGCTCCGTCAAGGAGATAGAAGACCCCCGGGTAGACGCACCGCGGGGTGATCAGAATTAGCATTGTCACCTATGCCAATAGACGATGCAAAACTGACGCATCAACGACCCCTAAAGATCTTAGGTACTCATCCACATACAAGGACTACGCAAAGAGGAAAGAAGCACCAAAAAGAAGTTGTCCCTCCTCTTTACAGGATAGAATGAGTGAATCTTCTCCTCTCCTTCAAGCAGCCACCGCTCTTTGGTGGAGAGTGATGAAGACCGACAAACAGCTACCAGTGGGCAGCGAACGAGAAGAGAGAGGAGGGTGTGAGGCCGGAAATTACAGTTATAGTTCTAGAGCATGTTCTGATACCATGTAAAAGGATTGGGCCAGAACGGTACCGGGCTAGAGTGGATTCCCCTTCATTATACAAGGTGTGAACATTTACATAATAGACCCAATAGATAAAGTAAATAAGAAAGAGTTACATAAATAGAAACTATATTCTAACACTCTCCATCTCCTTTTCCTACTATTTTCTTCCACTTTCACCTAAAAAAATGATTTTCTACCTCCAAAACCTAGTATTACTCCAATTTTGATATGTTTGATGCTACCTATACATACATCTATAAGTACATTATGTAGATCTACAATATTATCGCTAGATCTACCTAATTACGACACTATTAATTACTATTATCATGCAATTTATATAATCACTAGTATCGTTACAATAGGTATTGTTAAAATTAGTTACTTATTTATGTAAGACGTTTTACTAAACAGTAATGTGGACATATTCGAACTATATTTTTTTTGGAAGTAATAAAATGGATGCCTTATTCTATATATTTGTGTGAATTAATTTTGTATAAGTTAAAAGTTATTATTTGATAAGCTTTCAAACGTGTTTTTAATCATTAAACAGCACCTTTTCGTTATTTTCTAGCCATTATTTTAGAAACCCAAGTTTAAATAATACTAAAATATATCATGTTTTATTACATAATACAAATGAATATTATGCACTTATATAGTATTATACATTATGAGTTATGTGTGTAAGCAAGAAGTAACTTCATACCACCAACCTTACATAATGTACATCTCATGGGAGCAATATGTCAACCATATCAACTCAATGTTGTATGTAGAATCAGTACATAACTCGACATACAACTGATATGAGTTAGTAAGTTACTATGCTTTTCATGTGTTGTAAATTGGATATTGTTGCATAAGTGTGTGTATTTCTGTTCATGGATTGTGCTAGTAAAATTTCAAAAATAATTCCTGCATTTTGTCATCAAAATTCCCAAAAAACAGGACAGGCTCCCTACCTCCCACATGATCAACAACCCCCCTACATACCCATTATAAAATTTTATTGATAAAACAATGCATTTAGGAGTAGAGATTACCCCTATAAAATTTCACAATTTAATTGTTCATTTTGGCGTCCAAACGGTTAGGATTGCATCTATCGAAATATTTGTCAGTATCGGATACTTCGTTCCTTACTCGGTTACTACTGTAAGGTGGCCACCTAGCACCTAAACTACGCAACTACATAATAAGGATGGGAATCATAGGGAATGTGAATGCAACCTTATATTAGGAATGTAAATCATAACCTTCCCATTGGCAATCACAATGACATCCACTCATGCATATGTCAACTGTATCTAGACAATGAAAAGATATAAAGAGAGTGTGAAATAAGAGAATTGAACTAATGTAATTGTTATGTTTACAAAGACTGACGACCTCTCCTTTATATAGGAGAGGAGAGACGCCCTATTACTTAGGACCCAAGTAAACTAGACGGGCTGGAATATAAAGGCCCACTAAACTAATTAGCCTATTAACTAATAAACTAATATGGACTCTCTAACACTCCCCCTCAAGCTGGAGCATGGATGAAACACATGTCCAAAGCTTGGAGGTTACAAGACTCGATAAAATGATAAAAGAAATGATAATTGAAAGATAAAAGATAAATATCACTCCCATACAAAATATGTTACTCCCCTTGAAATAATACCCCCCCTGAAATGTATGGTGATGATGACTCTGCAGGTTGAAGATACTCGAGCTTTGAAGAAGGTCTTCCTTGAAGTGCATCTGGAATGAGGACATCTGAAGAATGGACCTGATACTACAGCAATAATACACCACTGGAATACGTGCTTAACGCGGCACGAACGCAGACGGACGATCTGCTGCTTGATACGATGCAGGAACCATGAAACTTGGGGGCTTGACAGAAAAGGAGATCATCCATCAAGGAAGGTCCCAAGTAGATCAGCAACAGGTGATGTCAATACAGCGAATGCGGTTCGGAGAAGACGTGATGAAGAAGCTCGGTAAAGATAAGTTGAGCTTCTGAAGAAGCATCCATCTGTCTCATATGAATGCAGTTGAAGAAATACACCATCAACACCTGACGTACATAACGCGGTACGAACGCGGATACGGTGTCGACGCTGAATGAAGATCCTTCAATGCTGGCTGAAGTAGAGAACTGGTGTGATGAACAATGTGAAGATCCATGAAGATAATAGCCTAGAACATATAACCTGAATACATATATCATCATCTCCTCATACTCTCTCTCTCATACATTCTCTCATATGCTCTCATGCTCGCTCTCTCTTCTCATCTCTTCCTCTCCTCTCTATGCCCCCCGCACACCAAATACGACTAGAGTGACTGTTTGGTGTGGAGAAAAGGATACATGACCCCCCCGTACTGTGGAAAGGGATACACACAAGATATGGGTGGGTGGGAAAGGAATCGGTGGATTTCGTAGGATTATGTGATATGGAGATGTATAAAAATGTGGAGAATGGAAACCGATAACCGGAGAGAGTATACTAAATGGGTCAACATGAGATTCGGGTAGAAAAATAAATGGATCTGATCCCGACCCGAAAAGGGGGTTTGTTGGCCCGATAGGGCAACAAATCCGGGGGCGTAGGGCGGAGCCCCCGCGAAAAATCCGATTAGGCTCTAAATTGGATCTGATTAGCAAAAGATAGGACCGATTAAGGATCTGAATAGAGACAGGGATAATGCATATGGGGGCAGTAAACATGGTTGTTTGGTAGCGGTGGAGAGTGATGGGTGATCGCCGGCTGTAGATGGCAGCAGTAGCATGATGACGCACAACGCAGCAAACGGTCCAATGAGGATCGTCGGGACGATGATGAAGCAGCTTGCGGATGATGGCTAGATATGACGCTCGGCTGATGAAGCACTTTGTCGCAACATAGGAGATGACAAAGGGTCTCCTGCGTGACTCCGGAGAGGATGCATGCAGAGCCAAGGCGGAGCCTCTCCAAAGCGGCGATGAAGGTTGATCTGAAGACGTCATGAGATGGATCGCCGGTTGAAAAAGTGCGATTAAGGTTTGGGATACGGTTGCTTGGATAAAGCAACACTGCATCCTACGAGCACAGATACAACGGCAACTGATCAACTCTCGATACCATCGACAGGACTGTCGATGGTATCGACAGACGCTCTTCTGTCGTTGTGATAAAGTCGATACCATCAACATCCTGTCGATACCATCGACGACGGGGATGCAGGTTGCTTCACGGATGGTCGGCGATGGATGATGGACACTCATGGAGGCCGGCGGCTGGTTGTTCCTTTGGGATGGCGGCGCGGATGATGGTCGTTTGCTGGAGATGGCGGCTGCTAGGGGGGGCTGCTCCTGTTGGCTGCGGCGGCGGCGGCCGCTGGTGCTGCTGCCGGCGGCGGCGGCGCCGACTGGTGCGGCTGCTGGCAGCGGTGTCGGCTGGTGTTGCTACTTGCGGCGGCGGCGGCTAGTGTTGTTGTTGGCAGCGGCGCCGACTGCTGCTGGTTTCGGATGGCGGATGGAGATTACCACTGGATATGGCGGCTAGAGAGAAAAGGAAGAAAGAGCCATGTAGGCCGGATTTGCCTAGCAGGCAGCCGGCCTAGGCCATGGCAGCAGCCGCCCGCAGGCGGAGAGAGCCCGCGGTTGCTCTCTTCGGAGAGAGGAGCGCGGCGGCTGCAAGGGAGAAGTCGGCGGCTTGGAGGGAGAGAGAGGGAAGCGGCGGCGCTAGGATTCTCTCAAGACGGAACCCGCTCTGATACCATGTTGAAATAAGAGAATTGAACTAATGTAATTGTTATTTTTACAAAGACTGACGACCTCTCCTTTATATAGGAGAGGAGAGACGCCCTATTACTTAGGACCCAAGTAAACTAGACGGGTTGTAATATAAAGGCCCACTAAACTAATTAGCCTATTAACTAATAGACTAATATGGACTCTCTAACAGAGAGCAAGGTTTGATGATGATTGTTTTCCTCTCTTGTGTATCGCTGCAACATGCAAGTACACTAAGCATGGGAGTCACGGGGAAGGTGAACCACAAATTTCCATTCAGAATGTGAATCGCAGTCATCCCATTGTTGATCCCATTGACATCCACGCATACATGTTCATTGTAAACGAAAAGAAAGAAATATATGAAAGGGCAAGAGTTGATGATGACTTTTTTCCTTCCATGTAGCAGTACTATTGATATAAGCAATGTATCGCTGCTACTGATGCACAGGGACGGACAGCAATAGCTGCCAACAGTATGCTGTGTGACTAAGTAGTGCATGTGCATAGTAAGTTGTATGAGTGTGTGGTGCATGAGTATTTTTTGTGGCTGGAAGGAGACCCAGCACACACTAACTGCTTGCCAGCAGTGACCAAAAACAACTTTGCGAGTTCTTCAGCAGGTGATAAATCTTTGACATAAACATAGTATACGGACTTGTAAATCAAGTACACTTTTACCTCAAATTCTAATTTTCTAGGCCCAAAGCCTGGGCAGTGAAGTTATTTACTTTAATGTAATTAAAGTGGAACACCCTTCTATGTCAGGCCACTGCAGACGATGAACTTCAGTAAAATTTAAGCCCAGAAGGTGCTAAGGTGGAAGTGCTACGAGCCCAAAGGAGAGCGGCCCAAAAGCTAGCCTTTAAGGGAAGCATCCAGTGAAATGAAAAACGGGCTGAGCGCCCGATTAAACGGCCGTTTAATCGGCCCAATGGCCCAGCCGTTCGATTTTTGACAAAATCGCCGTTTAGCATTTTTGTAATTAATCGGCCGTTTTTTCCCCTTTTTCACCCGTTTTTTCCGTTTTTTTGCCCGTTTTTTTCCCGCTTTTTGGCCTTTTTTGTCCGTTTTTTTTTTTATTTTGCTGTACACCTGTAACTTTATATAAACTATATGGCCCCAAGTATTACTGACTATAATATATTAAACTTATATACATTAAATATCGTATGATAAGCCTAGTTCTAATAGAATGCATACTTGTATGCAAGTTGGGATAATAGGGTACTGTTGTAAAGTGTAATTTATACAAGTAAAATATATGTAACTATTATCTAATTTTAGAATGCATACTTTAGTTAATTGTACTGCTGTAATGTATGTCTAATTGATGATATGCACATATAACAATAAGTTAGAAAGGTATCCAATAATGAGTCTATTGTTTACTGCTTAACTATGTAAACATGTGATGCAAAAATATTTCAGAATCATGTATGTGGGGTATTTTATCTATGTCAAATCTATTATTTATTATATTATGGCTATAATTATTGTCTTATAGCTATCTTATAAACTAATTGGGTGTTTTTACTGTTGGGTAGAGTGTTTCGAATCTTTAGATATATATAAAAGTTTCAAAGAGTATTAGTATTTATATACATATATATGTAATTTTGTATAAAATTATATAGGAAATTAAAACCCGTTTTTTAAAAAATCGGCCGCTTACCGCTTAACCAGTTACAAGGTGCTGTCCGCACGGTTACCGCTTAACGTTTTTTAAAACATTGGAAGCATCCCTTGAGCTCTATCTGCCCACAATCCGTATTCCACACTGTCAATTTGGGACTGAAATGGCTCTAACAAACCTACCTACCTAAGGTACGACACTATCCCATGGCAATCAGCTCCGGCTTCCATGCCAGGTTCGGGCAGAGTGGCTGGTTACATTCTAACCAAACTGACTTACACACCATTGGTCCTCTCAGAGTGGCTGGATACACCCACTCAGGCCTTAAGTGGGTCCAGCTCTTATACCACTTAATACGAGCCCAAAGGAGAGCCCACCCCGATAGCTGGCCTCTAGGAGGGAGAGCTCTTGAGCTATATCTGCCCAATGCCCACAAATGGTATCTCATACTACAGTGTGGGACTATATGGGTTTAACATGGGGAGTTTTAATTCGTTATAAAGGGGAAACGGTTAATTGTTAAAAATGGATCCAACAGCAGAAGTTCTGCCATGAAGCCAGCTCCTACAGCAAGGTGTTGCATAGTGAGGCACAGATCAATGCAGGAAGAAGAGAAGGGAAGCTACAGGGGCATTGTGGCTCACTTATGGCAAATATTGAGTGGAGGGTGAGAGAAAGAGGGAACGACAAGGAGAAGAGGGGTGCTTGGAGGAAAAACAGCATGGAGTACTTGGGAGGGGACAATGATATTAGGGTAGGATCCCTTGGTAAGGGACACAAATAACTTGGAACCTTGGGATGGGGACAACAATAATATCAAGATTGGAGCCCTTGGGGAGGGACATGAACAAGCTTGAGCCTTGCGCGGCAACTTAACTTCTTTCACACTTAAGAGTCGAAAGTCTTGCGGAGGGACAAAGATGACTTACAGCCCTTGGGAGGGACAGTGAACTTTTATTTTGGACTTTGACCTAAGTTATAAACAAAGATATTAATAATGGATACTTACAAATGTTTTCTGTGAATCTCGTGCTTAGTATCTTTTTCATACTTTCTATTATTGGTGTGCTGATGGGTATGAATGGACCGTGACAAGATGGGTTTACAATATGGGTTTACTGCTGCAAAGAGGAACTTCAGTCTTCAGGATACTATATTATAAGTATAAGTAGCTAAACCTACCTATGATGTATAGCTACCCATGTTGCAATGAGCTCTTTGTGTAAAGCATATTTTGTAATGAGTGAATTATATCTAGTTTGTATACATGCTTCTGCTTATATGACACTTCATGAATAATGGCACCTCAGTTGTAAGATTGGGGTGCTACAGTTGCACTCACCTCTTCCATCATTCTCTCTCGCTCTCCCCTTCCCTCCACCGTTGATGCACCGCACTATGCACTTTAGGGAAACTTGTTCCCCAGCCGCATTAAAACCCTCGTTTTCTCTAAACTTTTGCAGTTGCAAGGAGAAAGCCCATCGTTGTCGGACTGTAGTCTGCACAGACAGCTGTTGCAGGCTCCTTCCTCACAGCCATAAAGCCGGATTCCCCTAGCAGTATTGATGATTCAGTCTTGAGGCCCGCTTCCCACACAATCTGACTATAGTTAGCACCTTGTTGTAGTCTCTAGGCCTTGTGTCTCTCTGCAGCTCATGCACGTCGACTCCAGCAAAGGGAACCTATCAACATTCCCACAAGCAACCCTTTTCCTCCCTCCCTTCATAACCACAGCAGCCCATGGGTTCAAGCGAGATGACTGTCGCCCTACTGCTGCTATAATGGTTTCTCCTATCCCATTAACCTACAACAGAAGCCATAAAGGTCATGATTTCAACTCACATCCTCTACCCATAATCCAAATCCACCGTCCCTCTTCCACATGTCTCTGCAAGCCCCCCCCCCCCCCAACTGTAGAGACCACTACTTCTGTTGCTACCAGCCAATAGGCCTTATAGAATCCAGCAACACCTCCCTGCATGCGCCCCCCCTGTTTGCATGAACCCCTACACATGGATTTCATAATCCCCGTATGCTTTCATAAGTCATCCGTCGTCAACAACTATGTTGCATGTGCAACGACGAGTAAAACATTGTGGTGGACTGGAATGGAAATCTGAGTTGTGACGTGTAACGACGACCTTGATGGTACTAAACTATATTGTGAGAGATACACAAGCAAATCACATTATGTCTTCAACATAGATGACACAGCATGTGCCAAAAGCAAATATATTCACACCTAGAATGTCTTGTGGCACCATTAGAGAGAGTTTCCACAACACTGCCTCCGACTCCAACTTTGCACATTGTCCATACAATGATACATCAAATATAAACACCTTTCCTAGTCTAACGGTATCACAGCGGGAATAGTTCTCCTCTTTCCCCTTCTTTTCTTTTCCCTATACCCTCCCTCTCCCTCTCCCAGCCTCCCCTTCCCAGCTTGTTGCTGCCCCCCTCTCCTCCTCTTCTGCCATTTACTTCTCCTCCCCCCCCCCTCCTCGTGCTGTCTCCTCCTTCCCTTATTGCTACTCCTGCACCCCCCCCAACTCCTTCCTATTGTCACCGCCCCCTCCCCAATCCACCAATGGCTGCCCCCTTCCTCCATTCCTAGCATAGTCACAATATACTCCGACTATTTGAAAAGTTCGTGTTTAAAACACGAGTTTTTTTCTAAACGTATGAAAGGGCCAAATAAATCCTGATTCCCGAATACTATGTTTTATTCCCATACTATTCGCGAATTATTCACGTATAATGTTTTTTTCCTGTTTTATACGTTCTTTAGCCATATTATCCTCATTAAGATTCTAACTTAGCTTGAAAGCATATATCTGTGTTTATGTATGTAACGCATATGGGATTAAGAGAGAAAGATTTTTCCCCCCTCTCCCACGCCCTTGGCGGAGGCCGAACGCCCGAGAGGGTGGTAAATCAAGGCGGCAACTGGGATCCGAACCCGGGTCCCTTTGTTAGGAGACACCGTGCTTGACCACTTGAGTCACTCCTTGTCGGCATATGTAAACACATATACTTGCATGTATGTATGTAATATATGTATATGTATATGTATTTAATAGTTATAGATATAAGTGTGCAATATATATGTGCAAAACATATATATACATATAAGATGTATGTAATATATGTATACATCCTCCGATTTTTTTCCCGACTTTTTCCCAAACCATTGACCGTATTTTTACCGTACTTTGGCCGCTTACCCGAATTTCGCAAAATTTCGTAATTCCGAATTTTTCAACTCAACTGAACGTATCCCAAATACCGAATTTGTGACTATGATTCCTGGACCTATAGGGGTATGTTGGTGATGGGAGACCCGAACAACAAAGCCCAACAAGTGTGTTGTAGAGATGCATAAGCGTGAGATCGAGCAATCAAAATTGAATGTGCAGAGAAGAATAACAGCTGAACAAGCAAGCAACCTCAAAGACAAGATTTATAGAGGTTCGACAAATTCCCAAAGTAAGAGCCTACATCCACTGACGGAGATTATATTATTGATGGAGAGATTATAGAGATGATAATTACAGACGAGAGAAAAAAAATCAATCCCCTTTTACACCCAAAAGAAGAAGACTGATTGGAGAGGAGCTCTTGGAGGCGTGAAACCCTGAGGGAGGCCCTAGGTTTGTCCATGGTTTTAGGTCTTCGAAAAACAATGTCTCTTAATGTCTCTTTGTTGCTCTTCTGCTTAGGATGAGTTGGGGGTCTATTTATAAGAATAGGGCTCGTGGCCAAAGTCTCAAAGTTCATCCAGTCTGCAATACAGATCAGCCTAGAGTGTAAATCGCAATGCAATCCAAAACACGATCCAGCTAGATCGTATACGGTCCAGCCTAGAGCGTATATGGCCTGGTCTAGAGTGTATATGTTGGGTGTATTTGTTGTTTCTGCTGCTCTTGCCCAGATATGGTTCATGAGGACCGTATATGGTCAATTGTTTGATCATAAATACACCTATAAACACCCAAAATGCATCTCGATCATGACGAGGCTTGGTGTAGACTTCTGATTCATCAAGGAAGCTTTTCTGGAGAGTTTCAAACACTCTCTCAACAAACTCCACCTTGTCTTCAACTCAAAAATGACGGAAGTAATAAAGCACTTGCAATCTTCTCTATTATCATAAACTAATTAAAAATACCATGGTTATCAGAACCGAACCGGACCGGCCGATTGAACCGGTGAACCGGTCACTCTACCGGGTCGGTCCCCTCTTAAAGCCGGAAATGAAGTCTGACCGGCATCAAACCGGTGAACCGACCGGTTGAACCAGTGAACCGGCGAACCGGTCCGGTTTTAGCCCAACCGGTCAGTTCTCTCACTTAGCAAGTAAATGTATTGTTGCTGCTATTTTTTGTCAATTAGTATTGAATACTATATAAATGTTTGTATATAAATGTCCATGAATAGAATAATATTTGTTATTTGTTCTGTTTATAAAGTTATTGTGAGCAGTTGTGCTATTATTCATGTTTCATAACTTTTGCATGGATATTTTCTGAGTATCAAAGACATTTATATCTTTTTTAAATTATTACTGACGTCGTGTTGACGTCACCGGTTGAACCGGACAGACCGCTGGTTGAACCAGTGAACCGGGAACCAGAGGCCTCACCGGTTCGTTGACCAGTTTGAGTCTGACAACCTTGAAAAATACCATCTCCTCCACATGCCATTCACGGACAAAGCTCAAGTAGAACGAAGACCGACTTATTCTGAGCAAAGCTCAAACTTAGCTAAAAGGAAGAGTCTTTGTCATCATGTCGGCTGGATTCTTCTAGAGAAACCGAGGCTTGTTTATTTATTGAGTGAGAAAAACATTGTACAATGCAGTCTCTTATATAACAGAAGAGAATAGAGACTAAAGCAGAGGTGAGCAATATGGGACTAAACTACAAAAGTGAACAGCATAAGTGAGGCACATGCTATGCACATGACACTCAACAAAACATAACAGAAAATAACATATCTCTATACTCCCCCTCAAGCTGGAGCATAGATGTCGAACATGCCCAGCTTGTCAACTAGAGTTTGAAAGCGAGCTTTGGGAAGTATCTTCGTGACGATGTTTGCAACTTGCTTGTTGGTACTGAGATATGGCATGCACATTCTGCCAGTGAGAACTGCTTCTCGAATAAAGTGACAGTCGACCTCAATATGTTTCGTCCTCTCGTGAAATGTGGGGTTGCTCGCAATAAAAATGGAGGCCTTATTGTCACAAAACATAAGAATAGGGCTAGAATAAGATATATCAAACCCCTGAAGGAGACTCTGAACCCACAATAGTTCGCAAGCAGTATGAGCCATCGCTCGGTATTCTGCCTCTGCACTGGATCTGGCGACAACAATCTGCTTTTTGCTTCGCCAGGTGACAAAGTTTCCACCCACAAATGTACAGTAGCCTGATGTTGACTTTCGATCAGAACGACTTTCTGCATAGTCTGAATCCGAGAAACCGGATAGATTGCAGTGGCCATGCTTTTTATACATCAAGCCTTTCCCTAGAGAACTTTTAAGATATCTCAGAATATGGCATATAGCATCCCAATGACATTGTCGGGGTTTGTCAAGATACCGGCTGATGAATCCGACAGCAGCAGTAAGATCAGCTCGTGTGACAATCAAATAAATAAGCTTGCCTACCAGCCTCCTGAACTGGTGATGATTAGCATAGGGAGGAGAGTTTGCATCATCCCAATCCATGTTTGGGTCAAGTGGAGTGTTAGCCGGTTTGCAACCTAGCATGCTAGTTTCCTGCAATAGATCAAGTACATATTTTCTCTGAGAAAGACACAGTCCTGCAGATGAACTGGAGACTTCAATGCCTAGGAAATATCGAAGTTTTCCGAGATCTTTAGTGACAAAGTGCTTCTCTAAGTAAGTTTTAGTTTCCAGTATGCCCACAGTATCACTGCCAGATAATATAATATCATCCACATAAACAATCAGAATAACAAGTCCAACCACTGTCTTGCGAATAAAGATTGAATGATCAGAATGAGAGCGACGGAAGCCAAAGGAGACTAAAATTTGACTGAGCTTGTCAAACCAGGCTCGTGGACTTTGCTTGAGACCATAGATAGCCTTGTTCAGCTTACATACTTTAGAGGCAGACTCCCCTTCAGCAACAAACTTAGGTGGTTGCTTCATGTAGACTTCTTCCTGTAAATCTCCGTAAAGAAATGCATTTTTCACATAAAGCTGAAAGAGAGACCAGTCTTTATTCACAGCAACAGAAATCAGAATGCGAACAGAGTTTAATCGTGCAACAAGAGAGAAAGTCTCAAATTAATCAACACTGTATGTTTGTGTGTAGCCTTTAGCAACAAGACGAGCTTTGAGACGTTCAATAGTTCCATCTGGATGATATTTAATAGTAAAGATCCAACGACAACCCACTATAGGGCAAGAAGGGTGATCCACAAGCTCCCATGTCTTGCGATCACATAGTGCCTGCATTTCCTGGTCCATTGCCTTCTTCCATGATGGAATAGTAAGAGCCTCTGTAGCATTTTTCGAAACAGTGACAGCAGAAAGTGCAGAAGTAACGCAGGCAAAGTTGTTATGCAGATTATCAGATGTGCAGAAATGACTGATAGGATGTTTAGTACAGGAGCGTACACCTTTCCGTAAGCTGATAGGAAGGTGCAAGTCAGAAGTTACCTCAGTGTTTATTTGATCATCCGCAGACGCAGGAATTGGTTGAGGAGGGGCCATGGAAGGAGTGCTGGTCTTCGGTCGGCGTTTGTACACTTGCAGCGAACGTTCTACAGGCTGGTCAGATACACACAGATCTTCAACAATGTCCGGTAGAGGTGTTTGTGCCAACACATCAGGAGATAGGTTTGCTCCATCCTTAGAAAAGAAGGGCATATGCTCAAAGAAGACTACATCCGCACTGATAAACCACTGTCTGAGTATCGGATCAAAGCAACGATAGCCTTTTTGAGTTCTTGAATAACCCAAAAAAATGCACTTAGTAGACCGAGGGTCAAGTTTCGACATTCCTAGGCGCAGATTCTTAACAAAACAGGTACACCCAAAAATGCGAGGTGGGACAGGAAACAGAGGTGCATCAGGAAACAAAATAGAATAAGGGATGCGATTTTGTAAAACAGAAGAGGGCATGCGGTTTATAAGAAAACATGCCGTAGTGACTGCCTCAGGCCAGAAACGGTGAGGAACTTTGTAATGGATAAGAAGAGTGCGAGCAACCTATAAGAGATGGCGATTTTTACGTTCAGCAACATCATTTTGTTGAGTATAGGGGTAAGTGGTTTGGTGTATGGTGCCATGATCAGAACAAAAAGAGGTGACAGACTTCTGCATAAACTCTAGGGCATTGTCAATACGGAGAATTTTGATGGTTTTATTGAATTGGATTTTTATTTCAGAGAAGAAAATGTGGATATTGTCCAATACAGTACTCCGGTCTTTGAGCAAGAAAAGCCAGGTAGCACGGGTATAATCATCAATAAATGTCAAAAAATACTTAACACCAGTTTGACTCGGGACACTGCATGGACCCCAGATGTCGGAATGAATAATATCAAACATTTCTTTAGACCCAAGATCATTCTTAGCAGGAAAAACAGACCTCGTTTGTTTACTCAAAACGCAGGTCTCATAAGAGAATTTATTTTCAGCTAAAGCAGGAAATAAAAGCTTCATCTTCGCAGTAGACGGATGACCCAGCTGGAAGTGTCACTGGTCCTGAGACAGATGTAGATAAGAGAGCTGAAGCCGCGGGTGGTCCATCCAAGTAGTAAAGTCCATCTGGTCCTTCATGGCCCGAACCAATCCTCGTCTTCATGCGGAGATCCTTCAAAACACAACCAGAGGGATCAAATTTAATGGAGCACTGAAGTTGTTTGACAGTTTTACTGACAGATAATAAATTAACAGGAAAGTGGGGTATATATAAAACAGAGTGAAGATTCATCTTGCGAGATAACAGAACGGTGCCAAAGCCATGGACAGGTGTTTTCGAGCCATTAGCAACTGTGACCGATGGCATATGTGAAGTTTTAGATATGGCAGAAAATAAGTGGATGTCGTCTGCCATGTGAACAGACGCTCCAGAATCAATATTGAGTGAGAAAACCAGGGGGCGGACTTCAGGGCATGGGGGCAGGGTGGGAAGGAAAACCAGGGATCGGGCCTGCTCTTGATACCATCTAGAGAATCTGAGGCTTGTTTATTGAGTGAGAAAAATGGTGTGTGTACAATGCAGTCTCTTATATAATAGAAGAGAATAGAGACTAAAGCAGAGGTGAGCAATATGGGACTAAACTACAGAAGTGAACAGCATAAGTGAGGCACATGCTATGCACATGACACTCAACAAAAATAGAAAACAACATATCTCTATAATTCCCAAACGTATCAATCTTCTTTATTTGAATCTTGCCTTCAGATGTGACTTCTCTAAGGAAATGGTACTTCACATCAATGTTCTTTGTTCTCTCATGGAACATTTGATCTTTGTTGAGATGTATAGCACTTAGACTGTCACAATGAACATATTAATTTGTTCTTGAACCATGCCCAACTGATTCATCAAACCCTGAGCCATAAAGCCTCCTTCACGACTTTCGTTGTCGCCATGTACTCTGCTTCAATAGTAGATAAAGCAATAGTACTTTGTAGAGTGGCTTTCCAACTAATAGTTGTAGATCTCATCGTGAACATGTAACCTGTGAGAGATCTCCTCTTGTCAAGGTTGTCTGCATAATCTGAGTCCACATGCTTTGTTGTGATGACTTGAGCTCGATGAAAGACTGAACAAGTATTTGAAGTGCCCTTCAAATACCTCAAAATCCACTTAACTGCTTGCCAAAGTGCTTTGCTAGGATGAGCCATGTAACGACTAATTACACTGATTGCATAAGTGATCTGGTCTAGTGCAAACCATAGCATACATGATGCTAACAATGGCACTGGAGTAAGGCACATGCGCCATCTCTTTCTCTTCTTCATCAAACTATGTTGACAACAAAGCCAATAACATGAAGTGAGTGGCCAATGGAGTTGAAACATGTTTCACATCTAACATGTGGAACATGTGAAGAACCTTCTTGATGTACTTCTCCAGTGTCAAGAAAAGCCTTCTATCTTTCTGGTCCATTTGAATCACTATGCCAAGAATCTTCTTAACTCACCTAGGTCTTTCATATCAAATCCTCCACGTATAAGAGATTTCACCATGGCAATCTCAAATGTGTGTCTAGAAGCGATCAGCATGTCATCAACATATAACAGTAGGTAAGCAAAGGAATTGTCATTCAGCCCTTTGTAGTGGGCATAAGCGTCATAGCTACTCCTGGAAAATCCATTGTCGTCATGAAAAAGTCAAATCTCTTGTACCATTATTGTCTAGGAGAATGCTTCAACCCATATAGTGACCTTTTGAGCAAGCACACACGGTTCTCTTTGTCTTCAAAACCCTCTGGCTATTTCAAGTAAATCTTTTCCTCTAGTTGATCGTGCAGAAAAGTTGTCTTCACATCTAGCTGTTGCAAGTCTAGGTCTTCAATGGCTATAAAAGAAAGAAGCACCCGTATGGAACTATGCTTGACGACGGGTGAGAAGACTTCACTATAATCACTGCCTTCAATTTGACAGTAGCCTTTTGCAACAAGGCGCTTGTATCTGTCACCTTCTATCTTCTTATAGGCCCACTAGCAGTCCACTACTTTCTTGCCTTTGGGAGGTACCACCAACTCCCAAGTTTGATTCTTGTGAAGAGATTCCATCTCTTCCTTCATTGCAGCAATCCACTGCGGAGCATCATGACTTGCAAGTGCATCATGGAAAATTGGTGGGCGTGTCACCAAAGTCATAACATTGGAGTGGTTTGACGTTCTGTTTGCCTCTGTCATAGAGAGGGATCTCTCTGGAATCTCCCGTGGAATCTCTATAAGAACTCTCTGGAATCTCCTCTTTGTATTCAGTAGGCATTGAATCATCTGGCATACTGAGGGATCTTGTTCATCAATCTATGAGTTGTCATCTTCTTTGGTCTCCACTTATTGTGAGACGTCCTATAGAGAACTTGTAGATGAGCTATCATACCTTGCATAGTATACACCATGGAAGATTCGTTAAAAGCATGGTTATCAGACTTGAACTGAACCGGGAACCGGTCACACTACTGGTTCGGTTCTCTCTAAAAGCTGAAAATGACACTAACTCGTTGTTGAACCGATGAACCGACCGGTCCGGTTCTAGCCCAACCGGCCGGTTCCTTCACCTGCCAATCAAGTGCCCATGCGAGCGGTGCGTGCATCTTAAACACACGTAGGGGAAAAAAACCCCGACTCCCAATTTCACCCCCCACCCCCGATCGCTGACTCTCCCAACTTCCCCTTGCGAACGGCGAAGCCCTAAGCAGCAGCTTGCCTTTGCAAGCGTACCACAGCCGTCGGAAGCTCACCGCAGACCTGCCCAAAGTCGTCACGGACCGGCCGAAATCCGTCGTTGTGGCAGCCGCAGTCCCCTTTGCCGAAAGTTGCTCCGTTGCTCTTCTTGTTTCCGCTGGAGCTGCTTCTCTCAGCCGCCCTTGCTGCACGCCAGGTAACTTCCTCCTCCCTCTCACTTCGTCTTCCTCTTCTTCTTACTCCTCTTCTTCCTCCACTCTTCTTCAGTCCACTCTTCTTTAGTTCTTTTAGCTCCAAGTGGTTAGGCCACTGCTCGCCCACTTCTTTTTTCTCTTCTTGATGTAATCTAGCAAGCTTGCTAGTAATTTTGAAATTGACGCTTCCTCTTCTCCTTGTTTGTTCTCCATTCTCACTTCCTCTTCCTCCTCCTTTCTCACGTTCACTGGCTTTCCCTTCTATTTTCTGTTGTCCGAATTTCTTCTTAATTTCTATGTTAATGGACATCCTCCTACTCTCATCCTCCTCTAAAATTGATGGCAATTTGATGCATATTGATCCCTAATTTCTACGTGATTACAGAATTGAATTGTATTGGGTTGTTATGCTTCTTTGGCTAAATTGGGTTGCCGTGCCTGTGCATTTGTGCTGTTGATTTGCGTGTATTTCTTCTTCATCCTTCAAGTGAAGTATAATCTCACTCTCCCAATGTGCCATAAATTTAGTTATTGTTAACTTGCGTGCCATAAATGGTTTGATGATTAGTTTATCACTTTATTGTTGTGTGAATTAAATTATCGCGATTGTCTCGATTGTATTATCTACACTTGTGGTTCCCTATTACCTACACTTGTGGTTCCCTATTATCTACACTTGTGGTTCCTTGTTATATATAAATTTTGTATTTATATATTTATTAATTATTTATGACGTCATGCTTACGTCACAGGTTGAACCAGTGAACCGAGAACCGAAGGCCTCACCGGTTCGCTCACCGGTTTGGTTCTGACAAGCATGGTTAAAAGTAACATTGCACTCTACCAAATAACATGGTGAAGAAGGATCTTTACAGCAAAGACGGTATCCTTTTACCCTAGAATCATAACCAAGGAATATGTATTTGATAGCTCTAGTATCTAATTTACCAGTATCAGAATGTGCATAAGTAGGGCAACCGAACATACACAAATTCGAATAATCAACAGGTTTATCAGACCAAGCTTCTTTAAGAGTCTTGAAATTAATAGAAGACGATGGATAATGTTTCACTAAATAACAAGATGTTGATATAGCTTCAACCCCGAAAGATCTGTCCAACCCCACATTGAGAAGCATGCATCGGGTCTTTTCCAACAACTATTTGTTCATTCTTTATGCTACATTGTCCTGTTGAGACGTGACACAGAGTACGATGTCTTTTGATCCCATGATCAATACAGGAATGTATCGAACTCCTTAGAACAGAACTCCAAACAGTTATCAGTCTGAAAAGTCTTTATGCTCTTATCGTTTTGATTCTCAACAAGAGTCTTCCACTGCTTGAAAGTAGGGAATGTCTCGTCCTTGCTCTTGAGAAAATAAACCCAGACCTACCTTGTGCAATCATCAATGAAGATCGTCATATATTTAGTACCACCATTGGAAGGAATATGAGAAGGGCCTCATAGATCATAGTGAACATAATCTAGAGCATCCTTGGAAGAATGAATTGCCATGTTGAAGCTATTGCGTTTGGCCTTCCCCATAAACATTGCTTGCAGAAATCTAACTTTCCAATGCTTTCGCCACACTACAACCCTCTCTTGCTCAGAAGCATCATCCCTTTCTCAGACATGTGTCCCAAACGCATATGCCAGAGCCTTGTGGTGTCTTTAGATGAAGTCGTAACCTCCGCAGAGTTTGAGATAGTGGAACCTTGCAAAATGTACAATTTGTGTGAATTTCTCACCTCCTTTGTGAGGACCTGGTTAGCTTCAAGAATATCCATACATCCGTTTTTATCAGAGAACTTGCAGTCTTGTCTTCAAGTGTGCCCAATGAGATGATATTCTTCTTCAACCCGACAACATGTTGGACGTCCGTCAATGTTATGGCTTCACCATCAAACGTCTTGATCTTCACTGTCAACACCATTCGTCATGCAAGGACAATCGTCACTCATAAGGATGTCACCTTGATGTGACTCATAGGTATTAAAATAATCCTTACGCTCGGTCATGTGGTATGTGCATGTTGAATCAAGAACCCAATCCTTCTTATAGTCGTAGGATGGTGAAGCAAAAATTTATGTAACATACTGAATCTTGGATTCAATTTGCAATTTTACCCATTTTCAAGATTTTATTTCCTTCATATCCTTTTTGTCATTTTTCCTAAATTTTCCTATCTTTTCTATCCTCTTTGGACTCAATGTTGAAATTGAACTATACTTGATGGCTTGAACCATATTTACCCACATTCATTTCAATGAATGGGTTTTTGCACAAACATCTCAAATAGTGTGTTAATTAGAGTCTAATAATGCAAAATGACCATTAATGAGAGATAATAAATAGATTACATTAATTTAGAGATTTTATGGCTTTATGGGACAAGAAATGAGAAATAAGAAATTTTATATCTAAATTTATTAAGAAAGGTACTAAATATATTTATTATGCACTTAGCATACAACCAAATACAAAATGCGTTAGAAATTAATGTAAAGTTAAATTCCTCACACTTTAATTAGCAAACCCATGAATTTTCATGTCAATTGGTATTTCTCTACCCTCTTAATTAATTAAATGAATAAGCAACTTATTAGTATATAGACTTTCCTGCTTTTTTACTTAGTCTATTTTTCTCTTTTACTTGTTATTTCTATGTCTTGTTTTATCCCACATTGGTTATATCTAAACCATGTGTCTTTCTCTTGTCTTATAAAAGAGAACTCTTGTACTCTGTTTTAGATCATCTCAATAATAAGACAATTAGTCTCATATTCTAGATGGTATCAGAGCGGGCCGACCCACCCTAGTCTTTTTCCCTTCCCTAACCCTAGCCGCCACCCACCTTCTCCCCTACCCAGCCGCCGCCCACCTTCTTCCCTTCACACAGCCGCCGCCTGCCTTCTCCAGGCCTGCTGCCGCCGCCCACCTTCTCCCCTTCCTCCCTTTCTTTTTTTCCTTCCTTCTCCTTCACCTCCTAACCCTTCCTCATCCTATCCCTCCCCTAGCCGCCGCCACAGCCCCTTCTTCTCCCTGATCTGCCGCCGGCAGACCCTGCTGCCGCCGCCACCACTCCACCACCAAAAAAATAACAATCCACCTCAATGTGCTTGGTCCGCTCATGGAAAGTAGGATTACTAGCAATGAAGGTAGCAGCTTTGTTGTCACAATACATTGGAATAGGAGACGAATCAGAAATGCCAAAGTCCTTCAGCAAGCTCCTAATCCAGAACAGTTCACAAGTAGTATGTGCCATGGCACGATACTCAGCTTCAGCACTAGAGCGAGCAACTACAGACTGCTTCTTGCTTCGCCAAGTGACAAGGTTACCTCCCACAAAGGTACAGTAGCCAGAAGTAGACCGAAGGTCAACCTTGCTGCCAGCATAATCAAAGTCAGAATAGCCAAGGAGTTTGCAATGCCCATGTTTCTTGTAAAGCAGACCTTTTCCAGGAGAACTTTTCAGATATTTCAGAATATGGCAGACAGCATCCCAATGGCATTGTCGAGGTTTATCCAAGTATCGACTAACCAGTCCAACCGCAGCAGTAATATCAGCCCGTGTAACAGTAAGATAGATGAGTTTACCAACCATTCTTCGATACTGCTGATTGTCAGGATAAGCAGGAAAATCCTCATCATCCCAGTCGGTGTTCGGATCCAGAGGTGTGCTAGCAGGTTTAGCACCTAGAAGACCAGTTTTAGATAGGAGATCCAGAACATACTTCCGCTGAGATAAGCAGAGACCAGAAGAAGACCGGGACACCTCTATCCCAAGAAAATACCGTAGCGAGCCGAGATCCTTGGTGACAAAGTGTTTCTCCAGATAGCACTTTGTTGACTGAATACCAGCAAGATCACTTCCGGAAAGAATAATGTCGTCGACATAAACAATAAGGACAACAATACCTGCAGTAGTATTTTTCACAAAAACAGAATGATCAGACTGGGAGCGTCGGAAAGAGAATTTCTGAAGAATAGTGTTGAGCTTGTCAAACCAAGCTCTGGGGCTCTGTTTCAAGCCATAAATAGCCTTTTTCAGCCTGCAGACTTTAGAGGACTCCCCCTGACACACAAAACCGGGGGGTTGTGACATGTATACTTCTTCATGAAGGTCACCATACAGGAAAGCATATATACTAATAATCTAAACCATGTGTCTTTCTCTTGTCTTATAAAAGAGAACTCTTGTACTCTGTTTTAGATCATCTCAATAATAAGACAATTAGTCTCATATTCTAGACAACTCTAATATATATAAATGCCTATTACATGGAAAAAGGAAACCTCCTTGACTCCTATTTAGTCTACCTTTAATTTGATTGACCATTGAATAGCAATTACTTTCCCAATTGAATTGGTATTTAAAATCCTAACCACCATAGGTTTTAATAGAGGTATATGACTAAGTAATTAAGAATTTTCCTAAATACTTTTCCCCCTCAACATAACGCAACGCTGCGTTACTTTCTCCCCACATCTCAAACGCGACATCACGCTATTCCTCTCCGAAATGGGCGATGCCCGTCGCCTCCTCCTTCTCTCCTCATGTTATTTCTCTCCGCCTCCTATATCTTCCCCTCGCTCTTCCCTTTTCTCCCCATCACCCGCAACCCTAGCCGCCAGCGGCCGACGGAAAGAGTATTGTCATTGCTCTTCCCTTCCCCCTTTCTATCTTGATGTTCTTCCTCCTCTACCTCCTCCAGCGACGCCAAGCCAGGCCATGCTGCGTCAAACATAACCAAACAGCGCCCCACCACCACAGGGGTACGGACCTGCAAACTCCAACACGTCGTCGGTCTTTCTTCTCCCTCGTCGATTCACCGAAATTTGGGTGCACTTCACGATGCCTGCAACCCACCGGACGACGCACCACCTGCAAACACCACCATCAAAGTTCAGATCCGCCATGATGCTCAGCCACCAATGATCCCCTAAACGTGTGCCCATCCGACAGCCACCACTCAAGGCAGCCGTTGGCGATGTTTCTGCCTGACGCCGTCTTCTCACCAGCATCAGCGCCAGAAGCCTGGGCCATGATGTTGCGTCGGCGTCACTAGCAACTGCCACCACCTTGTCGAGGCTTCTCATCAACCACCGACCGCCCTAAGTCCCTTGCCTCCTCCTTTCTCATCTCCTTTGGCGCTCTACCATCAGACTACCGCTGGATCTCGCCAGTCGCCGAAGATTCCATGTCGTCCCCATCATCAAGTTGCTGCAACCCGACACCGACAACCACCATGATGCCTGCAACTCGTCCCTATCAGCCCGAGCCCTGCTGCCCAACCATACCAAGCCAGGCGCCACATCTGAGCCTGTTGGGGGTTGCAACTGTTGCCTACTTGCACTACGGCGCCATCAAAGAACACCAAGTTCGACAGCTTCTAGGGAGTCTAGATGATCAGCCGCCAAAGCACAAAAGGCCTGGGAGCTCCAACCTCACATGTTGTGGTCACCGTCTAGACCCACTCACAGGTCGGTTCCACGTTGTCCTCTCCTCTCTATTTCAAACTAATCGAATAGTGTATAAATTATATGAAACTATGGTTCATGTGACAAATAAAATCAACATTGAAAATAATAGGATATCAACATGATGACCAAAAATACAATCTTAAACCAAGGGAAATAAGATCAAGAACTTAGATCTATGATACCCCTAGCCCTTTCTTTACATTGGATATCAAGAGAAATCATGTACAATCAGTAATCACTAAGAGTACAACATAAACAATGATTCAATCTTGTTTAGAATCATAACCCTAATTATATATGTTTATATGTAATGACAATTACATTTCCAACATGGATTTAGGGAATACATTTATCTAGATCAGTTTGATTCAAATACATTGATAACAAAACTAATTTATGAATCACCCCATTGCTTATGGTATACTTTGCCAAGCCCTAAGAATCATTAGTGAGTGTATTCTTGATTTAATGTATTATTTACATTAGAAACCATATATATGTGCATTACATGATAATTAGAAATACATATGAATCTAGGAAACAGTTGTTGGGTTTTAGGGGAGGCAGAGAAGGCAGCGGAAACAAAAAAAATTTCTCTCCCAAACCCAGCACGAGGAAACGCGTCAACGTCTATATAATAGGAAAGGATGGTTTGTGGAATCATACCTTGTCCCGAGGCTTGCTCGGCGACAATACCTCGCGCTTTGCGCGGTTTTCAAATCCGGTCTTCGACGGTGTCTGTGCAGCTCCTGGTCGCACCGGGACTAACGACTCCTGATCTCACCGGACTGTCGGATGACAGTTGTCCTCCTGAGCGGCAGAAACCTCCCGCCTCTGAAGTAGTCCCCACGGACCACCTGGAACTCCACACTCCTTGTCCCACAAGGAGTTGGAAGGAGTCGCACCCTCCTGTTGACGTACTAGTCGCCAACACACTCTCCTGCCTCCAGTTGCAACTGCAGTTGTCTTTCCCTTGCTGCACCTCCCTTTGCGGGTAGCACTTGCTCGGGCTCTCTCTCGGTTACCAAAACCAGAGAGAACGACAACTTTCCAGAGCAACTGGTTGCACTGAGTTGTACTTTGAGAAGCCCCCAATACCCCTATATATATAGGCGGGTCATGGGACAGGGTTCTCTGTCCCCGGCAATATGGGACTAAAAGCAGGAGTAGAAGGGTTCAAGATTTTCCACAAAAAGCAACCAACTCGCAACCTGAACCGGTCGTCTGGACCATCCAGCCGATCGGCTGGGACCTGAGCCGATCGTTTGGGGCCCCCAACCGATCGGTTGGTGCCCTGAACCGATCGGTTCACAGTCCTGATCCAACTCAAAATGACTTTCTTTCTTTTGTTTCTAATTGGTATCGAATACCAATCCTATTCCCAATCAAATTGGGCAAGTGAAACGAAAGGAAAATTCTCACCGACCTGACTTTCCCAACTTGCTCGGTTGCACCAGTTGAACCGATCGGTTCAACACTTGAACCGGTCGTTTCACCCTGGACTTGAGCCGATCGGTTCAACATTTGAGCCGACCGGTTCAGCAACCTCAGCCGACCGGTTCAACACTTGAACCGATCGGTTGGGAGTGCAGGTTGTGCAGAATCAGTCAATTGTGATTTCAATCAATCGGATACTCCAATCAATGTGTCCAACACCTTGAACATTATGATATTGAGCCATCAATTGATCGAGTGTTTAATTGAACTACTAAACTACTTTAGCAATCAATCTAAACATTGTTTGTGGACAAAACTCCTCTTCCAGGTTAAATCCTTTGTGTGTGACCCTACAGGTCCATTTCACATTGGCAGTGAAAGTCCATAACACTTATGACTTCACAAGCAAAGAGCGGTGCCTAGTCACACATCAGTGCTACCCAAGTGAAAGTAGAAAGTTGGAGAACAACTTTCAATCCTACAATCCGTGAATGGTGTTACAGTGAATGTATAATTCCTTCGTCACTGATATCCCGAATGAACTCAAGGCATGGAACAGTCATCCTGTCAACGTTCATTCACTTTCTTGATCTCAGAGTAGACTGGAAGAGATATGTATGACATCAATATCACATACTGATTCACACATGCGTGCACGCCTTTCTCAATCCTGCTCATCAAGTGGCCATGGATATCAAACTCCCTCAGGAGGGACAAATCCCATATCTATCACTCACCCCTCAAAAGCCCCATGTGTCAAAGCCACCCAATCATCACCTTTATAACAACCCATGTTTCAGGACTGCGTTTGATGATGTCAAAGTGTGCCCAACGACATGTGTTGAGTGTAGTGATTTCAGGTCTAAGAATCACACTCACCACCATCACTGTGAGTACTGACTGTGACTACCATGTCATGGTTCCATGTGTCAAACTCACGGTGGGTCTGTCCGGTACACTTGTTCTCTAACAAGTACATATGTGTTTGGTTTGATATCTCTATATCATGACTAATGAGATTCTGTCATCAACCAACACCACAATCTAGTCTTGTGTGTCATTGTTGTCTATCTACCTTCCACAATGACATCCGACTAGGGACATAACAAGAATGTACAAACTCTTAGCATCCGTATGATCTCATCGTTCAGGTCATGAACCTGAAGGCATACGTCATTGAGTACTGTCATTCTCTAGACATTCAATTTGTTCTATCACTATCTCATATGACTGAACCAGAAAGAATTGGAAGCTTGCCTTTGATGTTTATCAATCAATCTCAATGTATCCCACCAATCATCCCATGATTGGCTCTCAGGGCATACATACCAATAGACTCCCACTTGCACTGCGAGCCAATCACCATTGAATCATATTCATAGTGATCTTCAAACATGTCCCACATGTTACTGTGCTCTAGTGCCAACATAGTGAGTAATGGCAACACCTTGCCAAAGTCAGTTTTAAATTGCATGTCTCTCATCTCTTTGTTGTACGTCACACGTATGAGATGGAGTTGTCGTAATATGCGATCTAGTATTCCTTTGCTAACCTTTAGCCACATTGCATGATCAAGGATTCCATACTTGTCATCAATGAGCGGAATATAAATTCATCTCATGAACTTCCAAATCCATATAGTATCCACTGCTGTTTTCTAACACATAGATACTCGGAATTTCCTTTTAAACGGCTTTATTGGAACACTTCCAATTCTCAACAAACTTTCACTTTTATATATCCTACTATATATATTATGCGATTAATTTTCTGTCCTTTCAGAAGTTCGCATCAATGTAACTCTTTACATTGAACTCTTCCTTATCTCCATAGAACTAGTACTTATCAAGTTCTCATGGTATTCCAGTAACCCTTACTGGAAGCAGACAGACATCCACTCGTCATGTCCTACATACGAGTTATCAGGATGAGCACATCATATTGTCATGTCATACATACAAGATGATGAATGCATTTTGTTCTTGCCATGTCGATACATGCAAGATAATGGGATGATTACATACATGATAGATCCATATCTATTCTTAGTGTTCACATTCTTCACAAGAATTGGACACTTGGCCTTGGGATAGTAACTCCATGTAACATGGACAAGTTTTCTCCCACTGAATCTGTGTATACTGAACACTTCAGTACAGATTGCCAATGTATGCTTTTTCTTTTCAGGTCAAGAGGTTTTCGAGAACTATCTTTATAGATCTCTATTCCTATCACATAGGAAACATCTCTATCTTCCTTAAAGATAATTTCCACTTTTGGATTTCCATTCTAGATCATATCATTTCACATCAACATGTGGAATGTGAACACGCTCCCACTAAATCACAGATCCCTTCTTTATCTTTGATATATCAGTCAAACCCTTTGACTATATCACCAAAGTAAAGATCTAATTCTGAGTTGCTTGTACTCAATCAATCACATTGATTAGTCCATTGTAACTTATAGACCTCATTTGCATTAGTGGATTCATAAACCTTGTAGGTTGTGTCACATACACATCCTTGTTTTATTCCTCATAGGAATGCAGTTTTAGTATCCATATGCCAAATGTCTTAGTCATTAAGTTGCAATCAACAAGCATCATCCTTCTCAAAATGTTATCCATGTGTCGTAACACTTAAGACTTATTTGCACTTATGGATTTGATCCAATGGGTGCTACCATCAAGGTCATACCTTATGGTTCACATGGATGTCATTTAGGATGTAATGGGCATAAACCATGACTCAAAATTTGATTCCTCATATTCATCTAGATAGTTGACTCATCACATGAACAACTCATCACATAGATAATTGAGGTGTATCTGTTAAGAATATAAGAACTCACAACTCCTTGTGATTCTTAATGTCCTTTATTAGTGTAGGGTATTCTTTTATTAAGAAGAATTCAGCTATTCGATAATCATTCTCTAACTCCTTAGAGTATGATTCCTTCTTGATTTAGACATCACCATGCCTTAATCATGAGTTCACTATGATACACTATCATAATCACTCATAAGGATCTCAAACATTTGGTCCAAGTATTTCATTCATTGATCTCATCAAGAATTAACACTTTACCAAATTTATACTTCATTTATGATAATCTTGAACACTTCAAGATATTCATATTGGTATTTCTCTAAACACCATTAGAAGTATTAGCATTTATTCCAATAGGTATGTAAATACATCACATGTATTATACCTAATTGGATAATCATTCTCCCACTACCATTAGTGAAGATTAATCATGTACAAGAGATTCATGTCTCTTACTGGTTCTCTAACCAAAAGAGTCTAGATTTATCCATCATATGGAAACTAGAAATGAATTTCTCATGATTGATGCTAATTTGATTGTTTGAGTTATCTATAACTTTTAGGTATCATTTTATCTTATGCATTCCATGTATCACAAGATAAACAGGGCATTGCCACAAAGATCATATCTTTAAGATTGAAACATCAACTTTATTAGTGTCATCATTGTCATACAATATGCAAAAATAAAGTGTTTCTATCTATTGGCAAATTGAAATAGTAGTTCTTAACTCTATTTCGTGCCCTTTAGGTTGAAATAAACTGAAAGGTACTCCTATCTATGGCAGCAACACTTGCTCCAATGATGGGTACTCCTTTCTTGGTCCTTTCACAAAGGCCATCACTTCTTTGCGGATCTTGCATATCATATATGATAGATCCATATCTTGATATCATATACCTCAGATAAAGAAGCGGTTCATTTCATGATACCTTAGGTGGAGATCTCCATCCCCTCCTTCATTTTCTTTTGTTCTTCCAGATATAGAGGACAATTCCTTTTTCAATGTCCTGGCTTTTGACAATGGTGGCAATTGCCTTTCTTGGTCACGCCTCCCTTGGCTTTGAGAGCTGAAGACGGCTTGGACTCCTGGCTAGCATCAGAACCTTTCTTAGCTTTGCCCTTGCCCTTGCGCTTGGACTTGCCTTTCTTGCTTGTGATCACCATCACAGGCTTAGGCTTGTCCTTCTTCATCTGTATCTCGGCTGTCCTCAACATGCCCAACCACTCTGACAGTGGCCTATCAAAGTTGTTCATGTTGTAGTTCATCACAAACTGACTGTAAGATTCTGGCAACGATTGCAGTATCACGTCAGTAGCCAACTCTTGGCTCAGTGGAAATCCCAGTCTCTGCAGGTGCTCCACATACCCAATCATCTTGAGTGTGTGAGGACCAACTGGATCTCCCTCTGTCATGACGCACTTGAACAGCGCCCTAGAAACATTGTATCTCTCTTGCCGTGCCTGATCTTCATACATGTTCCTGAGATGCTGAACCATCTCAATCACACCCATGTTCTCATGTTGTCTCTGCAACTCATGGTTCATAGAACATAACATCAAGCACTTTGCATCAATGGCATCATCAGCATGCTTCTTGTAAGCATCCCTTTCTGCCTTTGGTGCATTAGGAGCGGGTTCCTCTGGAATTGGAGTATCCAGGACATAGAGCTTTCGCTCTTAAGTGAGAACAATTCTCAATGTCCGATACCAGTCGTGGAAGTTTGTCCCATTTAGCTTGTCCTTGTCAAGGACCGATCGCAAAGAAAAGTTGTTGTTGTTTGTTGCCATTTGAACTACAAAAGGAAATATGCAATTTTAGTCCGAAAACTCATTTTTGACTTATTTGATTGATTTGAAAATTTGACGATATAATTAGGCCTTTAATTAATTATCGCTCCCACTATTTTAACTTCAAATTGATAGCCCTCACCATCAATTCGGAAGATTGCAGCGTACAACCTTCTAGTGGGCAAGATCCTGAAATCCTCTAAGCCATGGACCAGCTAGGGCTGTCACCCACAACCTAGATCTCTCAGGTAGGCAACTCTTGCCAATTGCATCATATGCAACTCTTGATAAGATGTCATATGCAACTCCTTGCCATGATCATCTCCATGCCTCAAGGCGCTAGATCCTATCTAGGTCACCTTGTTAAGTCCGACCCAAAGCAAACACGATGAATATGCACCCTGCTTGGGCAGACCCACACATTCATCCTTCACGCTTCCACGAGATAGACGGTGCACCACGCTTGGGCGTGCCCACACTTGGTCGATCAAGCTTTTCACGTGTGTCGCATTTGGAAGGCATCTAAAACTTAATATTTAATGAGGGATTTGGTTTTATATACATATACATATCCAATCACCACAATACATAGTACGTATCATATACATGCTATATCCCACAGAAAATATGCACAAACGATAAAAAGCGATGATTATGGCCATCCTAATGTGATTCCTCGAGCCAAGAGGAAGCACGGTCATCTAGGTCTACATCATATGCAACCTGTACAAGATGAACATCTGTGCTTTGCCTTCCGAGTTGATCAACTCATCATATGAACGATCTACTCTCTCTGGCCGGTCGTCTGGGTGCCACCAGCCGATCGGTTGGCTCCTCCAACCGATCGGTTCGTCTGGACGTCGTGCATCTCATCATGGCCGCCACCCGCTCGTCTCGCTCCTCGAACTGGTCATCAACCGATCGGTTCACTCCTTGAACCGATCGTCTGGAACGTCAACCGATCGGTTCACGCCTTGAACCGATCGTCTCAGCTGTCGTCTTGATGTCCGCCGTTCTTTGACATAACAGGAAATAAAATCTATCCTAATATTACATTGCTTAAAAAGGGAAACCCCGAGTTACATTCGGGGGGAGCATAGGTAGGAAAGAATCTCAAATTATTTCGAGTTACATCAGGAATAGGAGAAAGAACATCGATGCGCAGACCGAGATGCAAGCAACCACATACAACCATACATAGATAGGGTTTATTGGCCATAACCACGCTATACATCCACCACAAAACTCGTTTAAGGGCGACGCATATCGAGTGCATTAATAATACATATCATATATGTAATTTGGGATTTGTGGATTTAGGATTGGACATGCATAAAGCCAATTTTATTCGCATCGTATGCAATAAATAAAGGCGACAAACCAAAATCGATCATATCGATATTCCTAAAATATAGAGCAGTTGACGTGGCTCTGATACCACTGTTGGGTTTTAGGGGAGGCAGAGAAGGCAGCGGAAACAAAAAAAAATTCTCCCCCAAACCCAGCACGAGGAAACGCGTCAACGTCTATATAATAGGAAAGGATGGTTTGTGGAATCATACCTTGTCCCGAGGCTTGCTCGGCGACAATACCTCGCACTTTGCGCGGTCTTCAAATCCGGTCTTCGACGGTGTCTGTGCAGCTCCTGGTCGCACCGGGACTGACGACTGCTGATCTCACCGGACTGTCGGATGACAGTTGTCCTCCTGAGCGGCAGAAACCTCCCGCCTCTGAAGTAGTCCACACGGACCACCTGGAACTCCACACTCCTTGTCCCACAAGGAGTTGGAAGGAGTCGCACCCTCCTGTTGACGTACTAGTCGCCAACACTCTCATGCCTCCAGTTGCAACTGCAGTTGTCTTTCCCTTGTTGCACCTCCCTTTGCGGGTAGCACTTGCTCGGGCTCTCTCTCGGTTACCAAAACCAGAGAGAACGACAACTTTCCAGATCAACTGGTTGCACTGAGTTGTACTTTGAGAAGCCCCCAATACCCCTATATATAGGCGGGTCATGGGACAGGGTTCTCTGTCCCCGGCAATATGGGACTAAAAGCAGGAGTAGAAGGGTTCGAGATTTTCCACAAAAAGCAACCAACTCGCAACCTGAACCGATCGGTTCACAAGTGAACCGGTCGTCTGGACCATCCAGCCGATCGGCTGGGACCTGAGCCGATCGTTTGGGGCCCCCAACCTATCGGTTGGTGCCCTGAACCGATCGATTCACAGTCCTGATCCAACTCAAAATGACTTTCCTTCTTTTGTTTCTAATTGGTATCGAATACCAATCCTATTCCCAATCAAATTGGGCAAGTGAAACGAAAGGAAAATTCTCACCGACCTGACTTTCCCAACTTGCTCGGTTGCACCAGTTGAACCGATTCGATTCAACACTTGCCGGTCGTTTCACCCTGGACTTGAGCCGATCGGTTCAACATTTGAGCCGAGCGGTTCAACACTTGAACCGATCGGTTGGGAGTGCAGGTTGTGCAGAATCAGTCAATTGCGATTTCAATCAATCCGATACTCCAATCAATGTGTCCAACACCTTGAACATTATGATATTGAGCCATCAATTGATCGAGTGTTTAATTGAACTACTAAACTACTTTAGCAATCAATCTAAACATTGCTTGTGGACAAAACTCCTCTTCCAGGTTAAATCCTTTGTGTGTGACCCTGTAGGTCCATTTCATGTTGGCAGTGAAAGTCCATAACACTTATGACTTCACAAGCAAAGAGCGGTGCCTAGTCACACATCAGTGCTACCCAAGTGAAAGTAGAAAGTTGGAGAACAACTTTCAATCCTACAATCCGTGAATGGTGCTACAGTGAATGTATAATTCCTTTGTCACTGATATCCCGTATGAACTCAAGGCATGGAACAGTCATCTTGTCAACGTTTATTCACTTTCTTGATCTCAGAGTAAACTGGAAGAGATATGTATGACATCAATATCACATACTGATTCACACATGCGTGCACGCCTTTCTCAATCCTACTCATCAAGTAGCCATGGATATCAAACTCCCTCAGGAGGGACAAATCCCATATCTATCACTCACCCCTCAAAAGCCCCATGTGTCAAAGCCACCCAATCATCACCTTTATAACAACCCATGTTTCAGGACTGTGTTTGATGATGTCAAAGTGTGCCCAACGACATGTGTTGAGTGTAGTGATTTCAGGTCTAAGAATCACACTCACCACCATCACTGTGAGTACTGACTGTGACTACCATGTCATGGTTCCATGTGTCAAACTCACGGTGGGTCTGTCCGGTACACTTGTTCTCTAACAAGTACCTATGTGTTTGGTTTGATATCTCTATATCATGACTAATGAGATTCTGTCATCAACCAACACCACAATCTAGTCTTGTGTGTCATTGTTGTCTATCTACCTTCCACAATGACATCCGACTAGGGACATAACAAGAATGTACAAACTCTTAGCATCCTTATGATCTCATCGTTCAGGTCATGAACCTGAAGGCATACGTCATTGAGTACTGTCATTCTCTAGACATTCAATCTGTTCTATCACTATCTCATATGACTGAACCAGAAAGAATTGGAAGCTTGCCTTTGATGTTTATCAAATCAATCTCAATGTATCCCACCAATCATCCCATGATTGGCTCTCAGGGCATACATACCAACAACAGTCTCATCTAAATTGATCCAAGGGAACTTGAAATCTGTATAAGAATGCATCTAACTATATTGTCTTCTTATGAATCAAATGGTTGTAAAAGAATATATTTTTATAAACAGATATCTAGATGACATGTTAGTTACAGCAAGGCATGTGTATAGTGAACCTAATAGATATTCATATACTTACACCAATATACATGGTAAGCATGATGTTAGGAATAATATGGATTCACACTATAAAGAAGAGAAATGACATCTTTAAACCTATTGTAAGAATATATATTATTATCTACATATATATGAGTTGCATAGACTTATGTGACTAAAGATGAGTAATTAGAACTAAGATAGATATATAAAGCATCACATATTCTCTCAACAAAGATCAAAATCATAAACCCTAACATGACATTAGATGATCGGGAATTGGGTAAGAATAATATAATAATATAATGAATATGTTCACTTTGACTTGGCTAATATACAATGTGTTTCTAGGATGAAAAGTTGACTTTGTGGACCAAAGTATACTATTCAAGTTAACCTTTATGTGTGAAAAGAGGTATGTGCATTCTAAACCCTAAGTTGGGCATTTTGATATCCAACCCTAATATTTCCAATGAGGCATTGTCTTAGCCTTTATTCTCTTTATTGACTTCTTGTGGCACTTCAATTATTCTAGGATCTTGGACCCCACTTGCAATGTTTTCAATTTCTTAAATCTACCATTAAATTATTCTAGCATGATGATGTAAATGACTAATTAACTAATGTAGTGTACATGAGTACAAACCACCCATAGTGGACATGTGTAAATTCGCCCAGGGGAACGTGATAATTCTCCCCATTATATATATATATATATATATATATATATATATATTGTTAACGAGAGAGAAGGGAGACAAACAATGTTGGCGGCTGCTAGGTGCAGCTCTTGTGTGTGAGGGCAATAGTCGTCTCACTCCTTTTTATATATTAGGGTAAGATACAAGGTGGTACAAAGGAGAAAATCCTAGAAAAACAATAAAACAAATGGTATAATAAAAATAGAGACAAGAGGCAGATCGCCGGTTTCCGCCGCTGACCTTTTGTCGATACCATCGACAAACCTGTCGATGGTATCGATAGACTGTTGTCCGGTTGTTGTGATAATCTCGATACCATCGACCACCTATCGATGGTATCGACAGGGAAGCAGGTTGTTTCACACTCCCCCTCAAGCTGGAGAGTACACATCGTGTATGCCCAGCTTGCCACATAATCTCTGAAAAGCTGTCGGACCCAAAGGCTTTGTCAAGATATCCGCTAGTTGATCTTCAGACTTGACGTATGGCGTCACAATAGTGACATCTTTGATTTGATCACGAATAAAGTGGCAATCAACTTCTATATGCTTTGTACGCTCATGAAAGATAGGATTCCTGGAAATGTGTATAGCAGACTGGTTGTCACACTTGAGCTCCATAGAAGACATAATAGTGATTTTTAACTCAGAAAGAACGGATTTGACCCATTGTAGTTCACAACATGCATGGGCCATAGCATGGTATTCAGCCTCAGTGCTGGATCTGGCTACCACATTCTGCTTTTTGCTTTTCCAAGTAATCAAATGGTCACCTAGGAAAGTACAATAGCCTGATGTAGATCTTCTATCAGTATGATCACCAGCCCAATTTGCATCTGAGTACCCAGTGAGAGTCAAAGTAGATGGAGGCACCTTGGGTTTAGAATATGTGATCCCTTTACCAGGAGCACTCTTCAGATATCTCAGAATCCGGCAAACTGTTGTCCAGTGTGACTGTCGTGGTGAGTGCATATGTTGACTCACAACTCCTACAGCAAAAGAAATGTCAGGTCGTGTAACAGTTAGATATATTAGCTTGCCAACTATTCTCCTGTAATATCCTGGATCTGAGTACTCAACATCATCAATCGTCTCCTTGATGTGATAATCCATAGGAGTAGATACCGGTTTAGATCCAGTCATGCTTGTCTCTTGTAGTAAGTCCAGCACATATTTCCTCTGAGATAGATTGACAATTGCATGAGATCTAAGCACCTCAATGCCCAGAAAATATCTTAGTTTACCCAGGTCCTTCGTTTGGAAGTGTCTTTGCAACCCTTCCTTCACACGAGATATGCATGTAGAATCACTTCCAGTAATTACTATGTCATCAACATATACTGCCATAATGATAGAGCCACAGAAAGAGCTAGAGTAGAATAAAGAGTGATCAGTCATAGAGCGAGAAAAGCCCATCTAGAGTACAACCTCACTGAACTTATCAAACCACGCTCGAGGAGACTGTTTCAAACCATATATGGCTTTCTTCAATTTACAGACCTTCTGACACTCCCCCTGAGCAACAAACCCAGGAGGTTGCTCCATATATACCTCTTCCTAGAGGTCACCATGTAGAAAGGCATTCTTAACATCAAGCTGAAATAGGGGCCAATCAAAGGTAGTAGCCAGAGAAATAATAATTCGCACAGAATTTAGACGAGCTACTGGAGAAAAAGTCTCAAAGAAATCAACTCCATAGGTCTGTGTGTAGCCTTTTGCTACCAATCTGGCCTTCAACCTCTCAACAGATCCATCCGGATTATGTTTGATGGTGAAAACCCATCTGCAACCCACTGCTTTCTTCCCTGTAGGTAAGTCAACAAGATCCCATGTGTCATTATGAAAAAGAGCTGACATCTCAAGCTGCATTGCCTGTTTCCAGCTACTGTCCTTCATAGCATCATAGTGATTCCTTGGTATATCAACAGAATCAATCCCAATAGCAAATGCGTGGGCCTGCTTAGATAAGTGGGACAGACAACACACATTTGTAATAGGATGTCTAATAGTACAAGAGCGAGTACCTTTCCTAACAGCAATAGGAAGATCAAGATCTGATGCTTCTGCAGGAATCCCATGAGTAGAAGACGAAGATGAAGGCTCAGAGACTGGTGTCGCTACCACTTCTGGATCTTGTCTGCCTCGCCTAATATAAACATGTGGGTAATACTCAATAACAGACATGTCTGTTGCTTGCTCATCCGGAATAAAGGTATAATCAGGAATGATGGGTGGCGCTCCCTCACTCTGCACAGATAGTGTCACTCTATCACTCTGAAAAACTGGTGGCACTCCCTCTCTCAATTGCTCCCCCTTACTCATAGCATCGGAGAAATATGGAGTGGTCTCATGGAAAGTAGCATCCCTAGACACAAACATCCGACGAAGACTAGGACAGTAACACTTGTATCCTTTGCTAGTACTAGAGTAACCAAGGAACAAGGTTTTAACAGAGCTAGGAGAAAGCTTGTCGGCCTTAGGGTCAACATTATGGACAAAGGAAGTGCAACCAAACACTCTAAGGGGGACAGAAAAAGGCTGATCCGTGGGTCGCAACACAGAGAAGGGAGTCTGTCCTTTAAGAACCGAGGATGGTTGTCTATTAATTAAGAAACAAGCAGTTAAAAGGGCTTCAGACCAAAATTTCTTAGGTACATTGGATTGAAACATAATAGATCGAGCAATATCAAGCAGATGGCGATTTTTCCGCTCAGCTACCCCATTCTGCTGAGGGGTGTAAGGACACGATGTGCGATGGATCATACCTACAGAGCTGCAAAAATCAGACATAGCCTTTTGAACATACTCTAAAGTATTGTTTTTTTTTTGGTCGGCTAAACTTTTGTTACTATATAAAAACCAAAAACTTTGGGTTACATGTACAAGGACGAAACCTCTAGACAAAAAAACAAAGCAAACACATGGAAAATAGAAGCAAGCCATAAACGGTTGCACCATTTCCACTTAGATCCGGGAACAGGAGGATCAAGAAGACCAAAACACAAGCCAAACAGAAGTACAGATGACATATGTCAAAACACCTAAACCTCGACAAGAAGACATTAGCATAAAAACCATATCCATGAAAGATAAATGCCTTCGTGAGGGGAACTCCAGGCGCCATCAAAACACCACATGCAATACTGATCGGCCTGCATTCAGTCTTCAATAGCCGCTGCTCAAACTAGCGTTACCACAGGGAACAGGCATCTCCACGACCTTGAACCATAAGAGATAGCTGCCAAAAAAGAGAACATTTGCCTTCAAAGTTGTGATGTGTTTCAGAACCAAGAATACAGGGGGACTCTGCCACCCATGGACTTTAGCAACGTCACACCCAGATCAACCAGCTAGCATTAACCACATTCTCTGAAGTTGTGGCAGAAAAGGAGTAGAGACAACTATCATCGTCAGGGAAGCAGAAGGCACCTGTTATTCTAGGCCAAGACACAAGACATCATCAAGGCAACTAATTGTACCAGATTAACTAAGAAACAAAAAGAGGAAACCAGGGAGGATTAGGCAGAGTCATCAATCCAAGGTATCTCATCATTTCTGACCCTTCTTAATTTCTTCTTTTTCTTTCTTAGCTTCGGGCTCTCACTGAGCTTAAACTCAAGAAGCTTTGTCTCTGGTTCATATGAGCTTGTGGACTCAACGTCTGACATTGGTTCACAGCCTTGCGGTATTCAAGCGAGATTCCCGAAACCTGAAGGATCTTGTTGCTTTGCGGAGTTAGGTTTAGATTAGAGAGGTTAAGCTCCCATTCTAAATCTAATCTAGCTGCTGGAGAGGAGACTGGATCGCAATGCATGTCCGGCTCCTCGATCGGCATCTGACATTTACTTGTCTTCTCTGGTTTATCGACAGAATTACCGGGATGACCAGCATTTTGTCGACCAGGTTGAGTGCCTCCTAGTTTCCCTGAGCGGATTTGCAGGTTGCTGCCAAGCACCTTCCGTCTAGGCTCCAGGGGGCAAGAAGAAAACCTATGCCCAAAGCATTTGCATCTGGAGCATAAAACAGGCTTGGAGACGAACTCGACGCCGAGTTTCTTCGGTACCTCGTCGACCTCAATCGAGACTTCCCTGGGAAAACTCGCGCAGGATTCCAACTCCACGCACACCACAGCATCTTGGAGGCAGTTGGCTGACAACGCAGACTCGTCGAAGTCAATCGGGCGCCCAAGGAGGCTTGTTGTACCTTCCAGTCGATCCATCGTCCAGGGTACACCTGGATTGGCAAACTTGGTCCATACTGGGAGCTTCTTGAACGAGAGGGGTTGAAGGGGCTTGTCGGGTTCCCACGGATGCACGATGACGAGGGCGTCGTCAAGCATCCATGGGGCTTCGTTCAAGATTTTCTCTCTTTCTGTTTCTGTCGGGAGTTTGATGACGAATCCCTCGAGCTCTTCCGCCACTATCTGGAATTCTCCACTCAGTCTCCATTTCCGCTTTATCCACCGCCGAACTTGACCTTTGAAGGGCTTCCTCCCTGTGCATCGGAGTGAAACGAACTCTCTCCAACTGGGAGCAGGATCCTTCCGGGACGAGAATGATTAGACTTTCTTGCCTTCCTTGACGGTCGGCTCCACGTATTTGAGGACGGGAACGCCATCGCTCGCTCTCCCCAACCTGCTGGCTTGGATCTAGTCGGGATCGGGCGGAGGTGACGAGGCATTGCCGCTCCTCTCTGGCAGAGGTGATGAGGAAGAAGGGGACGGGGAGCGATTGATAGCAGGTGACTTCCCCTTTGGATCCGCGCGCTTCTGAGGAGAAGAGGGCGAAATCGCTCTGTCGGCCTCCCTTGAGCCAGCCGGAGGAGTCGTATTCGACTCTGGAACACTCTCTCTTCCCGCTTCACCGCCGCCGCTAGGGCGTCTCCCCCCGCCTCGCCCGCGTCCGCCTCTCCCGCGCCTCGCCTCTTTCTACTCATAAAGCATTATCAGATTGAAGAATTTTTATATTGCAGTCAAACTGGACTTTTATTGCAGTATGGAAATGTTTCACAATAGATAGCACAGACTCTCGACTTTTGAGAAGGTAGATCCATGTCATTCGAGAAAAATCATCCACAAAAGAAATAAAGTAACGAAAACCATTATAACTCTGGTCTTCAACAGGATCCCACACATCACTGTGGACTAACTCAAAAGGACAAGAAGCCCGTTTATTGACATGATTGGGATAAGATAACCTATGATGCTTTCCCAGCTGACATGACTGACACTCTAAAGATGACACTTGGGACAACTCTGGTTCCAACTTGCGCAGGCTCTCTAAGGAAGGATGTCCATATCTGTAATGCCATAGTAAGGGGGAACCACTCAACAGGACGGATGGAGCAGGAGCAGATACTTGGCGAGGCAGATTGTCACCATGAAAAAGGTAGAGATCGCATTTCCTAGGTCCCCCACCAATCGTCCTCATACTCTTGAGATCCTGTAATACAAAACAAGAAAGCTCAAATGTTATCGTACATTTTACAGTGTCAATCAATTTTGCAACAGAAAGAAGATTAAAAGGAAACTCATGCGTTCTCGTACGTTTTTCTATCCTGGCGGCTGCTCTCTCACCCTAGTGCTACTAGGGTTTCTTCCTCCGGAGACGGCTGGCTGGGGGGAGGGGGATTTGACCGCCGTAAAGTGGTGTCCCGCTCCCCCTCAGCCTCTTCTCGCCCGTCTTCCAGCAGGGTCTCTTCTTCGGGAGGCGCGCAGACGTGGTGTCTTTGGAGACAGTGGTCTTCTTCCTCCCTGTCGTGGAGCCCGGCTGCGACGAGTTTCCTACCTCCTTTCTCTTTTACTTGCTTTCTATTTAGACTAGGTTGGTCTCTTATTTTGTCTCTCTCACTGTTAATCAGCGCTTCTGTCTCTTCTCATAGTAGATTTCTCTTTCTCGGTCAATTTTGTTGTGGTATTGTATGGCAGTAAGTGTGGGGACAATATCCTTTTGGAACACCGATCTGGCGCAGATACTCTACCACATATACATACTCAGGTTGAAGGTATTCCTCATAGAAAGTTGTGTTAGCCAGCGAAGGAGAAGAGGGATCTATACATCATTGTTCTTATCAAATTCCGATATGAGTTTTTGTGGTAGTTTGTATGTGTTCTTGATCTTTGTGTGGTCCTTTAGTTTATTTTTCTCCTCATGTAGATGTCGTATGGCTCCTCCATAATGAAATTTGTTTGTTTAACTTCAAAAAAAAAAAGGAAACTCAGGCACAAAGTGTACAGATTTGAGATCAATCTTGGGTGTTAGAGGGACAGATCCACTAGCTAACACTCTCCTCACTGAACCATCTTCCAGTGTAACAGAACGGTGAGGGATATACGAGTCAATAGAGTGGAGCAATCTCCTCATACCAGTCATGTGTTGTGACGTGCCAGAATCAACCACCCAAGATGAAGTAGAACCAGAAGCTATGAGAGATGTAGCCTGATTACCCGCAGTAGATGTCATGTTTGCTGACGATGATGATGATGATCCCATACTCATGTGTTGTGTAGCCTGAATAAACCGATCATACTCCTCTTGAGTAAGAGTGATACCGGCTCTAGAAGCAGTTCCCACAGCAGAAAGAAGAGGAATCTGTAGTAGTGGCATAATGTGTTGTCCCTACAGGTGGTGCAGCAGGTCTCCCATGTTTCTTCCAACACTTCTCCACTGTATGTCCCAATTTGTCACAGAAAGTACACTTAGGACGTGTCCCACGTCCTCTGCCCATACCAGGTCGCCCCCCTCTCACCGCAGCAGCTACGGATGCATGAGATTCCCCAGAAGATATAGCAGGATCAGTAGCAGACTCAAAGATAGATTGTTGTATTCTTGAGTAGGCTTCCACAAAACTGGGTAATTTATCAGAAGCCAGAATGACACTCCGGGCAGAACCGCACGAAGGGTTAAGCCCGGATAAAAATTTAGCCATAACTAGATCGTCCTTGTCCTTGATCTGTTCAGCAACAGTCACTGGATGATAATAGCTCAACTCTTGAGCAAGTGCCTGAATAGCTCCAAAGTACTCCTCAAGAGATCTGTCACCCTGCCTCTCAGCAAACAAACGGTCATAGATCATGAATTGGTGAAGCGCATTTTTTTCTTGAGAATAATGATGCTTCACTGTGTCCCATATCTCCTTAGCTGTTGAATAGAACATGAACCTTGCCGCAATTGCAGGTTCCATGCTGTTCCACAACCAAGTCTTCACCAGACTATCATGACGCTTCCATTCAGCATATCCTTTGTCAGTAGAGGCCAGAGGACCTGAGTCAACATGTCCCGCCTTGTCACGAGACTCCAGGACAGTGTGAACAGCATTCATCCATAGAAGAAAATTCTTCCCGTCGAGCTTGATGGAGGCGATAGGAGACACCTCATTGTAGATCATAGGCGTCTTGATGTCCCCCATTACAGAACGGGACTGTGTGACAGATTGATACACGCCACAAAGAAGACTGAGGTGACGGAGAGATACGCATCACACAAGAAACAAAGAGAAATGCGTTACTGACGCATTCACAGCCTCCGGACGATTTTCCTAATCACACATGGAGGATGTGTGACTAGGATAATAACCGTAGAGAGACTAGTCCTCTGGTTTAGATTTTAGATCGCCGTCGGATCACCCGAAGATCCTCAAAGCGGCGGATTACGGCTGCACGCCGTGCGGCGGCTCAGCCGCAGCTGCTGCTGTCGGTGCCGCGGTGAGAAGATCTGGAGGGAGGAAGGGGAAGATCTGGCGGACAAGGAGGAAGAAGAAGGAAGAGGGAGAGACTGCCAGTGGAGAGAGACGGCGGCCTAGAGCAGACCTTGCTCTGATACCATGTTAACGAGAGAGAAGGGAGACAAACAATGTTGGTGGCTGCTAGGTGCAGCTCTTGTGTGAGGGCAATAGTTGTCTCACTCCTTTTTATATATTAGGGTAAGATACAAGGTGGTACAAAGGAGAAAATCCTAGAAAAACAATAAAACAAATGGTATAATAAATATAGAGACAAGAGGCAGATCGCCGGTTTCCGCCGCTGACCTTCTGTCGATGGTATTGACAGACTGTTGTCCGGTTGCTGTGATAATCTCGATACCATCGACCACCTGTCGATGGTATTGACAGGGAAGCAGGTTGTTGCACATATATATATATATATATATATATATATATATATATATATATATATATATATATATATATATATTCGGGTGCTTGGGAATGTGTTAATTCTCCCTCACCCAGAGGTTGTCGATGGTATCGACAGGGAAGCAGGTTGTTTCACATATATATATATATATATATATATATATATATATATATATATATATATATATACATATATATATATGAGGGAAGCAGGTTGTTTCACACACACACACACACACACACACACACACACATATATATATATATATATATATATATATATATATATATATATATATGTATATATATATATATGTATATATATGTATATATATATATGTATATATATGTATATATATATATATGTATATATATATATGTATATATATGTATATATATATATATATATATGGGTGCTTGGGAATGTGTTAATTCTCCCTCACCCAGAGGTTGAGGTGAGGTAGGTGTCTCAGCCCTATATTAGCTTAATGTAGTCATATTAAATCATGCATGCAAACTTCATTATTACTTGACTTGGCAGAATTCTTATTTATTTACTTGTCTCATATTCTTGACCCTCTTAGCATAGTAAATCTTTATCATTTCATGCTTTAGTTTTTAATTGTCCTTATTCCTTTAGTTGACGCATACATTTTTTGTCCTCTTGTTGGTTGATCTCAGCCACCCAGGTTTAGGATCAGAGTGCGCAACAGGAGAATGGTAAACCAATCTAAGACTAGGAAAGGAGTTCATCATTCCATAATGGAGTAATTGTTAAGTTATTTTATTGGAGACATTTTGATGTAGTTGAGTTTCCCTCTACTTAGATCCTCTTTTTGTATAAAGCATGTACACCCTTATTGGGAAAAAATTGATGTACTCTTTATTAAATTGAATATAGTCAAGTTACCATTTTAGTAGAGAGGTGATCTCACTTCTTTACAATTTAACTGACGAATTCAGAACCTCTATGAGCCACCTTTGCATGAGCTACATCATCATTTGATTTCTCATGCTTTTGCTTGTTGTGCAACTTGTAGCATTCATCCCAGGTGTGACCTATCTTCTTGCAATAGTTGCACCTCCTTGGTTGACGTGACTTTGACTTGTTCTTCTTTTGCTTTGAACTTTCACAGTCTTTGTCACGTGGATGTTCCCTTCCTCTAGTGGTCAATGCTTCACCCGCTACATTTAAATGAAGTAAGATCCTTCTCTAATCTTTCTTGACTTGTCAAGGCCATTTTGTCTTCATGGAGAGAGATAGTCTTTGACTCCCAAAATATCATCATATCCCGGAGATTCTTGTAGGATGGTGGAGGGGTACAAAGCAACAAAATTGCTTGATCCTTGTCTTCTACCTTCACATCGATCGGCCAGAGGTCATGGATGGTTTCATTATAGCTCATTGAGAAGAGAAGTCAAGCAACCACCTTCTTCCATGCGAAGCATGAAAAGACACTTCTTTCATACAAGCTCGTTGATGATGGACTTCTTCATGTAGATTGCTTCACGTTCTTCCCAAGCTTCTTTGGCAGTCTTAAGATGGAAGACCTCATGGAGGACTTCATCCTCCAAGCAAAGAAAGATGCATGTACGAGCCTTTTGATCAATCTCCTCCCACCGGTCATCGGTCACGGATTCTGGTTTCTTCTCCTTTCTGAGAAGAGCTTTGTGGACTCCATGTGTGAGGCAAGATTCACACTTGACTTTCCAGAAAGATAAGTTCTTCAAGCAATGCTATACTTTGATAGCATGGTAGAGATATGGTGGTAGAAACAGCTCTTATACCACTTGTTGGGGGGAGACCCAAACAAAAAGGCCCAACGAGCTTGTTGTGGAGATGCAGAAGCGTGAGATTCAGCAATACAAACCAAATGCGTACGAAGAAGATCAACAATGGAACAAGCAAGCAAACAAAAAGACGAGATTTATAGTTGTTCAACAAATTCTCGAGTGGGAGCCTACATCTACTAGTAGAAATGATATTATTGATGGAGAGATTACAGAGATGATGATTACAGAAGAGAGAAGAACCCAATCCCCTTTTACATCCCAAAGCCAATCGTGGAAGAAGATGGTTGCTTAGAGAAGAGCTCTTCGAGGTGTAAAACCCTAAGGGAAACCCTAGGTACTTCTTGATTTGTCTGTAAGGGTTGGGGTGCACAATGTGTGTACCATGTATATTTGTAAAGAGAACAAATACATAGAGGTCCCCATAGAATAGGAAAATAACAAGAGAATATAAAGAACTTAAATAAAACACTAGTTAACACTCCCCCTCAAGTTGGAGCATAGATATCCATCATGCCCAACTTGTCCACAAGAGAGCAGAAATGTTTCTTGGTCAGCAGTTTTGTGAAGATATCAGCAACTTGGTCTTCTGAGCGAGTAAAGGGAGTGCAGATACGACCAGTCAGAATAGATTCTCTGATAAAGTGGCAATCAACTTCAATGTGCTTGGTCCGCTCATGAAAGACAGGATTATTTGCAAAAAAAATAGTTGTTTTATTATCATAGTGCATAGGAATAGGAGCAGAAGATCCCACATCAAGTTCTTTTAGAAGAGATTGCACCCACAGAAGCTCACAGGAAGTATGAGCCATAGCACGGTAGTCGGCCTCAGCACTAGATCTGGCAACCACATTTTGCTTTTTGCTCTGTCAGGTAACCAGATTTCCACCAACAAAGGTACAATGACGAGAGGTAGATTTTCTGTCTATCTTGCTTCCAGCATGGTCAGAATCAGAATAGCCTTCAAGAGAGCAATGACCATATTTTCTATAAGATAGGCCTTTACAGGAAATTTCTTCAGATATCTCAAGATATGGCACAGTGCTTCCCAATGACACTGTCTAAGCTTGTCAAGATACCTGCTAATAAGACCAACAGCAGTAGAAATATCAGCTCTAGTGACTGTCAAATAGATCAGTTTGCCAACCAATCTTCTATATCTTTTACTGTCAGGATACAAAGGAGATTCATCATCATCCCAATTCACATTAGGATATAGAGGTGTCTCAGTAGGTCGAGCTCCAAGCACACCAGTTTCCTATAGAAGATCAAGAACATACTTTCATTGTGATAGAACAAGAGCATTAGCAGTCCTAGAAACTTCAATCCCAAGAAAATATCTCAGTTTACCCAGATCTTTAGTGACAAAATGATTGCATAAGTAGGCTTTAGTAGCATTAATTGCAGAGAGATCACTGTCAGATAAAATAATGTCGTCAACATACACAATAAGAACCACAATACCAGTGGACGTCTTTATGATAAAGACAGAATGATCAACATGAGATCTGAGAAAGCCATAGGTAGACAGAATCTTGCTTAGTTTATCAAACCAGGCACGCGGACTCTGCTTGAGTCCATAAATAGACTTTTTGAGGCGGCAGACTTTATGTGACTCCCCCTAAGCAACAAACCCAAGTGGTTGCTCTATATAGAAGGCATTCTTCACGTCCAGCTGGATAAGGGGTCAATCCAGATTGATTGCCATAGAGAGCAGAACCCGTACAGAATTTAGCCTGGCAACAGGAGAAAAAGTTTCAAAATAATCAATACCATAAGTCTGAGTGTACCCTTTCGCCACAAGGCGGGCCTTCAGGCGTTCAACTGTTCCATCAGGATGATACTTGACAGTGTAAACCCAACAACATCCTACAGGTTTGCAATCAGAAGGAGGATCAACCAGATCCCAGGTACCTCTGTCAGTGAGAGCAGCCATCTCCTCAATCATGGCTTGTGTCCAGGCCGTACTATGTAATGCGTCATGCATATTTTTGGGTACAAAGATAGCAGATAGAGCAGCAACAAAAGTACTAACATGAACACTCGGATGAGCATTAGAGACATAGTTAGCAAAATTATGAGATGTACAGGATCTAGTACCTTTCCTGAGAGCAACAGGTAAATCTAGATCAGAAGTTACCTCAGTACGGGCAGGACCTTCTGAAGGAGAAGATTGGTTGTCAGTGGGGGGTCTTAAGTAGGAGTAGGCTAGGACGGCCGATTCCTGCGTTGGTAAACAATGAGAGGAGGAGACGTAGTCTCATCAGGTTGCACAGCAAAGGTAGAATCACTCATAATAGGCAGAGGCACTGCAATCAGATCTGAACTCAACATATTCCCCTTATTAGAGTAGTATGGAGTATCCTAGAAGAAAACGACATCACTACTCGTGAACCACTTTTTAATCAACAGGGCTATAGCAACGGTATCCTTTCTGAGTCCTTGAGTATCCCAGAAAAATACATTTTTTAGCGCGAGGAGACAACTTATCTTGAGTAGGTCCAAGCAAGAGAACAAAACAAGTCGACCCAAAAATTCTTGGAGGAACAAAAAACGGAGGAAGATTGGGTTGTAGAACTTGTACAGGAATTTTATTCCAATAACAGAGGAAGGCATACGATTTATCTGAAAACAAGCAGTAAGAACCGTTTCCAGCCAAAAATGTTTGGGAACATTAGAATGTGGCATGATAGTTCTAGTAACTTCAAGTAAATGCCTATTTTTCCTTTTAGCTACACCATTTTGTTGGGGTGTATAAGCACAAGAGGTCTGATGAATTGTCCCCACAGAATGACAAAATAATTCAACATGTTTTTTGAACAAATTCCAATGCATTATCAGTAAGCAGGATTTTAATAGGCATAGAATACTGAGTTTTAATTTCAGCAAAGAAGAATTTAATAGTAGGCAAAACTTGGGATCTATCTTTCAACAGAAATAACCAGGTAGCACGGGAGTAATCATCAATGAACAGAATAAAATATTTATTGCCAAATAAACTTAGAATATGACAGAGACCCCATACATTAGCATGCACCAAATCAAAAATATTTTTACTGCCAATCTGAGTTTTTTTGGAAATGCAGTTCTGGACTATTTGCCTAACTGACATGCCTCGCACTGAAAACTGTGCGAGCCTACACCAGAAATAATATGTTTTAATTTATCAGCTGAAGGATGCCCAAGTCTAAAATGCCATTGTAATGCAGAAACAGAAGATGATAGTGTTGAAGCCAGAGTTGTAGTGCCAATCCATTTCAACTCATCTAAGTAGTAGAGTCCATCAGGTCCTTCATGCCCCCACCAATCTTCATCCTCGTGCGAAAGTCCTAAAAAACACAAGCACTCGGTGCAAAGATCAGACTACAGTTCAGATTGCGTACAATTTTACTGACAGATAGTAGGTTTAGCGGAAAATTTGGCACGTATAAAGCAGAGCACAGAAGGACTTGAGCAAAGATATCTCCAATCCCAAATACAGCAGATTTCGAACCATCAGCAAGCATAACAGTAGATTTGGAACAAGGCTTAGACAGTTTATAAAAGAGAGAACGGTTGCTAGATATATGAGAAGAGGCTCCAGAGTCAATCACCCATTTGATATTACCAGCACTAGAAGGAGCACTCAAGAAGGCAGAATCACAACCAGTGTAAGTGGTCATGTGAGCTCCGGATTCAGCAGCAGATGAGGAGGACGCACCAGTCCTCTCAAGCAGAAGACGTTCCACCTCGGAGCGGATGAACTCAGCAATAGACGCGGTCGAGGGAGCAGCAGGTGTCTGAGAAGCACCCTCAGACGCAGCATTGGCCCACGCAGGTGCGCCATGTTTCTTCCAACATTTGTCTTCAGTATGGTTGGTGCGGTCATAGAAGTCATAGTACTGTTGAGTAACGGCACCTCCAGAAGCATCAGTAGATGAGCCACGACCAAGGGAATCACGGCCAAGTGACCCACGTCCTCGTCCAGGAGCAATAGAACGGTTGTCCGGAGGTCGACCACAACCACGGCCAGACATAGCAGCAAGAGCAGTAGGGTCGCCCGTGTCAAAAGGCAGATCCGACGAGGAAGCCGGCAGGCGTTGGAGACGCTGAAAGGCACTCTCCAATGTAGGTAAAGGATCGCTGGCGAGAATCTGGTCAACCACCCCAGCATATGAGTTAAGAAGGCCGCAGAGGAATTGGACAACCTGGAGTTCCTATCGTTGTTGTTGCATCGTGGCTAAGTCGGTAGATAAGGGATGAAGATTCTCAAGCTCAGCCCAGACACCCTTAAAGGTTGAAAAGTAGTCAGCAATATCAGATCCAGTGAAGTGCAGACGGGACAGCTGTTTGTTCAGGTCAAACACCTTCTTTGGATTTTTGCTATGGGAGTAGGTGTTGGCCAGTTGGTCCCACATCTCCTTGGCAGTCAGAAGACGAAGTAGAGTAACACTGATGTGAGTTTCACTGTTGTTCGGAATCCACGTTGTCACGGTCGAGTCATCCTTGACCCAGTCATCATAGATCTTTTTCTCCTTGGACTCGGCAGTCAGTAGGAGCATCAGATGGGAATGTTTGCCTTGTGACTTCGCAAAGATCTTCATGGAACAAACCCAATGTTGGTAGTTGCGCCCGTCTAGCTTCCCAATAGTCACCTGACGACTAAAGTCCTCATGGGAGGAAGCCATGAGGGAGACCAAGTCCAAAAAAAGCAGAGAACAGCAGCAGGAGTCTAAACCATCTAGATCCTCCGGCTAGGCGACAGCAAGCAGATTGAGCAATTGGAAGGACCAGCTTACATGTAGACTACGTCGAGGCGCAGTAGAGAACCCGACGGCTCAAGGGCCGACGCGGGCAGATAGAAGGGGTAGGGCTCCGAAGACCCTCAACACAAACGGCCGGAGGCGAACAACGAGCTTGCGGGCTGCACTAGTAGGCCAACCCCTCACATGGAGGACCTCCGGCGGCAGCGGCAGGAGCGCCCGGCTACACGGCGGTGGGCTAGCGTTGCAGCGGCTGCGGGATGCGACCGGCCGGTGCGGGTGGGGCGCCGAGCAGCGAGCGGCGCGGTGGTGGGGGGGCGTCGACGGGAAGAGAGAGAGGGAAGGAGAGGGCGGCAGCTACGGGGAGGGTGGCGGCTAGAGCACCTGCTCTGGTACCATCTTGATTTGTCTGTAAGGGTTGGGGTGCACAATGTGTGTACCCCGTATATTTATAAAGAGAACAATTACATAGAGGTCCTCATAGAATAGGAAAATAACAAGAGAATATAAAGAACTTAAATAAAATACTAGTTAACAGTACATTTGTGGCTTTAGGTCTTTGAAAAATGATGTCTCTTTGTTGCTCTTCATGTATGGATGAGTTGGGGTCTATTTATAAGAATAAGACCAGTAGCCAAAGTTCTAAAGTCACTTGGAGTATCCAATCCATGATTATGGTCCAGTCTGGAGTGTAAATCACATTACAGTCCAAAATACGGTCCAACTGGATCGTATACGGTCTAGCCTGGAGTGATATGGTCCGATACGGAGTGCATATGGTTTGTCTAGAACGTATTTGTTGTCTATATGGTCCATGGGGATCGTATATGGTCAATTGTTAGACCCTAAATATACATGTAAACACCCAAAATGCATCCTGACAATGTCTAGGCTTGGTGTAGATGTCTGGTTTATCAAGGAAGCTTTTCTAGAGAGTTTAAGACACTCTCTCAACAACACCATTATGTCTCCTCCCTCCTTGCCTCTCTTCCTTGTCTAACCCTACTCATGTTGTTGCCATTGAGTGTTCTCTCTTTTCTAGGAGGGTAATTCATGTGATTTGTTCCCTCCTGGTTTGTTGCTTTATGCCATGCTTGTATAGGCCAAACTATTGCTAATGTCTCCTATTGTATTTGCAATGGCGTCAACCAATGATGCCCCTCGCAATCAAATGATGACTATTCATCTGGATGGTATTACCTTATCTTGGCATTGATCTCTAAAGATTTATGATATAGCTCATAATCACACAGAGCATCATACTACTACGACTCATGCCCCTCCTGCTACTACTACTGACAACGAAGCCAGAACAAAACATGCTAATTGGCAGAAGCACGACTCCCATGTTAGTAATTGGATCATCAACATTGTGGAACCTCATATTAGTGCTTCCCTCATGCGTCTTCCTATGGATAAAGACATATGGGATCAAGTCGCTTGTATATTTGCTCATAAGCACAATCCTAAGGAAGTGTATGATCTCTACCATAAATTAACCAAGCTCAAGCTCGCACTTGGCACCAATACTAAAGATCACTATGCTTACTTCAAGGCTCTTTGTGACATTCTGGAGATGTGTCATTCCCTCACAATTGACATCATCGAATTAAAGAAGCAGAGGCAGCTACAGCTTGTTCAATTTTTACCCAGTCTCCCTGATTCTATTGCAAGCATTACGAATCAAATTTTGGGTAGTGATCTATTACATGATGTTCAGCATCTTTTTTCTCCAACCGATCAACTGTCTACCCCATCTAATGTTGCTACTCTCCTCACTACTTCTTAGTCGGGCCGTGGATGTGGTGTTTGTCCAGTGGGCTTGATCGTGGTGGCACAGGATCTCATCATTGTAACTTCTATGGCCACAATAACCACAATGAGGATTGTTGTTGGGCAAAGCATGGGAGCCGTGCTTGGGCTAATTAAGTCACTGCTGAAATGGTTCTTCCATCCCTACTTCTGACCTTGCTGCCTCTGATAGTATTATTATGCTATTATAACACTTGGCTACTATGCTCCATAGTTGCCAGTAATCTGCCCCCATCAATGAAAGTACCTCAGCACTCCGGACTTCTGCATATGTGTATCGTTATATGGGTTATAATTTATAGCACTTCATCTCATATTAATGGAAATATAATTATGCTTTGTGATCTGAGTAAATCCCCCACTAACCACAGATTATGCTTGTTGATGGTTCTCACATTCCCACAGCAAAAGCTTCATCTCTATCATTACATTTTACCCTTTTTGAGCCTATGTTTTTGCTAAAACTTATTATATGTCAGCATGTTGGTGCGGAAAAAGTAATGTTCACTTAACTTTCTTCCTAGCTATTGCATTTTGCAGGTGCTCCTCATGAGGATGACGATTAGTGGGGAATGTACCTAGATGATACTGTGAAATCATTTTCTATTGCAGCTTTGTCTTCTTCTACTTCAGCTTCCTACTGTCATCATAGACTTGGGCATCCTTCTCTTCATAAGCTAAAAGTTTCATTCCCTATTTTTTCTGACACTTGCATTGAAGTAAAGCGTATCAGATGGGCAAGCAAACTCGTGTGTCGTTTCCCAAAAAGAAATCATTATCGAGTAAAATTTGTTTTGATTTCATACATTCTGATGTTTGGGGCCCATGCAAATTTATCATTGTCTCTGGATTTAAATTTTATCCTTTATTGATGATTTTTTCAGACATACCTGGTTGCTTTCATGAAAAGATTGTTCACATGTCACAGGTTCTTCCTACCATCAAACGTTTTTTTGCTAAAGTGCATACAAATTTCTTCCATCATCAAAGTGCTTTGCACAAATCATACCCTTCAGTATGTCCAATGTGATCTCACTGCCTCCTGTCATGAGAGAAGCACCATACACCAAACCTCGTGTTCCTTCATCCCTAATAAAATAGCATTGCTGAACACAAAAACAGTCATCTAATCAATTGTACCATTATGTTAACTCCAATGTGCCTAAATAGTTTTGGTCTAACAGAAGACACCAAGATGGTTAGACACTCGGTTTGTTAGTGAGAGGTCCCAGGATCGAGCCCAGGCCACAGGATGAATAGAATGGCCAAATTTTTTTTTTAAATGCCTTGATTTGTCTTCCATAACAAAATTCCATTTTCCATTCTCTACCTCAATAATGAAACATTACCTTTGATTCCCTGCATATTTGGTTGTACCTGCTTTGCCAAAACATTAGGGTCTGAGCTAGATAAAATTTCACCCAGAGCTACTAAATGTCTTATTGTGGGTAACTCTTGCACGCCAGAATGGTTGTTATCCAGGTGGGACCCCAAGTGCCGCCTAGGTGGGCCAGGCAGCCCATGGCCCTTCTAATCCGAGCGTCCAAGTAATACAGCATCAATTAGGCGGTCTAGGCAGACTAGGCAGACGCCTAGGTGGGCTGGGCTGCTGCTCAAGCGTTGGGTCCACTTAAAAAGCCCAAATCCTATTTTAAACATGATTCCTAATAAACTCAAATTGTAGAATCCTAATTTAGATCTGAATCCTATTAAACCAAAACACTCTATATAATAATACATCCTATCTAAGTTCTAGCTCACCCTCAAAGACAAACTCACAGTTTCCTTTTATGCGACTCCCCGGCCCTCTTTCCCGCAGCAGCGCGTACTGTCGTCAACCTTCTTCTTTGACGCAAGGGAACTACAACCAACAGGTACATTCCATCCTCTTCCTCCCCCACCTCCCCTCTTCCTCCTCTTCCTCTAGTCTCACACTCTGCCTCTACTTTTGTCACTTGTTTATAGAAGTTGTCCGCCATCTTTTTTGGCGCAAGGAAGCAACGGGTACCTTTCGAACTTGTAATTTCTCTCCATGTCCACTTCCTCCCCCTCTTCCTCAACTCTTCCTCTTCTTCCTATCATCTTACATTGTGCCTTTTCAGTTTTTTAAAAGCAGCAACCGTGGGATTACTGTTGTCGCTTGTCTTCTTTTTTGGTTCAAGGGAGCAAGGAACGAACAGATGTGTCCTCCACCCATCTTCCTTCTCCTCCTTCCTCTTTCTTGCCTTTATCCTCTACTTTTTCTTTCTTTCCTGTTTGCAGCAGCCGTAGGCAGCAACTACTGGATTCTAGTTCTACTATTGTCGAAGGCATTCTTATTTGGTAAGTTCTCCCATCTTCCACTACCTTCTTTTTCTTCTTCTTTGTTGCCCCTCTTCCCCAGCCTCCTCTTCTCCTCCCTTCTTCCTCTTACCATCCTCCTCTTTCCCTGCCTTCTTCTCTGATTGTCGTCCTCCTAGGAATATGATAATATAACGCTAATATGTATATAATTATATACAAAAAATATAATATAAATGAAAAAAACGCCTAGGTTGTTTGGGCGCCCATGGGTAACACCCGGTCGCCCAGCTGCCTAGACAACTATGTTTCGGTGCTATTATCACGTTGGATACAAGTCAATTATCAGTTCGGATGTCGCCTTCTTTGTATCTACTCCATACTATTTTGCAGTTGGTGATTCCATAAGCTCATACATCATAGCCAAACACTTGCCTATGTGTGTACTTGTAGTCACGAGGAAGCCTTTACAAGTGTATCATCATCAAAGGCCTCGGGATGCGCCAACTTATCCACTTACCAATTCATTCTCTTCATCTGGTGATTCACCTAGTTTAGTTAGGCAGATGATGCTTTTGTTCCTGTTTTTCTGACACGCATTGTTATATTACTGATTTAAAAGGAAAAAGACAGTGTGCTCCTTTTAATATAGACAAATACTATTCTAAACACAAGCTGAATTTGTCCTCTGCTTACACAACTACCATATCTAAGACAAGTATTGAGGCTTTTTCCGATGGCAGTTGGTGCCACGCTATGTATGAAGAGCTTACTACCTTATCAGATAGACAGGCTTGGGATCTAGTTGATCCTCTCTCTACTTGTCAACCGGTTGAATGCCATTGGGTTTTTGCTAAGAAATATCATCTTGACGGCTCAGTAACGTTTGAAAGCCCGATTGGATGTGAAAGGCTACGCTCAAACATATGGCATTAATTATTACAAAACTTTCTCCCTTATTCTTGTCTTAAGTCTGTGGAGATACTTACCTCCGTAGTTGTCAATCTTGATTGGCCGCTCTGGTAGTTAGATGTCAAGAATGTTTTTCTATATAGAAAGTTGGAGGAGATGATCTTCATGGAGCAAACACCTGCATTTATTGCTCGAGGTGAGTCTCACAATGTGTCTTGGTTGCAGAAAGCTATATATGGACTTCAACAAAATCCAACGGTACGGTTTGAAAAATTGAGTCATATTGAAAACTGGGTTTCTCGTCCTCTTTTTGGTTACCCTCTCTTTGTTAAAGAAAATTGACTCTAGCATTGTGGTTCTTCTTGTGTATGTGAATGACATCATTCTTCGTAGAAGTGACTATGATGGTTTTCAAGCAACCAAATAGTTCATATGCAAAACTTTGTCAGTAAGGATCTAGGAAAATTATGATACTTCTTGGGAATCGTACTGCCTCTGTTATTAGTTTATCTCAGAGTAAGTATGTATTGAACCATCGAAACGACACAGGCTATCTTGGTGCTAAACTGAAAGACACACCTCTGGATGTTAACATATAGGATAATGATTCTTCACATGCTTTCTAAAATAACAAGAGGTACAAAAAGAATGTGGGCAAATTTATACTCTTAAGTGTGTCTCGTGCCGATATTACTGTAGTTGTGGGATAGGCCAATCGGTATCTTGACGAACCTAGGAAAACTCACTAGAATTGAATGCAGTATGTCATATTCTATGATGTCTCTAGAGTTCTCCTGGAAAAAAACTGTATTATAGAAATAATGGTCATTATAACGTGATTGATTTCTCTAATTCTGATTATGTTGGCAGTAAGATTGATAAAAATATATATATACATCGCCTATGTTGGAGGTAATCAGGTCGCATGGCATAGCAAGAATAGGTTGTAGTGGCTCAATCTAGTACCAAAGGCAAATACACTATACAAGGTAATGGCTCACAGTTCATGTGAAATGATTTGGGTCAAAAAATCTATCAGAACTAGGCCTTATTCCTTCTGAACCCATGCCCAAGCATTGTGACAATGCTATTGATGTCTTCATTACAAATAATTCTATCTTCCATAAGCGAAACTAGTACATTGAAGTTGGCTGTCACTTTGTGCAAGAAGCTATACATGCCAAGACCATCATCACTCCCTTTACAAGATCAGAATAACATATTGCAGACTTGTCCACCAAGCCTCTACCTCGAAAGATGTTTTCTACTGAAATTGACAAGCTTGGCTTGATCAATATCTATGCCTAGCTTGAGGGGGAGTGTCAGAGCTATTATGTATTATGTATTAGTCCCACATGGGTGGATTCGGGAGTGTGATATGTCTACAGTACTATATTATGCCATGTAATCATTGTACAAACCATTTATTACAAACACCTTTCCTACTCTACAAATTGCAAAAAAAATCTGGTTGCAAGTTTTCAAATTATTATATTTGTTTGAACTTTCTTAATTAGTTTGGAAATTCTACATGATTTTCCATTCATTAGGGTTTCGGGTTATTAAAGATACATGACCATGGAGTATTCTGAACAGAGTTGAATATTCATTTTGATTATTGAGAATTAGGGATTTGCAACTTCCCCATCAATATGCATTCATAAATTGAAGAAAGCCATACACAGACCCTCTATGCAAGGGAGAAAAACCTCTTGGCAGGTGCGTCGCCAGGGGCTAGCCAAGCAACAGCATTTATGCTATTAGGCGTGGCACGGGGGTGACTTGCCACTATGTGTTGGGTTCTGTGATTTACTCTATTGGGTGAGTCTAATAAGCCCTACCTAGGAGGGGTTCTTGACAGTTGATACCAAAAAAAGAGTCCCTCTATGCAAGAAACACGAGAGTTGTTTCTAATTTCGTGAGGGGTTATCTCCTTTTGCTAAGTACTATCAAGAGGATTTTTCTTATTGGATGGCTTTGCTAACCTAGCACTTCACTTCTTTGCCTTAGAAACTCTTTGCTAGTAAATTTGTTTGATACATATCATTCACTAATTGTTTGATTTTGATCATGTTTACTTTTCATGTGCTTTTGGTCGTTCTTTGATGCTTGCTTGTGTCGTTGACCTAACGTTGTTTTTAGTCTATTCAATTCAAAATTAATTTATTAAATATCTTCATATATTAAATTTGCAGACAAGTTCAGCCTTCTCCGAGATATGGATAATAGAAAGTCTAAATGTAGAGCAAAGAATCCACGAAAACCTGGTTTAAAACAAGTTTGATGTTTAAAAGTGTGGTAATATCTCTATACTCAACTGGTAGTAGCATGTCAAAGCAAAGAAGGGTGGTTTTAAGTCTCACTTGTGTTTTCTGCAGGAAATACATCTGAGATTGAAAAATCATGAAATGGAGGACCTTCTTGCTCCCGTAAAATATAGAAGGGGATATGAGAAACAATTCTTGATCCTCCTTCACTCCAGTTCACAATACCAGGGCCAGAATCATGACTACCTTTTGGCCCAAGCACAGATAGACAGATTGCAGGATCATTCATCAATCCAAGATAATCACAAGCACGACTCCATACTCTCCTGTCTGTGTTTTTCGTTCGAGCAACCTTGGATATACAGACATGAGCTCTGGGAAGCAGCTCGCGGTGATGTGTAGCTATCTTTGCTATAGCAGTAACCACAAAGGACAGTAGTCTAGCTTGGTATGCCTTTCTAGAAACTCCGTTATTAGAATCAGCAGCTCTTGACTGGTCCTCTCGCAAGCCTAATCTGCTAGATGATAGATTTTCATACAGTAGCAATTCGAGACTCTCAAAAAGCTGGCGTGCTGCATCATTTTGAGATTTCCCTCCCACTCCATACTCCCCAATCGCCCAGCACAAATGCAAAGCTAACTCGGTTTTTTCATGGTTTTCACAAGCCTCACCAAGCCTGTCGGTGACAGGCTTCTTCAGCAAGGCTATAAAACTAGGAGAACGCTGAAAAGCAGCCAGTATGAATTCCAAAAGCCTCTTCCTTACCTCAAAAGAGAACACCTTGTCAGGGAACAGGGTTGAATTCCTAGACATTATTAGTGGAATCAGTGCGCATGTCAAAGAGTCATTTTCATTCTCCAGTGCTAGTGAAAAATATAAATCCAGGAACCCAGGTGCCATTTTCAGAGCCTTTGTAAGCCTATCTGACTGCGAGGAGTTAACAGCAGCTTGCAGTGTTGCCATTATCGTTGGAGACGTCCAATGACGTTCAGTCAATCCGTCATTTTCGTCCTTAAGAAGGTCAAGGAACATGGGATCAGAAACGTCTATGTTACTAGTTTCATCAGACCCTGACTCACCCTCTGTGTCTTCTACAGCTGAGCCGGTATATGCTTCATCCATTAGAGCAAGAAGCATCTCGGGGGCGGCACTCTTTTGGATAGAAGCGACCGTATTCCCTATAAGCGTTCCCGAACTTTTCTCCACCTTCTCAAGTGCGACCACGAGCATAGGCAGATCTACCAGCGAAGGAAAAAGCGGCAGAAACGATGTGGCCGACAGCAAGCCAGGCAGAAGTTCTAAAAATGCGACCTCCAACTTATCACCATTCCAAGCAATTAACTTCAACAGCAAAGGGAAGAACTGGGGGAGCAATGTGGGAAAAGCACTGTCAATTTTCTTCCTGTTTTGATTTATGAAAGCAAGAGTCGCTTCAGCGACTGCCTGATCGGCGAATTCCCGAGTCAGACAAGAGCGGAAGAAGGTTCTCATATTGGGGTCGGCGTCGTGCAGGACAACTTCCTCGAAATCGAGGAAGAATTGAAGGATTTTCAGTAAGAGGAGGCCATTGGATGCTCGGGACTGAGGCAAAGCCGACACGCACCGCTGGAAGAGCTTGTTGACAACGGGGTAAACTCTCGCGATCAGTTCCTCCGATCGCTCCTCTTTGCATATCTCGCATATTTTAGTTAGGGATTGGAGGAGTGAAGGATCTGAGGCAGGGTCGTTTCCGGAGTCTCTGGCGTTGGTGGAGAGCGACCTTAGGTGGAACTCCCAGTCCTCCCTAGCTGCGGGGCCTGCCATGGCCACACAAAGCCACCACCAGTCTTTTCTTTGGGGCGACGATGGGTAGAAGAAGACTGGAAGTCTAATTACTTTACAACGATATGAAAAATTATTATGCACAATCAAATGCTTGGTTTGGCAAAGCAATGGCGATTACTGGACAGCTATAGACTGCCCAAAATTCTTATTCTACATTTATGTTTCGAGTTTTCGACAAATTTTATCGGCCGCTCATTTCTTAGCATACAAAATTATTGCGATGAATCATGAATGATGAGCCACCGATGAAAACAATCGCGTTGTCAAACGCTGTAAAAAAATATAGTAATTACCTCATATTTACTAGAGACAAATTTGTAATTCGAGATAAAAAAATATAATACTACTCTCACGTCCCTTATTTTATTTAAGTATAGATTTATTGATTTTTCTCTCGCATCTACTAACCTCTTTGTGTGCTATGAAACCTTATCATATATACAATACTAGCTAAAAGCACGTGTTGAGCATGTGGATAGCAGTTGAATTATCATATTAAAATCTATAATGTATACTATTACAAACTATAAAAAATACTTGATGATTGATCGAACTTAATTTGAAAATTATTTTTTTTCTCTGGTTCAATATTAGTAATAATCATAGTTACATACACCTTTGTAAAAGACCTTCACAGATATCCAATTGACTCCTTCCACTATGCACAACAAAAATTAAAAATTATCAATTATAGACTTATTTTAAGCTATTGGTCAGAAAAAAGTGATATCTATGTAAAAAAACAAAAAATAAAAACGGCAAGCAAGTCGATTAGTTGGGGCATACATACCTGATTTATTTTATTATAGGTATATAGACTCTGTGGTAAAACAAAATTAAAAAAAACAATACGTGAAAAAAAAAATTGTAAAAAAAAATGTTGAGAGATCAGTCGGCTAAAAGTTGGGTGACTCCTTCTAATCTGTAAGTTCGCATACAAACTACTTAAACACGCGGACAGAATGATCTAACGTGAATTTCAAGCTTTTATTTGAAAAAACTGTCGAGTAAGCACCTCGAGGTCCTCGGCAACAGGCATCAGACTAACACAATACAAATTGAAAATAACAAAAAATATACCATGTCAACCGTGATTAAAAGCCCAATGACTCCCTCCAAGTTGTAAGCACACATATAGACTACTTAGACACGGACATATTGGACCAACGTCAATCTGATGTCTTTCTTTAGCTTGACAATAAAAAATCTAAAACATGACGCTTATACAATAACTTTGTATTAAAATAAAAAAACATTAAAAAAATTGCCAAAAGATGCAGCTCGACAACATATGGAAAACTACCTTTTATTTTAGGTATATAGATATAGAACAAACTACTTAAATATATGGGCAAACTGGACCAATGTGAATTTCATGTCTTTCTTTAACTTGACAGTAAAAAAATCCAAAATAAGACACCTATACAACAACTCAGTATTTTATAAACGCAAAATAAAAACAGATAAAAAATCACAACAAACTATAAAAAGAAATATAAAATATAAAACACAAAACATAAAAATAAATTCACAAAGAAAAACTGTTTAGCGAAATAGAAACAACCTTTTAATATAAATATAGGGCGACAACATGCGTTAGAATAGAAGACATGTCACTCGTGCCGCGTTGTCAAACGATGTAAAAAATATAGTAATTACCTCACATTTACGAGAGACAAATTTGTAATTCGAGATAAAAAAAAATATAATACTACTCTCACGTCCCTTATTTTATTTAAGTATAGATCTATTGATTTTCCTCTCGCCTCTACTAACCTCTTTGTGTGCTATGAAACCTTATCATATATACAATACTAGCTAAAAGCACGTGCTGAGCACGTGGATAGCAGTTGAATTATCATATTAAAATCTATAATGTATACTATTACAAACTATAAAAATACTTGATGATTGATCGAACTTAAATTGAAAATTATTTTTTTTCTCTGGTTCAATATTAGTAATAATAATAGTTACATACATCTTTGTAAAAGACCTTCACAGATATCCAATTGACTCCTTCCACTATGCACAACAAAAATTAAAAATTATCAATTATAGACTTATTTTAAGCTATTGGTCAGAAAAAAGTGATATCTATGTAAAAAAAACAAAAAATAAAAACGGCAAGCAAGTCGATTAGTTGGGGCATACATACCTGATTTACTTTATTATAGGTATATAGACTCTGTGGTAAAACAAAATAAAAAAAAACAATACGTGAAAAAAAATTAAAAATTGTAAAAAAAAATGTTGAGAGATCAGTCGGCTAAAAGTTGGGTGACTCCTTTTAATCTGTAAGTTCGCATACAAACTACTTAAACACGCGGACAAAATGATCTAACGTGAATTTCAAGCTTTTATTTGAAAAAACTGTCGAGCAAGCACCTTGAGGTCCTCGACAACAGGCATCAGACTAACACAATACAAATTGAAAATAACAAAAAAAAATGCCATGTCAACCGTGATTAAAAGCCCAATGACTCCCTCCAAGTTGTAAGCACACATATAGACTACTTAGACACGGACATATTGGACCAACGTCAATCTGATGTCTTTCTTTAGCTTGACAATAAAAAATCTAAAACATGACGCTTATACAATAACTTTGTATTAAAATAAAAAAACATTAAAAAAATTGTCAAAAGAAGCAGCTCGACAACATATGGAAAAGTACCTTTTATTTTAGGTATATAGATATAGATACAAACTACTTAAATATATGGGCAAACTGGACCAATGTGAATTTCATGTCTTTCTTTAACTTGACAGTAAAAAAATCCAAAATAAGACACATATACAACAACTCAGCATTTTATAAACGCAAAATAAAAACAAATAAAAAATCACAACAAACTATAAAAAGAAATATAAAATATAAAACACACAACATAAAAATAAATTCACAAAGAAAAACTCTTTAGCTAGAAACAACCTTTTAATATAAATATAGGGCGACAACATGCGTTAGAATAGAAGACATGTCACTCGTGCTTCTTCATATGGATATAGATGCAAGCACAGATGAGGCGTCCCGATCCATTACGCTGGCAAGAAGAGAACGGGTTCAATGCAACGTGTCCAGTCACCATCCATCATAGTAATGCTAATCGCTTTTCGTAGCAGCAAATGAAGCACAAAGTCATGTGAAGCACAGGAGCAATCATGTAAAAAAGCAGTAATGTTAATCGCGTTTAGTAGCAAATGAAGCACACAATGACGTGAAGCACATAAGTAGTCATGTAAAAAAGCAAATACGAAGCATACAGGGACGTGAAGCACACAGACAGTCACGTAGAAAAGCACACAGCTGATATAAAACACAAAACACAAAAATAAATTCACAAAGAAAAAACTGCTAAGTAAAATAGCTCGACAACAGACAGAAGATAGCCTTTTAATATAAATATAGAATAGATAATTTCATAAGCTAACTAACATACTGCTGAAGCTAGCAGGGTGACAACATACGTTAGAATAGAAGGCATGTCACTCGTGCACGCTAGCAAGATGAGAATGAGTTCAATACTATGTGTCATGTCACCATCCATCAGAGTAATGTTAATCACTTTTTGTAGCAACAAATGAAGCACAAAGTCACGTGAAGCACGTGAGCAGTCATGTAAAAAAACAGTAATGTTAATCGCTTTTCGTAGTAAATGAAGCACACCGTGACGTGAAGCACATAAGTAGTCATGTAAAAAAACAAATAAGAAGCATACATTGACCTGAAGCACAGAGACAGTCGTGTAGAAAAGTACACAGCTGACCTTCGTTTATTCATAGGGTTATAGATACTAGCAAAAGAGTACGTGTTAAGTATATACTACATAATTGATTTTAATAAGTAATTATTGTATATATGTGTATGATAAAATTTATTAAAGTTGATTCTTATAAATCTGTGTAATTAGGCCCTCGATCAGACATCCAACTTTTCAATTCTAATGAAAAATGAAACAAAAAATTCACTTAATGCACTGACATATACATTAATTTCATATTTTGCTCTGCTTTGAGACATGGTCGGAATTAAAAGCAACACACCAAATAGAAAAATCATTCTGGTAGACAACAAATAAACAATTAGATCAGCTGAGTGTATAGTGATAAATATTGCCTTACTGTGCTCGACATATATAAAAAATCTCAGCAAGCCATACCAAATAAACAGAGAATAAAAAAATATGCTAAAAATATGCATATCAATAGGCGGTATAGAACAAAATTAAATAGACATGTGTATGAGAAAACACTACCTTTAAATGTAAGCAAGCAATTCAATCAACCAAATAATTAGTGAAACTTATTATATTACCAACACATAAAACACACACAAAATACCTAAGCAACCCTTGCCAAACAAACACAATAACCGTCGAGAATTTAGAAAAAGAAATTCTATAAAGACACACCTTTTATACAGTGTTAAATGTTTGATATTGTGTTAGATGTTCGATATAGCGCTAAATGAATAATCAAATTAACTAGCAGATGATTTCCTCCAACTACAATGTGTCATTTTCGGAATTATATATGCTCCCCTTCTTGGGTATATAGTTACTAATGACAAATCACTACTACAGAAGTGCCTTTTAGTGTCGGTTGTTTAACCCCCTTTGGCGTCGGTTTCTGAACGACGCCTATGTGGGCGCCGCTAAAAGGTTGGACACTTCAGCGTCGGTTAAAAAACCGACGCCTATTTAATATAAAGGCGTCGGTTTATTATAAAACACCGACGCCAAAAGGGTTCGCGTCACAGAAAACAGCGTCATCTAGGACGCTTTCTGCGTCGGTTATATACTAAAAAACCGACGCAGAAAAGTGTCCTAGATGACTCCCATTTCCTGTAGCGCGAACACTTTTGGCGTCGGTGTTCAACAAAAAACAGACGCTGTAAGTCTGTGCTGACGGTTATCTGTAAATAACCGACGCCTATATCTATTTTTTTTTTATAAATCTGTTTGCAGGCCTGCTGTGGCTGGTCAGCAGGATGAGAACCTGCAGTTCTGTTTTCTGAACTGCAGGTTTACGACATCCATTGATATCAGCCTACAAACAGGCCACAAACCTGCAAAATTAACATAAAAAGATTCACACAAGTAGATACATTCAGACATCAATTCAATTGTCACGTTCACACATATAGAATCATTCAAATACATGTTTTAACATTCAGAAACATTCATTTACAAAGTATCATTCATCATCACTATCAACATCCCAATTATATCTAACAGTTTATGACCCCACATGCCTTCCTCCCCAGTTCGTGCCGCTAGACAACCACACAATGGATCCAAGAGGATATGCAGGCGTTTGCCAAAGACTATAGGCTGAGTTAACTATTGAGTTAACTCAGCCTATAGTCTTTGGCGAACGCCTGCAATCCTCTTGGATCCATTGTGTGGTCGTCTAGCGGCATGAACTGAGGAGGAAGGCATGTGGGGTGATAAACTGTCAGGATTAGCACAGCAAGTTGCGATGGAGGTGGAGACGACGACGACGGTGGTGCTTCAGGCGACGCCTGCTTGGCCGGGTAGGGCTCGGCGAAAGGGTTCAACTGCGGCATGGCTTCGATGTAGTAGAGGGAAGGGAGGGGTTCAGAATCCTACGAGAAACATTTAGAGATGAGGATATTACTGCGGAGGAGGAGGAAACGGTAGACGATATCTCGAGTTGGAATGTCCTCTCCGCGCATCAAGTTGCTCCAGTGCTTCAGTGGGTACATGTGCATCATCAACCTAAAATTTGACAAAAATAAACACACTGAATTAGGCCAATATAGAAATATAGGATATATGACATAACTAGAAGATAATGAATTTTATAGAAATACAGGATATGTTTTTAGAACTTACATTGGTATCCTCGCCATGCTCGTCATGGACAACATGCTCATCATGAACATCATTCTCATCATGGTCAGCCATCTGAAAATGTCATAAAAAAGGCAAACATTTAGCATTTGTATCAACTAGAAAAAGGAAAACATTTAGCATTTGTATAAATTAGAAAAAGGAAAACATTTACCATTTGTATAAACATACATGTCTCTAAAATTGTGATCTTTTATCAATTAACAATCCTTCATTGTGATCTCCGCACACATATAAGTCATCATTAGCTTCAATATTTTGTGGAGTTGGCAACCCAACTGAGAATGGACTGGAGTCATCATACTTATCATAGTACTCTTCTTCATCTATAGGATCTTCAATGAACTGTCTTTTACCATGAAGAACAACCGACCATTTATCATTTGCAGGATCATCGATATAGAATATTTGTTTTGCCTGTGATGCCAATATGAATGGTTCAACCTTCTCGCCAATCATTTCAAAGTTCACCAAAGTGAAACCCAATTCATCCACTATAACTCCTTTGGTGTTATCAACCCAATTACATTTAAAGAGCGGAATATTGAAATCTATGTAGTCAAACTCCCAAATGTCTTCAATGACACCGTAATATGACATTTTAGCTTCACGTGGACTCTTATCCTTTGCACTTGCAAAGTACATAGTTGACGCTTGAAGAGTGACCCCACTATTTTGGACGACACTCTTATCATCTTGGCGCTTTGTGTAATATGTGAATCCATTAATGTCAAACCCTTCATAAGACATAACATTCGGTTTTGGTTTAAAGGCGAGACATTTGATAGTTTCTGTAATATCATTTGGTGTTTGAGATAGTTGATGTAAGACTTTATCTTCAAACCACTTAGTAAAAGTCTTATTATGCTCTCTAGCAAGCCACATTGAACTTGCTCGAGGATGTTGTCTCTTTATGAAATTGGTATGTTCCTCAATATAAACACTCACTTCGTCCATATTATGTAAAATATACAAGTGAGCTTGTTCCAACTGCTCACGGCTGATTACTTTCACCCGTGATCCCAAAATTCCTTTGCCCTCCTCAATATTCTTGTCATTATCAGGAGTGTCATTACCACTGAGAAAGTCATTACAGAAATCCATAACCTCTCTCGCCACATAACCTTCAATAATACTCCCTTCAGGACGATAACGGTTTCGAACATCACCTTTAAAAACGCTCATGTATCGTTCAAAGGGATACATCCAATGCAAGAAAACCGGTCCCAAGATTTTCACTTCCCTAGTCAAGTGGACAACAAGATGTACCATGATATCAAAGAACGAAGGAGGGAAATACATCTCAAGCTGACATAGGGTAACAACCACTTCTCTTTGCAAATTATCGAGAGTATCAGGGTCAATAACTTTGCTGCATAGACTGTTGAAAAAGAAACAAAGTCTGGTATGTTGAGATTGGCAGCTCGTTTCCTTCAGGAAGAATTTCTTTCAACAAAGTCAACAATTCAGTGAAGCTTTTGTCGCTCCATCTATTGTTAGCTTTCAACTTATACAATCTCAGCACAGCGCTAAGCTTCGTAAACTTAGCACAGCCTGTGTATAACGGTATCTCAGCATCATGCACAATGTTTGTAAAGATAGGAGGTGGATCGGTGTGCTCTACCCTACAACTATCCAGCATCGCATCAACAATGTCTGCTGGAACTGGTTCGTTCACATCTACGTCATCGGAGGCAATTTCTTCTTCCACCCAAGCACTGCTATTGACATCTACTGGATTCGATTTTGAAATCTCTCCATGCCAGTGCCATTTTGTATAGCCTTGTACAATCCCGTTGCACATGACATGACTTTTGATTTCCTCACCAGTGTTGAGTTTCAAGTTGTTACCGCAATGCCTACATGGACAGTAGAACCTATCTGTAGGTTTTTTCCTATGTTCCTCGGCAAATCTAATAAACTGATCAAGACCAGATATAAACTCTGGGGTGCAACGATTACGAATGGACATCCATGATCTATCCATTCTATGATCAGAGAAAGCAAGTATATATTAGGAAAGCAAGTATATATTAGGAAACAAGTATATAAGCAAGTATGTCGTATTACAGTTCATCATTAAGAAAGATATAAGCAAGTATGTCGTATTAAAATAGACTAAACAATAAAAGAATTTTTTTTGAGGCAAGACAATATGAGAAAATAGTAGTGTAATCATGTAAATGGGAACATTCATGGGAACACACACTTCAGTTTTAAGCATTCATGTAGCAACTTACAGTTCCATTCATGGGAACACACACTTTAGTTATAACAATAACTAAACAAAGGGGTTGGTGTACCCCTAAACATGCGCATAATTAAAAAAACTATTACTACAGACAAGTCTAGATAGATAGACAACTAAATACTACACCAACATGGTCCCGCATGCATCAGTAACTTCTTTTTGATGATGAAGCTGTGTCACGAAGCTCCTCACTGTATTTAGACGAATCTGAACTGATAGGGGCCTCAGATTCAGATTTGTCTGAGCTGATATGCGACGCCGTGCGCTCATACCGCAGAAGATGATCGGGGGTCTCGCAGTTGCTGTTGGTTATCCAAACTTTGATGGAATTATCACCAACTGGACGGAGAAAAAGCCTATTCCAACGGACCACATGCAGCTCTCCAATCCAATCACGCCAACCGAATTTTAATACAAGATTTCCCGCCAAATCATACTCAACCTCGATTACATGTGAATAATTTCCAAAAGTTAGGGTCACTTTACCAGGCATGTAGTGTCTTCCTTTTAGAAAACGCCAATGTTTGGGTATGACCAATTGGTTTAAGGAACGATCATCTAGGATGATGTCCAATTGTTCTTCAATAGGGAACGTTAACATTGACATAGAGGCCCAATTCATAGTCATTGTTATGGGAAGACAGAGACTGCACAATATTAGTATTAACAAAGTGTAAGTACATATAACGATGTTATATATTTTCAGAAAAAGTTGTATAACATCAGTTAACCTTTTAAACAAGTATATATTAGGAAACAAGTATATATTAGTCAATCTTGGACGGGTTTCTAGGCCAACAAACACATTTGATGTCAATCTTATATATAATAAATGTGTACCACCTATCCCATCCTTGAACACCTAATCTCACTTAGGATGTAAGTGTATAATGTGTATTTGGTTTTCAAGAAAATTTCGGCAGCATTTCCCCGTTGTTCTCTAAGTACATATGTACTTAGAGAACAAACGGGGAAATGCTACCGAAATTTTCTCGAAAACCCAATACACATTATACACTTACATCCTAAGTGAGATTAGGTGTTCAAGAACAGTCCCAAACTGGGGACTATCCAAGATTTACTCCTACTGAGTAAATCTTGGACGGGTTTCTAGGCCAACAAATACATGTGTTGTCATTCTTATATGAACCCTATAATTCATGAAATCATTCTAATTCAATTTAATATGTTGGGATCACATAATTATATAATGACATCAGAATATATAGAAGAATCATAATTAACATGATTAACAACATGCTCATCAAACTAGGGTTTTCTTGAATATCATCTAATAAATCAAGAATTTCATAGTTTCAAACATGCAATAATTCACAATGCAATGTTATAAACTATAGGCAACATGGATAGATGAAATAAATAAACATCCAGCATCTATCACTTATTCAATCTTCAAGAAACCTTGACAAACATCCAACATCTATCACTTATATAATTTGTATGTATATACACCCTAAAGTGCCACAAATCATATAATAAAACTATCATGTTATGATATTAGGACCACTTAAAGCAGATTAGGCACATTAAGCAAGCAGAGTAGGGAGCCAATTTCGTGCAAGCAGATTAGGCAACAGATTAGGTCAGCACATAAAGAACCAATTTCGCGCCTGGGTAGGTCTGCAGGTACCTGGGCAAGAAGAGTAGGGTGAGGTCGAGCTGGTTGAGTACGTGGGTGGCGGCCGACGAGCTCCAGAACCAGCGGCAGTGACTCCGACGAGCAGGAGCGTCAGCCGCAGCAGGCAGGCAGGCGGCCAGGCGGCGGCAGGCAGGCAGCGGCCAGGCGGCGGCAGGCAGGCAGCGACCAGGCGGAGGAGAAGGAGAAGGGGGTACGGCGGCGCCGGTTCTCAGGCGTGGCAGGCAGGTGGGCACCAGGCGTTGCGGCGGCGCCGGTTGTCAGGCGTGGCGGCGGCGCAGGCGGTTGGAGTAGCAGGGCGGGCAGCAGGGGTGCCAGAGAAGAAACGCGTCGGAGAGGGGTGCCGGAGAGGGGACGCCGGAGATGGGGCACCGGAGAGAAGCGCCGGAGAAAAACTAGTACCAGCAGCAGAGAAATCGCCGGAGAAATCGCCGCAATAGGGAAATAGGGTAGCAATGAAACATAAGAAAGGGGAAGAGTCGGGCGATCGAAGGTTATGAAGTTCCCCAATAGCGTCGGTTGTTTACAACAACCGACGCCTAAACGTCTTTACCGTCGGTCGTTCGCAACATCCGACGTCCATTTGGACGATATTTTCGTGAAAATGCTTGGCGGGAACCACATTCAGCGTCGGTGATTAAAGGACGACCGACGCGGAAAAGGACACTTTTCGCGCAAATTTCCATCGCACATAAGCGTCGGTGTTTTAACTACAGACTCGACGCCGAAAGTGACATTATTTTTTTCGCTCGAAAATTGGATGACATGATGCGTCGGTTTTGTATAAACAACCGACGCTGTATACAAAGCGGTACCCGTGTTTGGCTGGTCTTTGAATATAGACGTCGGTTCTTCTAAATAACCGACGCCTTTAATATAAGGCGTCCGTGTTCCTTAATAACCGACGCCCAGAAAAGCGACACTGAATGCTATTTCTGTAGTAGTGAATATCATTCCTACTTATGATAGTTTACATGTGTCACGCTTAAAAATCACTTGATTGGTTTTTTTTACTTCCTCCAAATTGTAATGTGGCATTATAAATTATTACATGTGCTCGCTTCTTGGGCATGAGCCAGTAACGTTTAATGTATAATTTGTGCTCACAATATTTATATCAAACTCAGAAATAACTTTAAGTATCATTTGACTCCCTCCAACATACAGCTTGTGACTATAAAAAAAATTATGTTCAGAAAAATTATATTTATAATATTGACAAATATATATATATATATATAGGAAGTGTGTACCGGTCGGTGCATGTAAATTATGTGTACCGGCCATTAAAATAGCATATGTGGAGTGTGCTTACAAAATTCAACCATGTAGATTGATTCAACACTATATAGATTAGAAGTGTTTAAAGTATCATCACTATATCTCATATGGATCATCAGATATAATAATATATCATTCAACGATTTCTGTAATTTTTTCAACTTACCGTTGATTACTAAATACACAAATTCTTTTATAAGGTGATGTATGGATATCAAATTGAGGTAATTTTTGATACACATCTTATCTAAAGGGGTATGCATCACATCTATAAGGTTATATTTTTTGATAGAATTTCACAATCATCATAAATGAAGATGGGTACATATAAGATACATGTACTCAGGTACACAATTCTTTTAGCCTATATATATATATATATATATATATATATATATATTCATTGCCCATGGAGGTAACTAACTTTTGTTACCCGTGGATCTCTTTTGTAATAGAAAGACATCTAATTGTAATGAGAACCATATAATACAAAGATTCATTTTGTAAATACAATGTGAGAAATTTATTGTCCCTCTGAATACAGTAAAAATGATATTTATGACAACAGTTTACATAGTATTGAAAAATGAGTCTTTCAACTACATTTTCGGTCTTCTCAATACAAAATTGGTTGTATCATTACAAATATGTGTCTTCCTATTACCATATACATATATATATATATATATATATATATATATATATATATATACATATGAGATTAAGAGAGAAAGATTTCTCTTCCCCTCTCCCATAACCCGTGGTGGAGGCCGGACGCCCGGGAGGGTGATAAATCAAGAGATGCTTCTCCGTGTGGTTTCGAACTCGGGTCCCTTCATTGGGGACCAGCGGAATTCTCCAACCGGGCTATTCCCTTGTCGGCATACATACATATATATATATGTATGTATGTATCGGAATCCGGTAAATATATTCCGACGTTCCCCCCTAAAAAATATTAGGGGGTCAAGGTTACATGTAGGCCCAACGCCATACATCCACATACTCGCTCTACAATCCTACGTGATGAACTCGCACTACTAACTAACACGTAGTTTCTTTTTTACACTTTTACAAATTTTTACAGCTATAGTACTCACACTCCTAGCTACACCTCCATGCTTGCGAGCATTTCTTTCGGTCCAGATATAGAAGCATAGAGCAGCCAACAAGAGCATCTTCTTATCACCGTTGCCGCAGCGCTTGACCATCCTTTTAGTGTCATCAACCAGCTCGATCTGCAAGTGGAACTCCTTGCACACTTTCTCCCACACTTCTCTAGTAAATTTGCAGCTGCCAAATAGATGATCATGGGATTCCTCCTCCTCTTTGCACAACAAACAAACAGGAGATATATTGTTGTTCCACTTTTGTACTTTATCCAAAGTTGCTAAGGCTCCATGCAGGATCTTGAAAACACATATAAACCATTTAGGTACGTGATTTCCAACCCAAATTTTCTCCATTGTCTTGTCTCTTTCAGCTCTCGTCCTGGTGATATCCCATAGATTTGCCTTTGGGTTTATCATGTGCCATTCCCCCATGTGGTCTTTAGCAAAGAGGTGATTTACCTGTGGCCAAAAACTCCTCATCATTTGGATAGTGCGTGTCAATCCTTCCCGGGTTCTTGGCTGGAAATCCAATCCTTGTGGATATCTATCCCTCATCCATCTCCCCCAAATAGAACCACATGTTTGGTATAGAATGATCCGCTTTAGTGTCCCCCACCTGGCAATATCTCGTGGTGTTTTCAGCTGCAGACCACCTTCTTCCTTTGGCAAGGCCAATCTAGCGTGCCTCATAGGGTGGAAATCTTCTGCCTAGATGAAATTAGCAATTTTCATCTCCATCCTATCAAGGACAGCGCCCGGAATCTCTCCTTGTTGCACCCAAAAGATAAAAAGACATTATATAGATGCTCTATAAGAGTTGCTCGTCCTGCCATAGATGTCTTGTGCGTAGGCCACCGCGCAATCATCTCATCCAGTTTGTCAATGCAGTCAGTAAAATCTTTGACTTGTAGGTTACCACCTGCTAAAGGGAATCCCAAATATTTAGTTGGAAATTTGCCCATCTCCACCCCATAGCTTCTTGTAGTCTATCCTCCATCTGATGACAATTCTTTGAGTGATAAACGTGGGTTTTGTTCGCATTAACGTGCAACCCGACCTGCTGTTCAAAATCTTCAAGAAATTTTTTCAGCTCTAGCATCATGTCCACTTTAGCCTCCATGAACAGAAGAACATCATCAGCAAATATGAGATGGCTCATTACCTTCATCCCGTGAACTGTGTATGCCTTTATCAATCTTTTATCTTCGGCTTTCTTCAGTTTCCTTGTGAAGTACTCCATGATGAGGGTGAAGAGAAGTGGTGAAAGGGGGTTGCCTTGTCGTAATCCGTTGCCTCCTTTGAACATCCCTGTTGATGTATCATTGATTAGAACAGAGAAGCTCGTAGTGCTAACATACTGTTGCATCCAATCTATCCATATTTTAGACAATCTCATTTGTTGCATGATCCACCATAGTTTATCCCATCTGACGCTGTCATAAGCCTTGGAAACATCTAGCTTTAGACAAGCTTTCCGGCTTCCTCTCATCACATTAAAGTTAGCTAGAAACTCGTCTGCAAGGAGAGCACAGTCACTAATGCTCCTGCCGGAAATGAAGGCTCCTTGATTTCCAGAAATAAGGAAAGGTAGGACCATCTTCAGCCTGGTATCCAGACACTACAAAAAAAGATGATCTCACTACAATTTTTCTGGCTACATATATTTTACTTATAGCTAAAAGATATATTTCTTTACAAGTTCTAATAATGTAAACAAAAAATTGTAGTTAAATTTAATAACTACAAAGTGACTACATATACCAACATGCTACAAATTCAAAACTCTACCCAACTAATCCTCTCCCCTTCTCTCATACATAATAACTAACGATGCCTAAAAATACAAATTTCCCCGCATAGACTCCCTTTGGTTTTCAATTGGCGCAATGAGGCCCTCTCCTCCTCGCCTTTCCAATCAACGCGATAGGTATGCGCTCTCCTGCCCCCTGCATTCTAGCCTTGTTATGTCCGTCCCACCTGCTTATGCCCCCTTTCACTCATCTTACGATTCTCTCCCTTACCTCATTCTTTCCCTCCCGTCTGGTCACGCCCTCGATGGTTCCTCTCTCCCCTCTCGTCCTCCCTCTGCTTCATCCCCACATCCAATCAATCACCCCAACCCCAAATCCCCTTCCCTCAATTTGCAATGGGCTAAATTTTCTGAACGCGCACACGCCATGACGCACGTTTTGACGCGCCTGCCAGCGCCTGCCAGCACCTGCCAGCCCCTGCACACTGCACCCTGCTCCTCTGACATCCACATCACGGTCTGCCACTCGGCTAGGCTGGCTGCTGGCAGTTTTTTATTTTTTTTTACATTTTTTTGTTTTGGGCATAACTTTTAAAATATAAAGAATTTTTTAATAAAATAAAATGCATTAGAATGCTTACAAAAAATACTTTCTAATGAGACCCATATTAACATATTTTTAAAAGAAAAAAATATTTACACAAATATGCATACTACTGCTGTTATCGCGCCCACTATTCTGCTGTTATCGCGCCCACTATTTTTGTTATTGCGCCCAATATTTTTTTTAATGTGTACGCCCACTTCTCTCCTCAAATGCGCCCATTTTTGAGTCAATGCGCCCACTTTTGAGTCAATGCGCCCATTTCTCTCCTCAATGCGCCCACTTCTCTCCTCAATGCGCCCACTTTTGAGTCAATGCGCCCATTTCTCTCGTCAATGCACCCACTCTCGTTAATGCGCCCATGTTTCTCCTCAATGCGCCCATTTCTTTCCTCAATGCACCCACTTTTGAGTCAATGCGCCCATTTCTGTCTTCAATGCGCCTATTTCTCTCCTTAATGCGCCCACTTTTGAGTCAATGCGCCCAGTTTTCTCCTCAATGCGCCCGTTTCTCTCTTCAATGCACCCAGTCTGCTCAATGCACTCATTTCTCTTCAATGCGCCTATTTCTCTCCTTAATGTGCCCACTTTTGAGTCAATGCACCCACTTTTCTCCTCAATACGCTCACTTTCGACTCAATGTGCCCATTTATCTCGTTAACGCGCCCACTTTTGAGTCAATGTGCCCATTTCTGTCTTCAATGCGCCTATTTCTCTCCTTAATGCACCACTTTTCTCCTCAATGCGCCTATTTCTCTCTTCAATGCGCTCACTTCTCTCTTCAATGCGTCCACTTCTCTCCTCAATGCGCCCACTTCTCTCCTCAATGCGCCCACTTTTGAGTCAATGCGCCCATTTCTCTCTTCAATGCGCCCAGTCGCCCAGTTTTACTTGAATGCGCCCAGTTTTACTTGATCGTGCCCATTTTTATTTGAATGCGCCCACGTTTGCTTCAACGCGCCCATTTCTCTCTTCAATGCGCTCAGTGTGCTCAATACACTCATTTCTCTTCAATGCGCCCACTTCTCTCCTCAATGCGCCTACTTCTCTCCTCAATGCGCCCACTTTCGAGTAAATGTACCCATTTCTCTCGTAAATGCGCCCAGTTTTGCCTGATTGCACCCACTTTTACTTGAATGTGCCCACTTTTACTTACTTGCGCTCACTATTACTTAAATGCGTCCAATTTACGCCCAGTTTTACTTGAATGCGCCCAGTTTTACTTGATCGTGCTCATTTTTATTTGAATGCGCCCACATTTGCTTCAACGCGCCCATTTTTATTTTAATGTGTCCATTTCTAATATTTATGTATATTATTTCTCAAAAATATATTAAATATTAGTCTTGTTGGATTGCATTTTCTGTAACAAATCTAACGCTTTTTATTTCATTAAAAAACTAATTACGTATCAAAAGTTATGTGCAAAATAAACTTTTCTTCATATTTCCGCCTCAGTCTCTCTAAAAAAGCTATCAAATCAGTCCCTCACCTACCCCTGCCACCTACCTCTGCCACCTACCTCTGCCACCTCAGCAAAACCACTTCCACCCACCCAAACCCCTCTGCCAGCTGGGTCCCGCGCTGGAAACCACCCAGCAGACCGCGTCAAAACGCGAGTCTGCCCTCCCTGCGCGTCACGGGAGGATTTCCGATTTGCAATTGACCTCGTGGACTGTCGGAACGGAAGGTGGTGGATGGATGGATTCCTTTGAGAAGACAGAGACAGAAGAAATTGCTTGTTCCTTTATTATATTCGTGACCATCTACACACCATCACTCGGACACAAGGTACAGAATCCGCCCCATATACGGACTCTAGTTTCATACTCCAAGCTAGGTTCCGTTGATGATGGTATCTCCCTAGGTTACGTCTCAAACCTTGATGCCACCAGCGTCCCAGTCGACCTCACGTTTATGAAGGGCAATGCCTCTAAACTCATACTCCCTCCAGGTTCCACAACCGTCAGTGCTGACATGGACCGCGAGGCTTGCGTCATACTGTATGACGCAAAGCTAAAGAATAGCAGGTTCAGGCACGCCTTCCGCAAGGCCTACGCCGTGACCTGACCTGACATTAAGGGCAGCTTCGTGAAGTACAGTGCTGATGCGGATCAAGACTGTGAAGGATCACATCGCCTTGGCTGTCGTTGCTCCCGACAGATAGTCTATGGCCACCTCAACGCTGTGTACAGACTGATCCCGTCGTACTAAGTATTTGATTTCTTGCATTCATTATCTACCTGCATTGTGCCTCTCTTCATTTCTATTTATACTCTCCCCATAACACCTTTTTTTAGTATACGGGGTGATAGACATCTGGTACGTTCTCTAAGACAACCTCCCAATCTTTTTAATCTGGTTAAAATCAGATTTTGATTTACACAGAACAGGGAACACTGACGGTCAGGAAGATTCTAATGAGAGGATCATCTGAGCTACTAATATGTTTCCTCTAGTGGCCTGTTCTCGTGTACTTTTTTTTAGGGTAGTCTTTGATTTAACAAAAGATGAAGCACGAACTTTAAATATTATTAATTGTATTTTAATATTCAACTGGTTAAGAGTCTCGGTTGGTTCTAATCGAAGTGGCAATGTTGCTCCTTTCTGTGTGGAGCGTATTAAAAGGCATTTGTTTCGGGATCTTCTGCACTTGGTGGAATCGTCTTTCAGTTGTTGTCAACATGCTTCTGTTGTCTTAAATCAGACCTCGAGTTGGACAGTAACAATAGAAGATCTTTCAATCTAACAGTAACTTGGTGACACCTAGTACAGTAGATCCTTGAAGTTCACTTAAGAATCTTGAAGCCACAAATGCTAGAACTATGTGTTTGGAGTTTTTTATGTTGCCAATGTTTTATCTTTCTAAAATATAGATAGAGACTATGGTACAACTCTTAATCTCTCTGCAAGTTCTCTAGTTGCTGGTTGATTTATTACAGAACATCTTGCGGATATGTTCTCAATCTATCTTATTCGTATCATATGAACAATAGAGAATTATGACATCGACTCAAGACAGTGTATAGACCATAGTTACTTCAACTAGCAAGATTTCTCCAGGTTTAGCTCTGAAGCCTCACTACAACTACTGGTTTAATTTTGAATAATGGCTTGTTTCCCCTCCCCCCTCATCTACACATTGTTGAAAATCTGTTTGATGTATAATTTTATAATATAACTTCAAAATGACAAACCTTCCCCTAGTTCCTACATTCTCTTATATCTTGTCATTTCTAATTTATGTATATTATTTGTTACAAGTCATTGACTGATACTATTAATCGATCATGGGACAAAGTTCGTTTGAGTGTTATTATGAGGAATCTCTTACAATATTCCTTACATAGTTTCATTTGCAAACATATCTTAATCTGTCAAAGATAAAAACCTGCAACACAGAACCCTGAGTACGTAGACGGTATGTTAAACTTGTGGCTTCCTCTACCATTTCTATGGATTTGATTTCTAATTAGTTGAAATAGCTTAGGGCCTCCTTGGTGTGGTTGATATTAATGTATCTAAAAGGAAAAACATGACGTAGTTCACTCCACCATGTTAATTAGTTTCTGTAGTAAGTAGTACAAATCAACTGTGACATGCAAGCAGTATCATTCAACAAACAAAGAAACTAGCGATTATGATGATTCAAAAATTATAATTGGTTACCCTCCTAAACTTGGTTCATGGAGATCCTTTTAACCTAAATTTTCAGTTACAGTCTTAGGTACTAGCTTAGGAAGATTATATACATCCTACTTTTTGTAGCATTGCATCTTTTTTTTTTTTGGTCGGTCAAAAAAGTGTGTTACTATAAAACTAAAAACTTTGGGCACTAAGTACCCCTTTACATCATAAAGAGCTAAAAAAGCTCGACCAATGATCATATATCCCACGCAGGGGGTATTTGATAGATCTATAGATAACAAGGACTGAGAAGACCTATCTAACTAACAAAACTAGAGCCAAGCATTCCTACTAGGAGAATGATTTATTACAACCTACAGATACATACAATCAGCCCACCCACAAAGAGTAACTACATATAACAACATGACATCCACCAGGTTACCCTACCTGGAAATAGCAACACTAGCTTCTGACCTTCTCAGATCGCCAGGACATCAGAAAGATCCGTATGAAAATGCAGAACCATCACATTCTACCACCAGAGAACTGCGAGGCTAAGAAGTTCGAATCAATCCTTTCATTCTTGACACGGTACCAACTATCTAATAGAAGTACCCACAATGTGTGGTACTATGCCAACAATTAGAGAATTCATCGATCTTCCGAACCAAGCAACCACTCTGTTGTTATACTGTAATGGAAATAGAACAACAACTTCTGCTTTCACAGAGGCAGCTCGTCAAACACCTTAGGGGTGTTCCTACACACAGCAAAGGAGGAGCAAACAGGATAAGAATCCGTCCCCAGAACAGCCGTCGTCATGAGCAGCGGGTTACTGCGCGTCAATTGACTAGGGCCCCTTGTTGTTGTCCTGTAATGGAACAAGCTCTGAGGCTCTTGTTTGCAAAGGAGCACCTGGTTGAACACCTTGCGGGTGCTCTAACACGCAGCAACAGAGGAATCGACAGGGGGGAGGGAGAAGCACGAACTGCCCCTTACCCCCCTGCACCATGCGATGACATCAACCAGACAAATCTGACGCTAGAGAAGCATCAGCCAAACACCAGGAGCAACGGGGTACACCGCACGTCGAGGCCTGGAGTCGATGTCAAGGAACAGAGCCCCGAAAAGGGGACGCATGGGGCACACAGGCCTGTATGCCCAACATCCTGTCACGAGCATGAGCAGGAAGCGCCACCGGCTGGGCAGGGATGGGATACAACGCCCAAGCCACCCAACGAGGGCTCGCCGCCTCAATAGTATCTGAAGCAGAACCGATCAAGTCGTGGGGCTACAGATGCACTGGACGAGGCCAAGATCCGGCTCGGGATAAGGAGGTACAGAAGTCAGAAAAGGAAGTCGAGGGACTCCCTTACTACGCCTGCGGCGGCGGAGCAGCCGCGCAAGAGACCAGATCCAAAGGGAGGCGGCTCCTCTCCATCCGCCTCTCTTGAACGAGATGGAGTCAACATTGTCGATGCAGCTGAATTGACCCAGGATCTGGCTTCAACGCAACGCATCACGCCCCTCCTCGTTCCTTGCTGTGAGCATCCCCAAAACGAACTTGCTTAAGGGTCCCTTTCTCTAGAGATCGCTGCTTCCCACGATCGAGGAAATCTCGTCGTGGACGATGATGGCCAGGGGGAGGAAGCACCGAGGTGGCGCCCCCTCCCCCCAGCGGTGGCCGCCGGGAGATTCTAGAGAGAGGTGGGAGTGAACCCTAGAGAGAGAGCTCTCTTTTAATTTGCATCTCATCAATGTATAACTTTCTTATTGTATGTAATGTCTTTTTAGATTTTTATCCTATAAAAGGATTTGCATTTCTTTCCACTCTAAATTCCTTGTAGAGACGTGAGAACGGCAGTCCCACTTCATTGAGAGAATTGTCCATTCCGAGGGTGGATTGGGCTTCCACTCGCATGCCAACCTTCCTGCCCAACCTTGTATGAAACACTTCCAATTGTCAATCACCACCAGCTAATGCACATAATGATCCTACTTGGATTGTCACTATCTTGGTAGTTCCCCTACTCCTTCTCGTGAACCAACATACCAGAGATCCATTACATTGGTGTGCTACACCATTGCTGTTGTTACCTTACCCTATTTAGCCTGGCCCCTGGGACTATCTTCTTGTCTCAGTGTAATTACAAAATGTAAGTTGTGCGACACAGGGAGTGCAACACCTGCTTAGTTATCTACACATTTAATCAGGATGCTTGCATTTTATCTTAAATATAGATGAACGAAACTAATGTGCACAAGCAATGCTTGTGTGTTATACACACCTACCAGCCTCATCTTGGTTGTCAAACTATTTATTCTTGGCAAGGAGGATATTAGTCCCAATTCTACATGAGACTCGATGATAATGTAACGGGGGATAAGTGTTAAAGACGGTATCTGAAACCAAAAAAGATAGTATGAAAGCAGAGACAATTATGTTTCTATTAGTAACTACAAAATTCATGACGGTCAATCACCACACGAAGGTTTGAACACAAACCAGTATCATGATCCCAACACCATAAAAGGTAGAAAACCAAATTGAAGGTTAATAAAAATATCTAGACTAGCTAGTCAGGGAATTGAATTAAGAAAACAATCACAAGAAATGAGAAACAAACCTATTAGATCAACCTCATTCTCCCATAGCTTCAAGAATAAGACTCTGTAAAAACAACTACATTCTAAAGTAGAACTAACTAAAAGAATGTGTGTCTATAGCTCTGCATGTCCATAACTTTTGCACATTAGGTTCAACTTCTCCCTCATGTCAATTAACCTCTGATATGCTTCTTTTTTTAGGTGGAAGCCTCACTTTTTTCATCATTGCCAATTTCTCATTGCGGGATTATCTTAAAAATGAATAAGCTAGTGCAGTCCAATAAATGTAGTCACAAAGAAGAGGTGATCTTTTTCCTTTCTGTTAAGCCACATAGATGTGCTACCTTTGTCTTTGTCATTTTTCTATAGATTCTACTCCTTGTCACTATAGGGAACATTGCACCTCTACCTTCTCTTCTCCTAGTTTCTTTCTCATCCATCTCTATTCATTTTAAATAATGCTTGACATGCACATATGGGGGGAGACTATGGTGCTTGGAATAGAGAACCCTCTTTATTATTCAAAGCAATCAATAGTGTCAGAACACTGACTTCCACAAGATTCAAAATGGAAGGTACTTTATGGTTGTTATCTTTAATAGCTCAAGTATGAGATTTAATACTTGCATATTACTTTAGTGATTTGTTATTAATTCAATGTCTTATTGGTTTCTTAGGTTTGCTTTGTTTAATTCAGTACAACGTTCAGTTTAAATTCTTACTACCGTTGATTTCAATTGCATAACTCTATTTAAACTGTTGTAGTCAATGTCAGCATACATATTCTTCCTTTGCAATTGATTTACTCCCACATAAATGAAACCAACACGATAGGATGAAAACCCTCCTTGAGCTCCAACTACAATATTAAATTCATCTTGTTAAGACATGTCATAAAGTAGACACTTCCTTGTGAAAACTCTTAGGGGATGATAAGACCTATTTGACCAATATACATATTCCATCTAGGAACCTAAACAAAACCCTACGGAGGTATTAACTTTGAATTGCTTGGTGTGTCATGCCATCTTGGGCTTGGAACATAATAGGTCCTTGATAGTCACCATCATTGTATCTAAAAATCCACCTTGAGGCTTTCGAAGCTTACACTTTGAGGTGAGGCTATCCCATTAGCGTCTAGTGGCTTACACCATGATGTCCTTGACTGAGGCTTGCCTCATGACATTGAGGCTCTGAGGCTTAGCTGAGGCGCAAGCCTCAATTATGGATGACTATATGTTATGTTAACCATCAATTGTTTTTTGCATTTGAGGCAGTTGCATTCAATTTCATTGCTATCACTTTATTTTCTATGATATCTCATTTATTATTATAGATTGATTTTGTTATTTGGTGACCTTGTTATTAACATTACTCTTATTCCATATTTCTCCTTGTCAACTTAGGTAAAAGTTTTCTATTTTTTTTTGCTTTTTCTTGTTCATACATAGTTATATAATAAATAAATGAGTTCATAGATATATACATATATATACACAAAAATGCATACATATATCTCCTTGTTAACATACATATAAATATGTATGTATTATTTTTTTATGAATGTCTCATACATTTTTGAGGCTTATGCCTTGCCTCGTTGAGATAAATACACCTCGTTACCCCTCATGCACTTTACAAACTTGGTCACTAGTTTGCAATCCTCCAAGATAGAAGTGTGGACTGGATTTAATGGAGAATGATCAGTGTGATGAATAGGAGAGCCATGCAAGGAGACCACATTGAGGGCAAAGAAACTTATACGTGCTATCACCAATTATTGTTTTTCCTCACCATCTAGCTGCTGCCTTTTCTGGTTTGTTCTCATAATTTTTAAGCTATAAGAAAACTTTGTTTTGGCCTTCTATATTTCACTAATAGAATTGTTGGGAAATGGTGTAACTATTACTCGGCAAGTCAAATATGCTTGTGGGTTCTTTGAAAAGCAATTCCCTACTGATGTTGTTTTCCATAAGGCTGACCTAATTAATATTACTGGTGTAACCAAGGGTAATATTATGAGGTCATTGTGACCCATTGGATGTTGCTAGGCTGCCTAGGAAAATCCACAAGGGTCTCTGCAAGGTTGATGGTGTCGGAGCATGGTAGGTGAGAAGGAAATATTCTCAAAATGGTGGTTATTGTGAAATATGACTATCTCATGCTCAAGGGTTGTTGCATGGGTTCAAAAAAGAGGGGACTCATACCTCTTGGTCAGTCTCTTCTCAAGCAAACTTCCTATTTGACATTGGAGGAAGTCAAGCTAAAGTTCTCTGGCACATATATTTACAATATAGCTAAAACCCATCTTTACTTATATTTTATTTGAATGTACCTAAACAAATGTAGTAAACTCATTATTGTCTTAAATAACTATATTTTGACTATACTTTCTTCACAATCGCGCTCCCTTTCGTTCAAATGAAAAGTAAAACCTCTGTCCATTCACTTTCGCTACTCCCTTTTTGTTCATCTCCCGCGTTCTTCCCTAACCTAAATTTCACACACTACTCCCCCTCATTGGATTGTGTTCCCTCCTCTCCATGCCATGCTCTCTTCTCCTTCCTCTCTTCCCCGCCACCCCAATTCCCAAATCGCACTCTTCAGATATTTGATTGTGTGGATCTTCTTCTCGGTGTCTCAATGAAGATAATGGAGGGTCTTGCAAGCCTATTGTCAGTACCTTCTGACTTTGTAATCATTGTCATTCCTAGCCGGCCAATCATCTCCCCACACAGTCGTCATCATAGCTCTTCCTTCATTGAGTAGGTAATTCTCAGTTCCATTGTTTCTTTTTCTATCATAAATTTCTCTAATAATCGGTGGATTGATCTAAAGTGGAAGAGCCACTTTAGGGCATGGCGGTGAGGCGGTGAGGCACATGCCTCACCTAGATTTCGAAATAAAACCATCCAAACAGTAGTTGAGTCAATGAAAGTTGCTTACTTCGTGGGTATTATGACGACTAAGAATAGTACAAAAATGGGAAATCAATGTTCTACATCTGGCCAACACCAATGTGCGTGTGCTCATATAATGTACTCTTACCCTGAGGAGTGATATTGGCTGCTAGGTGGCCTCTATGGGCATAGAGAGACCTTTATGCACGATTATAGGATGGCTGGGTGTTGGGTATCGCCTTTGCCTATTGTTCTTTTTTTGTTGATTATCGTAAATTTGTACTAGTCAGATGCTAGTATATGATACTTTAAATAAGGTTTATAGTATGTTAGTCACTAGAAACTTTATTTGGTTAACTTCTATTTGCCGACAATTCTACAGAAGAAGCAACCTTGCTAGTTTTTTATTTGGGCATATTCATTAATTCTGACAACATATCATGAATCAGCTATTTCTATAACAAAAGATAACAGACCATATTGTCGAGCATGAACCACCAGGCCACTAAAGTATCTGTTAAGGCTTAATGCATGGCCAACCTTATCATTGCCCCTTATCAAGCTATTCCCTAGGGACAGGGATCCGGCCTCCCGTCTCTAATGAGAAGCTCTGTTACACATATAAGTATCATCTTTTACACTGAACTTGATCCTGACATGCCAAGGATGACAAATCCACCAAATACAGAGATCCATTTTATTATCATCGGGTTGTCTTAATGCTTGGTACTTATAAAAAAAAGTATGTACAGTTTTCTAAATTTCCAATTATTACGTTATAGGTTGATGCTCATTGCATCATGAATATTTTATTGGCATTCATTCATTTTATTTCTGTATTGCTTCTGCCTTTCAACACAATCTCACTGAGAACAAGCCAACGTACATGTCATACAAGAATTACTGGAAAGGAAAAGATGGCATTGTCTTGTCAAATGAGTAAGAAGCTTATAATGTGACGTAGGGATAGAGTGGATCTTGGCTAGAAAATCAAAGGACAAAATAGCAGAGAAGGCTTTGGTCTCCTTATAAGTTGTAACTTAATCAAAAGTAATGCAAATTGCAGCTGAATGGGAGAAGACCCCGCACATGGTCCATGAATAGATCTTGGTCGGTTTTCTAGTTAGTATTTAATGTGTTCACAGATAAGTATCGACCTTTAGTTAATAAAAGTTCTTACAGTTGGCTTTCCCTTAGTAGTTGAAGCTAGCATAGATATGTTACATAAAAGATCAATAATGTATGTTATTCTTAAACTATTAGAGTTGATCCAAAGTGGTTAGTCGGTGACATCATTATACTCATTTATAGATCACTGAAATGGTTATATGCTTATAGTATTATATAATTGACTATTCTCATTTCAATTGCAAGCATTTTGTCATTACTATCATAATACCATCTGCAACAGGTAAAGAAAGATCGAGTTGTGACCTGCTGTTAGAGATGAGTTGTAAAGGCAAATTTTCCACCTTACTGTGACATAAGTTCTGCTGTCTTTTGATCATGTTATGATATGTTTATATACTTAAAATTCTCTCATCAAATATAATACTTAACAATGTTCTAGAATTTGAAATGCATGTAGCATGGTACCTTAACGAGTGTTGGAGTTATCAATCAACTATTCTAACTCACTATGCAAAATTTTTCCACAAGTGGATAGCTGATTTTGCCAACTCCACAGAAGTTGTGAAGCATATCACAACAATTGAGCCTGGTGTTGAGGTAGGGGTTAATATTGCAGAATCAATAATTGAATCACAGTTCCATACTAATGGTTATGGTATAGACCTATATACTGGAACCAAAAATTAATTATCATGTGTTATATTTTAGCATTTGTTAGGACTGATTTGGTGTATAGCTATACAATTTCATACGTTCAGTTCATTTTTCTGTTGATCTCTTTCAGACTAATTTTTTTGTGTGGATTTTTTCATCTTTTTAGTCTTCCACTGGGTTGACCACTACTGCAAATGGATCTTTAGTTAGAATACATGTCGTTCTAATAGATACATTGAAGAAGGTAGTTTATGATTCCATTTTACACGCATGGTAAGTCATTTACGTAATTTGGAACTCAGTTTATTTGTTGGATGCAAAGTTAGTTTACAAATAGATAAGAATTGAGTTGATAACATACTCTGCAGATACAAGCTGGTACTACCAAGGATCTAGATTTTTATTTCTTTACAGTTGATCATATAACATTTTGTTACATAACAATAGAGGAATCAAGTGACTCAAACATGCATTTCTAACAATAGTTCATCCACAATTTCTGCAGGTGGCACATAGGTTGAAATCACATGCTTATCCTTACCCAACAAAGAATATGCTCATGAAAGATCTGAATACTAGCCCAGTTAAGGTAACTAAAAATTAAATCTCCTAGTCATACCATAAAATTGCATCCTATGATATAAATATATCAGGTAACTTCTTATTTTCCACTTTGATGATGAAAATGTTAGTGGTAAGTCCATTAAACGACCATTCCATTACCTAAGAAGATATCCTAGGTGATAGGCAATATATGCATGATACATATGTTGTCCACTCCTTCTGCCTCCTCTGGTCATTCATCCACTTGTCATATTGCATCCACCTTCATATAAATTTCCCAGTTATTACTCCTTCCTAATAATTTTCTCCCCTTCACACCTCATCTCATTCCTCACACTAATGTCCTATATCAACAACCATCAAAGGGCCTGATTCTCTTTCTGCTTCTTCTCCTCATCTTTTGTTCTCATTTCTTTTTCAAAATAAGCCTCCATAATTGTGGAAACCTTAAATGAACTATTTCTGGCTTTTAAAGAAAACAAGAAACAAAAAGGGGAAGCAGTTGGCATTTCTGGTGCAGAATCTGATTTTGATGCGGTCAATTGTCAAAATTGTAGGTTGTACATTAGTAGATAGAGCTTTGTGATTCATGAAGCATTTTGCATGAGACATAATGCCACATACCAGCATATTGGATGTGACATCAATCTTAGAAAGGAGGAGGCAGTCAACCACGTACACTACAACAGGTGTGGACAAGGCATCAAAAGGTATGAAATCGAGAAACACATAAAGGTGTATGCTTTAATGAATTGATTATAGTTTGATTTATTATATCGAACAAATAATAAATCATGATGGTTGTTCTTGTTAGGGTAATCTTATATGTTTCAAAGACAACACTTGCTCATTGGTGGCCCTAATAACAAAATAAGAAACATAAAAACTGATCAGAAGAGGAATAACATTGATCTATATTTCTAACACTCTTATATAGATATGTATAATTTCCCTCAACAATTGGCAATGCCAGATCACATGTCCATGATTCTTTGTAGCTTTTTTTAGCAATATAATGGTCAATACAGATTTCCATGATCTATTGTTTCTTTCCTCTATTGTACCTAATCTCAGTGACATGTACTAATGTACATTTAACTGGTATTATAGCCTTCTATTATGTATTCTCCTTTACTGGCCAATTTCTATCAATCACCAGCAATCACAATTATTGCTTTGTAAAGGGAAGATTCCATTGTCGTCTGCTTGGGGGCCATGATCCATACATATAACATTAGCTTTAGATGATTTGGTTTGTACTGAAGAATATGACTTGGTTCATCAGTCCATATTATTTGCACTTATAAGTATTCCTCAGATTCAACCCTCATCATAAGTTTCATTGTATTGAATCAAACTGTTATGGAATTCTGTTTGAGGATTCTAATGAGCAAGACTTGGATTCCTTTCTCTGATAAAATAAACCTTCAGTTGGTGTATGCATAACCATTTGGATGATAGACCTGGTATACATATGATAACCTATAACTTTGAAACCCAAGCTTCCCTTGCAGCTCACCATCTGACTGACTCAATGGGAAATACTGGCAGGTTGTTTACCACCACCACACACACACACTCTCACACACACACACACAAAGAAATCTATGGAGCAAGTTCAGTAAGTAGTTTCAGAAGCTGGGACATAACCTTACCTTTTTTTTCATTAAAGCATGCCCTTACATTCTGGTATGTATAAATAACATTCTATTTTGCTGAAACATTCTTTGTATGTTACATTCAAGCCTTAACCTACAGGAAATAGATTGTCAACCAAAGCAATGCTGCAGTGACTAAAACCAAAATTGACAATGTAATTGTAAAGATGAGCATCAGAAACATATAGTATATGGTGCTTTGACTTTCATGTTGGACTCCTATGTTGTCAACATTTTTTTCAAGTATCGGATCTTGCTTTTGTTGTGGTATGTAATATGTGTAAATAACCAATAAATAGTCACCACTTTGCATTAATTTTAACGGAAACTATAACAGAATTTTAAATAAAATTGACCTCGTACAAGAAATATTGTTTTTGCAGATCGTGAACAGAGTCAGTCAACAAATCATAGAACTGTTGATTATGCTCCAGATCTAGTTGTGAAATGCATTATTGGTTTGTGAACTAATTTTCTTAATAGTCCATTCTATACGTTCTCTGGAAATTCTATCTTTTAGGTTATGTTTGGCAATTGCAGCTGACCGCATGTGAGCATCAGTTCCCAAAAAAAATAATATCTGAAAACCAACGTGCAGGTGTATCTTGTGATGAAAGAATATGTTGGTGTTAGGGCAAAGAAGTTCATTGTGAAACAAAAATTAGGAATGCACCAGGATATGGATATGAGAACCATACATGCTGGAGATTTCATGTAAGTTTAAGCAATTCATATATTTTATATGCTTAGTCTTCATAAATTTGTTGTATATTTTTTATTCCTAAAGATCTAAATGTCATTCAAACATCAACATAGAAGATTTTGCTTCAATCTTGGAATGAATAACCAAGCAGTTAAGGATGCACAAGAATCAGTTCAAAAACAGAAGAGATTGATGTTAGGTATGCATCTACATATTAAGCATAAACTATGGAATCAATTGATATCTCATGCACCCATGGTAATAAAAAACCCGCCTTGAGGCTCTCGAGGCTTACGCCTCTTGGCGAGGCTATCCTAAATGCGCCTCAAGGCTTACGCCTCAGTGTCCTGGACTGAGGCTTGTGCCTCACACTGTCTGAGGCCCGCCTCAAAGCACTGAGGCTCTGAGGCTTAGCTGAGGCGCACGCCTCAATTCTGAATGATGATGTCTTATGTTAACCACCAAATTGTTTACTTTTAAGTTTATTAAAAATACTTTCTTCAAAAAAATCACCACTCTAGTGACTGACATATTTTACTGGCCTTCCTTGCGTCGTGATGTCACTTGCATCGTGCCTCAGTGTCGTACTTATCAATTGGCAAAAATCAAAAGACAATATAGGCCTTTACACTCCTCTCCCTATTCCCCATGAGCCTTGGAAGGACCTAAGTACTAGTCAATTGGATACGACTTTGTGTGCGTAGTTGTTGATTTTTTTTTTCCGAAAATGACTCACTTCTTTGCATGAAGTAAGACTTGTGACACCTCTCGCATCACCCGCCTTTTCTTTAATGAGGTAGTCAAGCTACATGGACCTCCCACCACCATAGTCTCTAGCCGTGATGTGAAATTTGTTAGCTACTTTTGGAAGACGTTATGGAAAACCTTTGTTACCCACCTCAAGTTCTCTTCTTCCTTCCACCCTCAGACTGAGGTGGTTAATAGGAGCTTGGGTAACCTCTTGCAATGTCTTGTGGGTGAGCGTTTAGGCAATTAGGACTTATTGTTGCCTACTGTTGAATTTGCTTACAACAGTTTTGTTAATCAATCCACGGGAAAGAGTCATTTTGAATTTGTTAATCGTTACAAGCCCCTCTAGCCAATAGATTTCATACCTATTTTCACGACTGACTAGGGGTGTGCAGAATTCGGTTAATAACCGATTGGTTAATTTTATCTAGAAAATGTGGTTAATTTAGTTAATTTAGTTAATCTATTTTGATTAATTGGTTAAATGGTTAATTTTTCGGTTTAAAGTATTTTCCAGTTTGGTTAACTGAATTAACCGAACAACCACAATTTATTCAAAACAGAATATCCTATAGATATATATACATATATAGTTCTACTTTTATTTAAAAGAACCTCTACATTTATATAGTAATCAAATCTTTGATTTACTATATAGCGCTATATTTATCTGCAATACTGCTATAATATAATAATGGTTCAAAATTTTGTGAGTATTTACATACAATATTATTCAAATAGTTTTATTTGGTTAACCAAATTAACCGACCGAATTAATCACTAACCGATTAACCATAACCAAATTAACCAACACTAATTTGGTTGGGTTAATGGTTAAATCTCAAACCACAAATTAATTATCCAACCGAACCGAATTAACCATAATCGAACGAATTAACTGAAAGCTCACCCCTACTACTGAGTGCTCTTCCTAGACTGCAGAGATCTTTGCCCAACACATTCATGATTTGCATGTCGAGATTTGCCAAAAACTTCTTAGGAAAACCATAAGCTTTCTGCAGATGCACACCATGGGTTTCAAGAATTTAATGTGGGAGATTGGTGTTAGTACGTGTGCGTCCCGAATGCTACCCCAATATTTTTTCAAGAAGCTTCATGCCAAAGCATCATGACCTTTCCAAATACTTAGTCGATAGGGACCCAATGCCTATGTACTAAATTTGCTAGCAGATTGAGGCATTAGTGCAGTATTCAATGTGGAGGATCTTTGTCCTTATCGTGGTACATTTGAGACCCCTCTACCACCAGAGGCATCTTCTACATACCTTTACGGTGCTTCACCGTCTTCAATAGCTTTACCTACTCTGCCTCGACTTCCTCAGCAGCCGCTCGAGCACATCGACACCGTCTTGGACAACCAGACTGTTCTCACCAGCCAGGGCACCATATGTTGTTTCTTGGTTCGTTGAATAGGCCTTTCTCTGACAGACGACACATGGATCATCGAGAAGGAATTGCACCGCATTGATGCAGATCTTCTTGACCTCTACCTCAGTACTGACTCGAGCGAGTCCGTCTTTTGCATCCAAGGGGAGTTGACGTAGGATATGATCTGCCTTTACACACTTATGAGCACAGGCGTCACCGTGTTGTTAGTTGGGCTTTATTAGCTAGCTTTATATTATTAGGTTTTTTATATCTTTTTCTGGGCTCTTGTAAGTGGTTTAGTTCCACATTGGCTAGCACCCATTTAGTCTTTCTTTTGGAAGCCTATACAAAGGCTCTATTTGCGTCCATGTAGGGACACACTTGATGAACAAGAAATTCTCTCTTTTAGCCATTGGTTTGCATTTACTAGTTCATAGTTTTACATTACCATTCATCTACCCTTTCCTATCTTTCTTAAATTTTCTCCCTTTCCTCCTTTTTCCTGATCATTCCACACAATACCTTCTGCTGCTACAGGAAACAACAGTAACAATGAGGAATACTGTTACTGTTAGCAGCAGGAGGATGTGATGTGAATGATCACAAAAATGAGTATTGAATGGAGAAACACGGGAAACATGTCATGAAATTATCATGGATGACTACAAAATGATGGTGATGCAAAGTTGTTGCTTCAATGGCACACAGATGCCTGCACACATGCATACATTCACATACATATATAGAGCGAGAGGTACATATGGTTGGATTTGGTCTAATTGTGACCTTTAATGGTGAGTGCATATCAACTACATGTACCAATCCGGTACCACTCCCCACCCCAGGTCTCTCTCTCTCTCTCTCTCTCTCTCTCCGTCTCCCTCCCTCCCTCTCTCTCGATTTCTTGGGAGCTCGAAAATGCACATTCTTTCAATTGGATCGTCTATATACGTCTGATTGAGATGATATCTGAAACATAATTAATCAGATCAACAGATACGAGTCTATATGGTTTAACCCAAATGGGTGCATACTGCATATGGTTGGATTTAGTCTCATTGTGACCTTCAATGGTCAGTACATGTACCAACCTGGTACTCTCCCCTCACCCCCCCTCTAGTTCTTGAGAGCCCGGAAATACATATTCTTGAAATGGACCATCTATAGATTTCTGATTGAGATGATATTTCAAAGATTTCTAATCGAAGCAGTAGATATGGAGTCAATATTTGGTTTAAATTACCAAACGGGTGCCAACTATATACAAGTAACTAAATTTGATCTAATTTGACCAAATTCAGATCTATCCATGCTGATTTGGTCTTTTAAGTGTCTAATTTTGGGGCTAAAAGCCCTTAGGTATCCACTTTACTTATCTGAAAAGCCTAGGCGCCTAGTTTAAGGCAGACCACCAAGAGCCTAGGGGGCCTAGGTGGGAGAGCCTAAATAGCTATGGTTGTATAAATATTGAAATTTCTAATGGGCTTCTGTATTTCATCACATAATATCTTCTCTATGAGCAACATTTAGAACATTAGTTCCTGAAAGTTTTTGGTATTTGGTAAACTTGATTAGGTTCCTTGGTGGAACTCCTATGTCTGATTTTACCCAGATAATCCCCGATATCAGTTTTATCACGTGTGGAACTGGCTGCTAAAGGTATCTTTATCTTCTTTATTTGTGTCAATTCCTCAAAGTTTCTGGTATTTGACAAACCTGATTAGGATCATGGTTTGGAACTCCTATGTCTGTTTCTACACGGATAATACCAGATGTCAATTTTACGTGTGGAACTGCCTGAAGGTTTCTTGATCTTGGTGTTTATCGTGCATCCATGGCTCTTTTCTAGTGAGTGAATTCCAGTTTAGGACATTATTTTCTTTTGCAGGGCGTGATATTGGAGTGAACCTGCCCATTTTATTGAAGGCCTTGGTTGCAGAACTTCCTTCTGACAGAAGTATTATGCTTCGGATTGGCATGACAAATCCTCCATTTATACTGGAGCACTTGGAAGATATTGCTGAAGCTCTACGTCATCCTTATATATATTCCTTTCTGCATGTTCCTGTGCAGTCGGGGAGTGATACTGTGTTGATGGTAAGTGTTGTTGATTGTAGTTCCATTGGATAATGTTATTCAATAGCACTTTCTTGAATACATGTCTAAATATTATTGGCATTGGTTTCTTATATTTAGTATTAATCCTATCATATTTAGTCATGTGTACTGTAAAATGTGCTTCTCAGGCTATGAATCGTGAGTATATTGTGAAGGACTTTAGAACTATAGTAGACACGTTGAATCAGCTGGTGCCAGGAATGCAATTCGCAACTGACATCATATGTGGTTTTCCTGGTATGTATCTAGAATAGAAGCTTCTCCTGCATGGTGTTTTGAACCATAGGATGTAGCATTTCATTATTCCATATCCATATAGTTAATGTTTGTGTAACGGAACTAGGTTTCACATAATTACTGAAACAATATAAGTTCTCAGTATAATATTTCTATCCCTGTGAACTTCATATGAACATATATAGTTTATATTATTATTGTTTTCAGGTGAGACGGCTGATGATTTTGCCCAAACTGTTGGCCTAATCAAAGAATATCAAATCCCTCAGGTTCACATCTCACAGTTCTACCCGAGACCAGGTAGTTTACCGTTTTCGTTTGGATACAAACGTCAGAATTTTCTATCATCTATTAGGTTTTCGTATATTAGGATAAAATCCGCTGTTCTAATACTCCATGTCTCAAACTATGAAACAAGAAACACAATATTTAGAGCATAAGAATATGTGTCATTTTTACAACCATGCTTCTCTCTTCTACTAAATACAGACTTGGGACTCAACATGGAAGGTGTTGATTTCTATCAACATGGTCAATCTTGATTGTAGTTGCTGGTATACTTGTGTCAACTTATGATTTTAAATTTCTGGATTTTAGATCATAGAAATTGACCAGTTTATTATCCTTTTCTTATGGATAATCAACTTGTTGACTTTCTTGGTATAGGAGTATAATATTAATTGTTGCTGCTATAATGTATATTATAACTCAGCTCTCAGATGATAAAAACATATTGGACTCCTACTAAAGTGAAACTATAAAATTATTCATTTTGTATCTGCCATATGCTTGAGTTTTACACCAGTGATTGCACTGTCCTGAGCATTGCAGACAAGATCCACATTTTCACTGACAACGATCTCATTCTCATATTATACCTATATGATTCTAAAAGGAAATAGGTGCAAACAGCTGGACCCATTGTATAGTGGGCATCCATCTCCATGAATGGTTTTTCAGGAACCATTTTGCTAGATCTTTTTGCGTTTGGTTCATCTCAATTTAACTATGCTTGATGATGATACTAGTGCTCATTACAAGTTTGTATTTGATTCTACTACAGGATGTGCTTCATATGTATCTACTATGGATATATTTGGACCTACTGCTGATGATGCAAGTGATATATTTGGACCTACTGCTGATGATGCAAGTGACATTTTCGAAATCAGTCTACATGTAAATATCATTAATTGAATCAACATCTGTATATAACATTTTATGCAATGGCACATATATTATAATTCAGTAAGTGCATTTGTACACACCTCCTCCCCCTATGATCACCACTGCACAATTATATATATATCTTTACTTGGACATAATGTTACCAAAATGATTGCATTAGTTCGTAGATTACGTGATGGTATAGGCTCCTACTCGTAAGTACTATGCTCTAATTACTTGATGGATAATCAGCTTACTGACTATCTTGTCCCAGAATCCTCTAAACGGTCTGATATATCACCGCAAAGAAAGATAGGTGGGAGCATGACAATGCTTCTTTATTGGGTGTTTAACTTATAATAGTTCTTCCTATCTGTTTTTCTTTTCCACTAGGTTACATGTTGGAGATCATTTCTTTCCTATTTTTGTAGGGATGTTTGACTTGTTACAGACTTCCAAGTACATATTTGATCCTATCTGATATAATCCCAAATCATTTTTATATACTTTGTTTCATATGATAGCTTTATCTATCATTATCGATATGTGCAATAAGCTTCCACCAACCCATTAGGGACCAGGTACAACATGTTTTAGAACACTATGCAAACTTGAGCTTTCTCAGCCAAACCCCCCTCACCAGTGAATTTGCTTTCTCAGCCAGTGACTTTGAAGCAGTTTCCAAGATCTAGAGTAGGTTCAACCAAGGATATTGATAGATCTTTTTATATAATTTGTTGTATAACCTCTTTTACATAGCAACTATTGTGCTTATTTTCCTCCCTGGCTTCAACATTCCTCTCTAAGTTAGATTATTTCAAGTTCTTCCACCGAGGACACGAGAGTTGTAGAGTCAGCTCCTCATAATTTTCAACTCTGTGGGTTATGATCATTCACATTGTTATGCCATCATTTTAAAGTTATATATATATTCTGCAACTTTGAATATTGTATATGAACTTGTGCGATCTCAATTTTTTTTTGTTTATAACATACCAAATATATAAAGTTCTTTTTTTTGTGGACATAAACTCTCACTCATTCATATTACTAATCATGTGGTTTCCATGTTATTGTATTTCCATATTTCAGTTCTAATCTTTCATCTTATGGACCTCAGTTTTGATATGCTTTTTTTTGCAGTTGGGAGACTTTTTAATCTGTATGATGACTCCTTGCACAGCCTGATTGGACTGCTTGGGACCATACTATTGAGTTTAGGACTACTTGGGACCAAACTATTTTGTATTGGATTACTAGGAACTAAGTCTTAATCTAAATTATGCTCTCAAAAAAATCTATTGGTCTATATCACTATATTCCTGGTATATTTCAGATCTTATGAAAAGGCTGATTCTCTTATACTGATACCAATTAATTGGCATATTACAACTTCTAGGTTTGAGTTCTCACTTGATTATGTTTTCCATAAAGAGTTTGGACTTCTTCAGGTAGAGTTTGCTGATTATGGGGAAATGTTGTATGCTCAGGTCCATGTAGTTGTTGATATATTTATGATGCGTGTTTCTTTTCAGCTATTCTTAAAAGAATGTTAGTAGTCCAATGCTCCTTCTACTTCATACCTCAGGGTCTATTTGAAGAATCCATTATGGACGTTGCTTTCTGTACAATGCCATGATCACCAAAAGTCACCATGAAAAAGGTATGTGATTTTATCTGCTGGTACCATATAGCAGAACATCATACTATATGTTGTGCTCTTGGTCTTGCTCTATCAGTAAATATATCTAAAAGGAGCTGTTAGGCTCTGTTTGTTGTTGTAGTGTCTTGGGGAGCAAGATGGAGTCTCTTATCATGATGGTCTTATCATTTGAGGCTATATTCCAGAATGTCAAGGGAACAGCCATGGAGGGATGAGAGCTGCAGTTTTTGTATTGGGTAATCCTCTCTCTCTTGTTTATGTACCCCTCTCCTAATCCCTCTCACGAGCTGCTTCTGTGTGTGGTTATTGCATTCAAGATTATGGTGATTGCCGCTGTGGGCAACAACCTGATAACATGTGTTTAATGAGATGCATTTCCCATTGTTAGCAGCTGCAAACAAGTAACGTCTTCTTTCACTCATCTGAAAATCCTTTTTATTTATATGCTGAACTTTATTTTACTCACAGTACAAGCTCATATTTCTCATCTAAAAATCATTTAATTCTTATGCAGGGCTTTATATAACTGGCAGTGCAAGCTCATCTCTCCCAGCTACGACCACCTAAATGAAACATGGTGACAGACGGGAGCAGCTGTGTACAATCAAAGGGTATCCAAACCACCATATTCTTTGCAGCTCTGTACCTGGTGGCCTTGGGCAGTGGGTGTCTGAAACACAACGTGATCTCTCATGGTGCCATCCAACAAGGCAACATATATCATGGACACTAGGCTCACAAACAGCTTCAAGATCCCTCCAACGTCATTTCAAGCCATCCCATGCATCATGCTCATCATCCTTGTCCCACTCTATGAGACCTGCTTCATCCCGCTCACACGAATGATCACACGCCAAGAATCTGGCATCACCCCTCTGCAGCACATCAGTGTCGTTCAGTTTTAGCTGAAATAATTGATTCTAAGCTAAGAGAAAGAACATCTTCGCAAGAGGGCAACCCTGCTCAACCAAGTCAAGATTGTCTTTGTTCATAATTTTTAATCCAACACATGCTTTTCTTCATGATGGTGCAACAACAACAAGAGCTCGAACAAAAGAAGAAGACAATAAGGATATATGCTAGAACTGGCTGAGAAAGAAAAAATACTTTCACAAAGATGTTAATAGACCACTGAATCATTGATATATGTATATACTTTTCTTTGTACACACATTGTGTAATAGGGGCAAGGTATACGTCCTCCCCCATGTACATTCGACTCTTCATTATAAATGAAAGTAATATTGTTGGCATTATGAGCATAACTTGCTCTAAATATTACAATTTTGTTACTAAAAGAGCTTATGTACTAACAAATTACATTATATATATATATATATATATATGAATATATAGTTGAACTAAGCATATATGTATGTGTACTAATTAAATGGCACAACATATGTAGCTAGATGCATAATCAACTACATATGTATGTATATAGTAACTGGTGCCTTTCCCTACACATTAACTACATATAATTTGTATTAACTTCATGTTTTTGCTACATACTGACTATATATACAATTGTAGGCACACATTTAGCTATAATTATACCTATATTTAAATATGTAAGGACAATATCTAGTTACGCTTCTGGATATATATGAATTTGTAGCGAATGGATTATCTAACTACATATTTGAAAAATATAGTTAAAAGCTTTAGCTATACGAGCATATACTACAATTTGTATGTGTAAAGAAATATGTAGTCAAAGCCTTTCGCTACAAAATATGGGGTTTTTGCTACAATTTTTTTTTGTAGTTAAAGACCATTTTTTTAGTAGTGAGAATTTTAGCAATGATTTTATATTGGACAGAACAACAAGCAATAGGTCTAAAATCAGCCAACGACGCAGTAGTCTTCTTCTTCGAAATGAGGACTAGAAACGCATGATTGACTTGCCTCACCATGTTACCTCCATCCAGGAACCATCTGACATACTTCAGGAGATCGTCCTTGATAGTGTCCCAAGTGGTTCTATAGAAGAAGGCATTGAACCCATCTGACCCGGGTGATTTGTTGCAGCCAATACTCCAAAGAGCATCTTTAACCTCCTGTTTAGTAACTACTCTAGTAAGGATGTTATTGTGGGTGCTTGAGAGTTTGAATCTCCACTCTATGTCCTCCTCCTCCTCCATAGTAGCAAAGTCTTTGTTATAGAGTTCACTGTAAAACTGTACAGCTTGATCTTCAATGACCTTCTACCTGTTAACCACATGCCCATCTTTATCAATCAACTCACATATAATGTTGGAGGCCTCCCTTTTTCTCACTGCTGAATGGTAGAGCTTTGTGTTTCTGTCGCCATCTTTCAGCCACTTTTCTCTGCTTCTCTTCCAATACATATCAACCACTTTTATATGTATGTATGTATGTATGTATGTATGTATGTATGTGTGTGTATATATATGTGAGCACACAGTTAATTCATTCAGTTATGGTTTAATTCAGTCTGGTTAAATGGTTAATTTGTGGTTCGAGATTTTAACTGTTAACCTAATCAGATTAGTTTCGGTTAATTCCGTTATGGTTAATCTTGTAATGGTTAATTTGGTCAGTTAATTTGGTTAACCAAACAACCCTCTTGTAATAATATTCTCAAAAAATATCATAACATTTTGAATGATTGTTATATTGTAGTAATATTGCATATAAATATAGCAATGTATAGTTCATAAAAACTTGATTAGTATATAAATGTGACAACTTTTTACATTAGAAGTAAAATTATTTATATATATGTGTGTCGGATATTTCATTTTGAATAAATTTTGACCATTCGGCCAATTCGGTTAACCAAATAGAAAATATTTTTAACCGATAAATTAACTGTTTAACCCATCAATCAAAATAAATTAACCACATTAACTGAATTTTCTGAAGAAAAAAAGTTAACCATTTAAAATTAACCATTTAGTTAGTCAGTTATTAATTGAATTCTACTCCCACCTATATATATTATATATATGTATTACACTCAAAATAATTTGTATGCGGCTCAATAAATGAGAACAACTCAATAGATTGTCAATTGATCGTGTATCATTATTAAGTTACATGCTCTCCTCTTCTTAGACACATGTCTCTTTATGACTGATATTGTGAGATCCCTGACCTAGCTTAATGCTAAACTATGCTTACTTTGTATAATGAGATGCTTCGAACCTTGCTCTAATTCTTTTAGGTGTTTTGTTATCATGTGACATGCTCATGTTTTCAGTTTGGTCATGTTTAGATGTTGTTTGAGCTATGTTTGCTTCTTTTTTTGGGTCTCCCAAAGCATGTTGCTCCTCTTTTTTTTATTTTTGTGAAAGAAAGTACAAAACTTCCCCCAAAAAGGAGAGGTACTTCCAAAGCAGACCAATGTATGAAAAAGATATGTATAAGAACCAAGGAAAACAAAAGGACTAAAATTGTATCTATCTATACAGAACCTAAAGGATTAACTCAATATCCTTTTTAACAGTCTTCTAGATCCTCTCAGAATGGCAATCCATTCCATCAAAAATTCTTTGATTCCTCTCACTCCATATAGCATAGATGACCAGATGAGAACGGGTCCTACTCCTCTTACCCGTGTAGTACATAAGGTTAGAGATAGAAATAAGAATTTCCTTAATGAGATCTTCAACAACAGCAGATGCCCAAATGCTTTTAGAGAACACACACCCAAAGATAATGTGGTTCAAGTCTTCATCACAATCCCTACAGAGCTCAAATCTGGAGGCGAAGGAAAAGCCCCTTCTCTTCAGATGGTCATGAGTAAGCAATTTATCAAGCATAACTCTCCACATAAGAAGCCTGCACCTCACTGGCGATTTTGCCTTCCATACCCAGCTAGCCCAAGAAACACGAGGGCTTTCCTCCCACAGTAAATTCCAGAAATCCCTCAATCTATGAGGTTCCTTGCCGTCTAGGAGGATACTGCCTTTGATAACAGAAGAAGGCTGAAAGTACAACATGATGACATCAATGATTCTAGAATAGTTTCTGGAATTTCGCTCAAGCCATACACCATCCTTCAGCAGACTGCTCATCTTAGCTAGCTTCCCTTTACCAAGTTTCAAGATATCCTTCTGACCGAGCACACTATCAAGGAACTTCCCATTGGGCACCCAAGGCTCTCTCCAAATAAGGGTATTTATATCCGGGTTAACAAAAATCCTATTAATAATTAGGTTCCTAGTCCTTAAGATATGGCTCCACATCCAAGAAGAACTAGAATTACCTTCACACTTCCAAATGGAATTGCCTTTGAGATATCTAGCATGAATCCAACGCACCCAAAGTGATTCCTTCCTCATAGCAATATTCCAAATGTTCTTAACAACACAGGCTTTAACCATATCAGAATTTATCTTTATGCCTAAGCCACCTTCTGCTTTGGGTTTACACACTTTACTCCATGCAACCGCATGGGTAACCTTCCCACCTGAGGCACCACTCCATAGAAATTTTCGACACAACTGATCAATTTCATCAGTGACTACAGAGGGAAGAGGAAATGAGGAAGCCTAGTAGATGTGAAAAGCAGACATGGTAGAATTAATAAGTTCAAGTCTCCCTGCATAAGATAGGTGAATCGATTTCCAGCCAGCCAACCTTTGCTTAATTTTATCGACAATAGGAGAGCATAAAGATCTAATGAGCCTGCCTTTAAAAGGGGAGGCCCAAGATATTTTAAAGGCACCTTGCCTATCTTAATATTCAAACCAGAATCCTTCACAATACTGTCAGCAACTTCATTACAGATCACAACACTTTTGTCTAAACTAATGCTCAACCCCAAAACCTTGCTGAAAGTATTGATCACCAACTTAACACCATCAATAGACTTCAGACCAACCTTAGAGAAAAGGACCACATCATCAGCAAAGATGGCATGAGAAATAGCAAAGTCATGAGAACCTTTAATGGGCCTGAACAAATTTTGAGCAACATAGGATTTCATGATACTAGTAAAGCCCTCCATGGCAATGACAACCATATAAGGGGCAAGGAGATCCCCTTGCCTAATACCCCTGCTAGGTTTAAAGGAAGTACCAGGGACACCATTGATAAGAACCTGCATAGTAGTAGACTCAAGGAGAATATCAATCCAATATATAAAACATAGGGGGAAATTCATGTTCTGAAGCATCAACTTGATCAAATTCCAACTAATAGAATTATAGGACTTCATGATGCCCATATTGACACACATCTTAGGTTTAGTGCTCTTGTGAATATTGTTGATCAAATCATTAACAAGTAGAACAAAATCACTGATAGATCTTCCTTTGATAAAAGCACTCTGCTCAGGGCTAATGATGGAAGGAAGGATCCTTTGTAACCTATTTGTCAAAATTTTAGAGATAATTTTGAACAAAACGTTACATAGGGAAATGGGCCTCCAATCCTTGATAGAAGTAGGGTTACTAGTTTTGGGCATGAGAGTAATAAAGGTCCTATTGACCTCATTTAAAATCTTACCACTAGAAAAGAAGTTCATAACAACCCTATAGACATCCTTTCCAATAATGTGCCAACAAGTTTTAAAGAAATGAAAGTTGTACCCATCAGGCCCAGGGGCTTTCTCCCCCTTAGAATGTTTGATAACATTGTTGATTTCTTCCTGAGTAACTAGACCATGAATGGTATCAAAATTTTCTCTAGACAACTTAGGGAGAATCCAGGAAGAATCCCACTCACTAAAAGAGCCAGGAACACCAGAGAATAAGGTTTGGAAATGATTAGTAATATGGCTCTCAATGGCCTCAACATCCGAACACATAATACCTTCAATAATGATACTCCTGATAATGTTCCTTTGTCTTCGAGTCTTGAGATAAGCATGAAAAAACTTTGAATTTTTATCACCCAAGTTCAACCACTGAACTCTAGACTTTTGTCTAACAAAAGATTCCTCCATATTATAAGCTTCAATGGCTTCCCTTCTTTTCTTCACAACAACCAATTGAATCTCACTATCAGTAGGGTGTCTATCTACCTCAAGCTGGGCAATGCACGCCTCACTTTCCTTCACTATTATGTTATCAAAGATGTTGCATACTTCCTTTTTATTCTAGTCACACAGAGTTCTCTTGAGCTTCCTCATCTTTTCACAAACCCGAAACATAGGACAACCTGAAACTTCAACCTTCCAGGCCTCTTCAACAAGACTCAGAAAATCTGGCCGGTCAGTCCATGCATTGATGAATTTGAAAGATGTTTTCCTTTTAAAAACACCCTCCTCCAGCTGAATAGAAAGGATTCTATGGTCGCTATGGATGGAAGCAGAGATGATACCCCAAAGTCAGGGAAACTTGTCAATGAATTCTAGATTGTAAAAGCGTCTGTCAATCTTCGACATAACAAGGTTGACACCTTCTCGCCTATTATCCCATGTGAAGTCAGAGCCTGAAAAGGAAACTTCAGAGAGACTTGCATCATTCACGAAATCATTGAAAATAGTCATGGATCTATATGAAGGTTCTGTACATCCAAACCTATCAGCAGAGAAACAGACACCGTTAAAATCTCCAACAATCAACCAGGGGGAATTACCAACCTTATCTCTAATACTCAGCAACTTAGGCCAAAGAATAGCTCTTTTAGAATCCAGATTGTGAGCATACACATCAGTGAGATAAAAAGAAAAAGCATCAATAGAAACACAACAGTGAATGAATTGATCATCATAAGACACACAAATAATTTTGATAGAATCGCTCGACCACATGATCACTACTTTTCCCAAAGGCTGCTCATCGTGGTTTGAAATCCAACTAGCAAAAGGCCAACATCTATTAATGGCGTTGGCCATTTTCTTCCTTCTAATCTTTGTTTCATACAAACAGACTAAAGATGAAGAGTTCTTGGATACCGCCTCCCTCACTGCATCTTGGTGCCCTGGCTTATTCAAGCCACAAATGTTCCAGGATAGTATAGATAAAGGATTAACCATTGGGGGGAATCGATGGTGCAACCTCTCCCCCATCTTCACAATGTACAAAACTCTCCCCCTCCCGACAATCAGTGTTGTCATAGCTAGAAAGAGGGGAACATTTATTGATGGAAATAGGGATATTCTAATGAGTGTTCTTAGGAGCCACCCTAGGTGGGGATATGGATTTCTTCCTCTTTTACTCTCACCAACTTCAGGGGATGGTATAGGAGTAAACGAAGAAGAAGACACAACAGTTAAAGCTTCAACTCCATTGGACTGCAATGAGTCAATCACCTCGACTTGAGAGCTTTCTGTCAACTCGATAATGTGAGCAGAAGCATCATCTACCTCTTCAACATAATCAATGAAAACTTCACTCTCTTCATCAACGTTTTTTATCTTCGGCACCCAAATCCTTTTCACCTTCTTCTTTAGTGAGCCTTCATCCAAGTCTTTGGACAAATCATACAAGGCCATTTCATGCCCAAACAGACCACATGATGAACACTTGGGCGGCTTCCATTTGTACTCAAACTCAATAATGTTGCAGTGTCCATCATCGCTCATAACCTGCAGGTCTTTCAAAAAGCTAAAATATGAAGAAATGACTACCTGCAGCCGATCATATTCTAGTCTTCTGAATTCAGAGGTAGATTTGTCCGGTCAAAGAGGCCTTCCCAAATAAGATCCGATGATATTAAACATCTCAGCATCCCATAGTTCGAGTGGAAGCTTGTGAATTTTCAACCAAATGGGGATCTCTGTGAGTTTCATTTTCTCTAATGGCTCCCCCCGTTCCCACTTCTTAATGATGAGGGGTTTCCCTACCACAAACCAAGGACCACCATCCATTGCCGTAGCAAGATCTTCATCTTTTTTTTAACAAAACAATGAAGAAGCCACGTCCCCTGGATCTCACTTCTATCGCCCCTTTGGCATTCCAGATCTGGGCCAGATGTCTAGCAAGTGCCGACCCGTGAGGTTTCAACCCAATCACATAACACGCAGTTGTTCTATTCCACCTGCTAAGATTCCTTTCTGCTATTGCCTTCGGATATATTATCTTCCCCTCCTCAAATCGAAATTCTTCCTTTCTCAGCTTGACAGCGCCAACACTATCCATTTTAAATAGATCGGACCAATGCTTAGGTTGCTCAGCGACAGAAACACTCCCTACAGCTTTGAGGCGTGCATTTGGCCTAGCAGGATTGCGAGCAAGGTTTGCAATCTCAGGATCTGGAGGGTCCGATGGCTCCGTAACCTTGTCGGCCACCCCCACACTTGCCCCAACAATCGCCCCTGCAGTCACTCCCACGGTAGCCATGTTTGAGCTATGTTTTCTTATTTTGGACTAAAATGTAATTTACCCAAGTTGACGGGTTATCTTGTAATTTGTCACATGTTGAGTGTTCCCTTAGTGCTTTAACATCATAAGAGAGAGAATGATGCTATGGGGCACCTTATGGGACCTTGGTTGATAAGGTGGCATCATGCGGTGATGCTAGGATTTGCTTGGTGGTACTTGGTGTTGACCATGATGTGTATGTTTGAGTGTAGCGACCCATTGTCTTGACCTTGTGGAGTGTTTTGAGTGTGTCTTGCAATAATTTGTATGTAGAATAATAAATGTGAACAACTCAATGAATTTTCAATTGATCGTGTATCATTATTAAGTTACATGTTCTCTTCTTAGACACGTCTCTTTATGACTAATATTGTAAGCCCCCTGACCTAGCTTAATGCTAAATTGTACTTACTTTTATAATGAGATTCTTATAACCTTTCTCTAATTCTTTGAGGTGTTTTGTTATCATGTGACATGCACATGTTTTCAGTTTGGTCCTGTTTGGATGTTGTTTGAGCTATGTTTTCTTATGTTAGACTAAAATGCAATTTACCCAAGTTGAGGGGTTATCTTGCAATTTGTCACATGTTGAGTGTGCCCTTAGTGCTTTAGTATCATAATATATATAATGATGTGTGGCACCTTGTGGGGCCTTGGTTGATGAGGTGGCATCATGTGGTGATGCTAGGGTTTGCTTGGTGGTACTTGGTGTTGACCATGTTGTGTATGTTTGAGTGTAGCGACCCATTGTCTCGACCTTGTGGAGTGTTTTGGGTGTGTCTTGACTAAGACACCCTCCCTTGGTATTTCGTCTTGACCTAGATGGTCTTGGTTGTGTTTTGGGACAAGACAGTTGTCTTCTTATTGTGTGTCTCGACCTAGTGTGTTGATGAACCTTTTGTCTCGACCGAGACATGTGCTTTGATGATGGTTTTGACCCCTTGATGTGTCTCGACCAAAACCAATGGGTTGGGGACCTAAAGAGGTCGAGACCCAACATAGGTTGCATCACCATCTCGTGCATGCATGCATATAGTGGTTGCATGTTAGTCTTTTTTATGGACAAGTGTCCCTTTGGTGTTCTATTATGTTGACACCTCACATATGCCCTACTTCCCTCCTCCTTTGGGTATATAACCCCTTATCTTTAAAGGCAAGAAATTTTTTCAGCCCTATCCTCTCCCCTCTCTATTGTAACTGACCTTGGAGCTTTGTGAGCAAAGGATATATCATCCTAAAGCTATGGTGGCCGATCAACCATGCTTGAGGAAGGATTTGTGCTAGATCAACTCTTGTGGTGGTGATTCTTGGATATTTCTTCTTGGTAAGTATCCTAAACCCTAATCACGTTTTCCCTCTTCTGAAACCTCCATCATATTCTTCTTCTTCCTTGGTCATGGACTGTGGATCATCCATGGTGGTCGTTTGAGAGGAACTCCTCATCATAAGGGGTCATAGACTATGTTTTGACATGGTGAACCCGAGTGAAAGGATGATTCCTTCTCCTTCCCCTTTCTTATTTGGTTCATATTAGGGTTTCTTGCCCTCTTTTCTTGAGATATCTCTTAATCATGGTGCTCTTTTTTTTTGATGTGATTTTGTGGCCGAAGTGCTAATCAAGTTAGGGCTTCTTTCCCTTTCTTGGAGCTTGTGCTATGGAGTTTGATTCTCTACAAATTAGGCTGGTTATATAACTTTCCCCTCTTCTATTTTGGTGCCATACTCTTGCTCATTTTCTCTGTTTCTATCTATGAAATATGATCTTAACATGCTAAAAAGTATTATCATGATTTAGGGTTTGAACCGTAATGATAGTCCTATGAAATTTGATTCTATGTTCTAAAACCCTCATTTCTCTTGTCCAAATTTTGAGATAAATACAAGACGGATAGTTTTCTAGCCTTGAATTATGAATTCTATCTCTATGAATGGGAATTTGGTACCTTAGTGTCACATGGGTTTTGGTGTTGTTTGACAGGTGGTAAACATGAGTAATCACCTCTCTTAGCGAGGCTCGATTGTGTAGATTTCTATTATGCTCAAAAGATGTTGATGATCATCTTTGTATGGTGATATTCCCTTCTTTGTGATGAGTTTTCCCTGGTGATAACCTACTATTTTGGTTATGGTTCATCCCATATTTTAGGATGTTTATTTGTCCTTGTGGTCTGGGGTCTCCGTCTACATATACACATATGCAGGGGGAAGCCCTATAGATGCCATGAAGGAGGAAAAGTAGAGAGAGGGAGGGTTGTCGCATGAGGAAGTCTGGTTTCCCTCCTATATACATGTCGTTTGGATGATAATCGTGCACATTGTTCACTTGGAAGGAAAGTAATTTAATCCATAAGTAACCACCAACTTCCATTCTATCTTATAATCACAATTCTCATCATAAAGTCACAAAATGATAACCACTCCTTCCTAGCTTGGATTTGGCAACTAAAAGCCATTAAGGAATATTGCACATTGGATAGTTTGCCCGTTAATATTTGGAAAACTCCTTATGACTTAAAGTCAAGATTATTCTTTCTCTTTCTCTTTAATATATCCCACAAATCAAATATAGGAACTCATTAATTTCCTTTTCCATCTATAATTAGTGTGTTGGATTTATGGGACAATACCATTATCACATGGACTATCATTTTTCTCCAATACCTAGAATTTCTATTTCTTTCTATTATTATTTATAAGTTAAGACAAAATATCCTGATTTGATTCCTTAACCATGTCATTGCCAATCTTGGTTGGATAATAACCCTTTTAATTATCTAGAACACCATGCATTTTATTTTCCCTTGGAAACTCAACCATTATTTCATATTTCTCTTATCCAACAATGCATATAGATATTCCTATTTATTTATGCATGAAAAATCTCTTCTCTAAATTATTCCACATAATTTCATATTTGAAATACCGATTGTCCACTACTTTTAGAAACCACTTTATTATTGGATTTTCCACCCTTCCTTTTGTCAACTCATTATTGGATTATTGTAAACACACTAAATTCCTTTTATTTTTTATTTTGTGCCACAAGCACTCATGCCACAAATGTGTTTAACATTATTATTCTGCCAATAATAGCATTGGGGAATGACAAATCAATTCATTTATATAATTGTACTTCACAAAAATTGAGGATATAACACCATCTATGTTGTTGATGCATGTTGAAGAATAAAAGTCTTTTTGATACTCCTTGGGTAGATATTTCCATCCCATGCTCAAACCAAGTAAGGTCCTTCTTATTCTTTGTCCCCCTTTCTGTTCTCTCCTTCTTCTTCTTTCTTGGTCCAAGCTCCGTGGGTTCAATGGTAGAAGATGACTCATCTAGCTAAAGGACTCTCCTTTCTTCTCGCCTTGCCCTAGAAAAGGATAAAGCATGCTAGATAGAGCTTTCATGAGTTTTTGATGGATATTAGAAGTTGAACCAGGATATATCTCGAAGAGGAAGGCCTACTTCCCAGGAAAAAGGTGGTTTGCTTGCTCATTTCATGATTTAAACCAACTTTATGGCTTAATTTGATGGGAAAATGCCAAATCTTGAGTTCTCTGCCTAAAAAGTTGAATCTTTGTGCACGAATTTACTTTTCTATGGTGTAATTACGAAAATTTTGGTCTTTTCTAATCTTCTAAATATGATTCACGATTGGAATACCATTCTATCTTAATCACATGAAAACTAAAATTTTGAAATCTAATTATTTATGCCTTGAAATGCTTAAGATGCTCATAAAAAGAAAAGAGAACCTAATTTCCTCAAAGGTGAATCTTTATGATTTACTTTAGTAGGGAAATGGTGCAATCACAAATTTTCTTTCTGCTAATGTTATTCTTATTATTTTTAATATTGATGAGATATTGTTATCTTAATCTCTTATAGGTTAAAAATTCGAAATTTATGCTAAAATGCCTTAAATATGGAACTTTTAGGGTATTTGAGTACCGTAGAGATGGAACTTGAAATTATCACTCTTATTCATGTAGAATGACAATATTCAATTCAAGGAATATTATTTTTATATTGATATTTTTTCAAAACCTTATAAAGGTTGAACCGTAAGTTAAAAGTGATACCTTTAAATATCAAAATGGCTCATTTATGTATACATTATCTATTCAAAATACCAAATTTTGAATACTGCATAACTTTCTCATAGTTTGGAATTTTAATCTAAATTTTTTTGGTGTCTCTATCATAAAAAGACGTACGCAAACTTCCAGATCATTCTAAGGTTCCAACGTGAACTTATAACTCTTTTGGCCTTTTTGATGTTTTGGGTAGTTTATGCCCTAAATGGGTACTTTGAGTTATCTTATGAACCATATTGTACTTCCTAAAGTAGTATATTATAAAGTAAGTTATTAAAGAATCTGAATGTCAATTATGAATGAAATTTTATAACTATTAGAATATGCATGTCATGTATCACTAGGGAAACAAACATGGTGATTAAGAAAGGTTGGGAGTTTCTTAATTCCATATGAGTTTTAGCAATAGATGGAAGTGTTATTCTGATACAAAATCTTAGTGTAGTAGTTATATTCCTCACATGTGGAATATGTCTTCCATCTCTTCTCCCTAAATAATATTAGTTTGTATAAGAATGTGATAAAATGTGACACAATAAGATGGACATGTATATGTGATACTTATATGTAGGCTAGTTCGTCATGGGTTTTATGCCTTGAGTGCTATGGTATGGGTGTCATATATAGGATGATGACATGACTCAAATATTGTGTCCTAGTTAATAGAAAAGATGACAGATAAGATGGTAAATTTCTGAAGCTGGAAGAAGTAATATGATCTTATGACTTAATAAGTTTTCTCTTAAATTATTATATATATGCTTCACTATATCCAAGTAGGATCTAATGCTATGAAATAATAAATTGTTGATTCGAATCAACTTTTCTTAAAAACAATCTAATATGATATTTCCCCATCGGAACCATAGTATTGGAATAATGATGGTTAGACTTGTTGAATACCCATGCTTGATCTAAATGATTATTACGAGAAATTCTAATCATGGATCAATGGCTTGTGTTTTTGTGTTCCTATATGCAAGTTGGAAACGAATTGTCATTAAGGATAAAAATTCCATGTTGATGAGTCTTATGTGACTTGACTTGATAATTTGGTCATTGTTGTGGCCAAGGTTTACAAGTTGGGCCAAGTTGGGCCCCGTTGTAATGTGTTGAGGCCTTTTTATAGGGGGTTCAGGGGGGGGGCTGGGTTGGGTTAAGGCCTACTGAGACAATAGATAGTGAGAATGATACATGAACTCTGATTTGAGTAGTTGATACATGTGAATACCTTTTATATCTTGTGATGTAGTTGAAATTGCTTCATTTGTATAATCACATATGTGAATTTGTATGTAAGTTGAGTGATACAATCAATAACTGAGTAATTGGATAAATTAATCTAGTGTAACCTTAATTTTGTAGTGCACATGTGATCATAGAGTTGTCTCAATGTATAGTGAAATGAGTTTCCTTGTAGAAATCTAATCTTGTGATAAGGATCTTAGGGTCATATACTATTGAGTATATGTGGGTGTAGTGAGGGTTTTTTCCTATCATCCTGACTTCATAGTATATCAGAACATATGCGGTTGTGTCTTGATTTATATGTGTTTGAAAGCGAATGTTGTCATAACTCGGGTTTATAGTGGGATGTCCATTGTGCCCCTACAGTTTGTCACTCCTATTGGTCAAAGGGAAGAGATCTTTAGGAGTTCAGTCATCCTAAGATCTTATATGGGGCTGATTGCAACTTTGCACTGGTCAAGTAATAGTTTGAGTGGTACACCTCAAACTACTTGGGGTTTAATAAAATATGTAAACTATCCATGTAGTGTATCTGTTAAGGATTTATTGGTGAATAACATTAGATGTTGCTTTTGTTCTATAATAATGTGCAAGTTTTATGAGGCTTTATGATTACTAATAATTGCAGGAGTTGTTTGGAAGCACTATAAGTGATGTTTTCTGAATTGCATTTAAGATGTTTGTACTCTAAAACCTTGTTATGTTGGTATGAAATGTTTTATACTTTTGTAGTAAATATGTGATAATATGAGTTAAGAGATGGTATGAATAGTTAAACATTGAAATAAGATAGAACTTTTATCTCTAATATGTGTAGTCCATCTCTTATGTCATACATGTATGTTTATATCTTGGTGGGAGTAATCCTCCCACTGGGACTCTTTAAGAATCTCACGTACTTCTTTGACAATGTTTTAGGTATGGTAATGCAATAGAAAGGATGAGGTTGTTACACCCACATCCCCCAATTACCACTAATCATGAGATTAGGGCATAAGTTGAGAATTAAACTTAATACAAAGAACACCCTTAACTTTTTTTAATTTCAAACTCTTTATTTTCTCACATTCAATCACATGAACCAACTATACAAGGGGATTTAAAACTTGATTACTCTAATCCGGTTTCAACAATAAAGATACACATGTAAACATTCATTTTATTTCTCACACTTCCATTTACATTCGACATGATAAATGAATGCATTCTTTATTATTACGGAAACAAAGTTACATGTCATCATTTACAACTCTCCCACTTCTACTCAAAGAGCTAGAGGAACATGGATTGACTGAACTTAACTAATATGATACATAACTCTTATGGAAGATCTACTCTAGCATTGACATTATTTAAATCCATGTGGTTTCCCTAAAAATTTGTGAGTAGACGGGTGATCCTACTCGCTTAGTGAATGAGTACTTCAATGAAATAGTTTAAAGCACTTTAATAATCAAAGGATACATATTACTGAGCAATTCGGCTTAAAGTAGAACAATAACAAGCTATAAAGAAATAATCATTGGCAAACATAAATATATCAGGATACTCTAGATATCTACAAGAGTGAAACAATATATAAACATACTTGATTAATCACAAAGAGAACTATTAACTCAGAAACATACAAAGAATAATTGAATAATTGCACAACTTGATTATTCTCTGATTCATCTTAGTATGCCATGAATCCACATGAGGTGTACCACAACATGTGAAAGTATCATAGTAAGATACGATCACACTATACAAGACTTAGAAGCATGCCCATGATCCAAAGTCTTTAGTATGAATACCACGTATGCAACTAGAATCACCATGTTTGGCTCTCAATGGCTAATGGGAGCAATCGAATATCTCAAATCCTCCTCTCAACCTGGGTACTCAGGCGAGGAGTCAAAGCCCTCAGGCTTGTTGTGCACTGGTGTACCTACTGAATATGTCCAGTGATAACCACAAATCGTAATTTAGGTACCACTGGAATCCTCGGTTGGTGTTGGATACCAATCATTTAAGGAGTCCTCTCTCGCTAGCCTAGACTCGCACACCCTACTGGTGCGCTCCAGATTACCTCGACCTATGTGAGAACTCCAGTCAGAAAGCACGTTTCCTCTTTACAGTGTAGGCCTCCTGTGAGGATTCTATAGTGTTTAGGGCATCTAAATGTCTAATTCACTCTTTATATTCATAGTTCAATCATCAAATCAACATTTCTTAATTTAACCTTATAAACAATCATTTCCATAAATTATCATTAGTTTGTATCTTAAACTGAGCAACTTTGCAACACCACTTATCATAATGAAGAAAACTACATTGAAAACACTTGAATCAATTAATACCATAGCCTTAGGGTTTCATTCACCTTATGCACATATTACATAACTCACATAAGAACTTTATGCATCATAGTTTGTCACTGATAAAACTACTTTCAATAGTTCACATACAACTAAAACATATATGAAACATTGGTATGAACTGAACTAGGGTTTCTACGCCATTCACTAGAATATCATGCATCAAGAATAACCTTGAACAAATGAATTTATAATGATAAAAGAATCACATCATTTGAATTTCATGATGTATATTCATAAACTTCCAACATTCCATTCATCTAGGGTTCCACCCTCTTTACTTTGAATCAAGAAAACACTGATAACATCACATGAAATCCAAGATAGTATATGACTATATGTACTAAGTATTCTAATAAAAAATCATTCATAAACAAGGAGTTTCAAATAGGCAAAGTTCTATATTCAATTGGACAACAATTTCAGACATAACCAATAATCCCAAATTTTGATATATTCTTATAACTTCTATAACTTTAAGAAATTCTAATTTAAATGATTTGCGTCCATTTCTAATATGATTTTATCATCTAAAATTCATCCTACGGGAAAAAAATCAATTTCTAGATCATCTTTCATAAGCTTAACCTGATAGGAAAATTTAGGGTATTCACATACAAAGGAATTGAATATTATTGTAGATTTAGTCTAATTTCATGCAATCTATTATTTAAAGGAAGTTCCCACTCACCTAAGTTGTGAAAAGACCTTAAAAATGTAGCCCCACATCTGAAATTTTCAAATCTATATCAAAACCCTAGCAAATCACTATTTTCTTCTTCCTTTCAACTCAGAAACCCTAGGAATGGAGAATTATGGGGAAAGAGTGAGAAAAAAGAGAAATTGATTTCATTTCAAATCAAATTAGAAGAGGGGTAAAATCTTGACATGTGAGAGAAAATCATCAAGAAAAACTATATAGAGATGACAAACTTACTTGATTTCATCAACTTTAGGAAGAGAAATCCCTAGATCACCATCTTCTCTACTTTCTTCATCCAAACCCTAGCTCTCAGTCTCTCTCTAGGATTTTGTTTCTTTGGATTGAATCACAAAATATGAGAGCTCCTAGTGTGTTAGGTTACTCATATAGAGAAATTGAGATGCTTGGGTCATTTTTTTTACGAGAAAACCGCCCCCGTAGAAGCGCCACAATCGTGACCCCCAGATAGTGTAAACTCTCGGGGCATGAGAGGGTGTGGTCTGGTCACCCCCTCCCGCTCCCAATCAAATTCGTGTTACTTTTCGCAGAGCACCTTCAGCATGATTCAAAACCAAATCCTTCATCTGGACTTACCGAGCCGTAACCAACCGAGCTACTCTAGCCGGACATAATTTACTAAATAGGTTACAAATCCTCTTATTTTAGCACAATTTTCTGTCATAAAAATGTTACTATAAATAATTTACTAAATTGGTTATAGATCCTCCAAAGATTATGCAAAATTAATATGTTGTCTGAACTATTGTTTCAAATTTCCAATAAAAAGTTTAGATCATTTTGAGCTACCAATAAATAACTAAAAAATCAAACGCTACACTGCTAAATAGTAGTCTGCAACATGGTTGGTTGAAGTATAGTTTGACCTAGAACCACATTCAAAGAACATCCAAATATTTTTATATTTGCTCTAATATTGCATGATTGAGTTATCCATATCATATCCGAATTTCAAGTAAATCCAAGTTATATAGAAAATAATAAAAATCATTTACCATATTGATATACCTATCCAAATTTGTATTTATATACTATTTTGCGATTAGGGTTTACACTTATCAAGCCCTAATCCTTAAAAGTAAAATGATGATTAGATTTCCTTATTAGGTTTGGAACATAACAATTGATCTATGTTCATTAATTAGGTTTAAGCGATGATCAGTCTAATTTAGTATGTAATCATCTAGGTAAACCCTCATTTACCAATTAAGCTCAGATGCAATCATAGCAATTCCCCCCCTAAAAGGTTTTTGTCCTCAAAACATAAAATATGCAAGAAAAGTACAATCAAGCTTTCTTTTAAACTTTTGAAATCTTATATGTCACTATGTTCTTGTATTTCATATTGAATAGTGTCTTCAACATTGAGTCCTTTAATTCTCCTCCAACCACGAAAAGTTTAAAACAAGGCCTCTTAATGACAACAAAAAATTCTATGTCACAATCTATATTAGGAAAGAGAAAGTGAAACAACTATTTTTAATCCTATCATACTCCCTTGAGGTGTTGCCTTAATACTAACAATTCAATTCAACTATCTCAATTTATATAGTTCAATCTATAATATTGTTGTACATCACATTAGAGTTACTAAGGAAAGTTCACCTTGTTGTTTTGAATGTCACTATTGTGCTACTCCATTAAAAAAACACGTATAAGATGCAAGACTTGATTAATAACAATTGTATAGTACTGATCCAGATTATTGATATGAATGACTAAAATCATATCACATTTAGTATATTGCTTGCACATGTACAACTGAAATCATATGTAAAACAAATTTGCATCCCTTAATATACCTTCAAAAATTTAACTTTTAAAAACAAATTCATGTATTACTACAAGCCATTTGTTTTCTTTGATTTCTCTTCTTATTTATTGCTATTCTCTTCTTCTTACCTATCCTTCTCATTTTGATCATATCAATTAAACATCACTGACTTTGGAGAAAGGCATTGGAATCAAATGGATTGATGATTAGTTGGAGCAAAACTGAGTATATGCACTGCAATTTCAACCAATCTCTCAGTCTGAATAGTGGATCTAAGTTGGACGGAGTAGACATACCAAAATGTGATACATTTTGTTACTTGGGTTCTATTATTCAAATAGATGGGGATGTCCAAAATGACGTTTGTCACGGGATCTCTGCAGGATGGTTGAAATGGAGGAGTGCAACTGGAGTATTGTTTGATCAGAAGATTCCTATCAGATTAAAAAGTAAGTTTTATAGAACTTCTATACGGCCAACCATGCTCTATGGGAGTGAATGTTGGGCTGTGAAGTAACAAGATATCAACAAGATGAACATGGCTGAAATGTGTATGCTAAGATGAATATGTGGGAAGACAATAAAAAATCACTTGAGAAATGACTATATCAGGAATAAAGTGGGGGTGGTGAGCATCGAGGACAAGTTGTGTGAGGGCTGACTCAGATGGTATGGACATGTGTTCTGTAGACTGATTAATGTGCCTATACAAAGTAATGCTATTGAGTCAAGCATAATAAATAAAAGAAGAGGAAGGCCTAAATTAACATGGGTAGAGCTTATAATGAGAGAGTTTGAGTCTCTACATCTCAAGAAAAATATGACCCATGATAGAGCATAATGGAAATGAAGGATCCATACAGTCGACCACAACATAGTTGGGACTAAGGCTTAGATGACGACAATGATGATGAATTAAGCATCACTAGCATTTAGATATTTGAGGTAAGAATGGATTATTCATCATCCTTGCTATCACTTCTAGAATTTCTTTCAAATCACAGTTTGCTCATGTTGCACTTCTCTTTCTGTTCAAATCACACTTCTTACATTTCAAATCTATTGCTTACCCTCTATTCTTATTCATTTTCCGTGTTGTTTATCTACCTTTCTCATCTGCTACCTTTTAACCCTAAATTATTATCACTTGCTAATTTCTTCTCATATTACTGATATCGAGATTGTATTTTATAATGATGTTAGTACTCAAGGTAAAACCATTAGTGACATCCCTTGAGATACTACAACCCTAAATATTTTAGGGTTTGATCCTCATAAAAAATGATGTTATTGTGACGTGATTTTACTCCCTTAATTCAAAATTCAAACTTTAGATCTCATGAAGTTTACTAAAGTCTTATGTATCTTATCAAATAGGTTACTTTACTAATTTATCTTGTTGGAGTTTCATCATCATTCCATAATATGCCATCGATTATATTCAATAGATGTATCTACCATGGTGGTTATGTATCATTTAGAATCCATTCTCTTATCACATCATTCCCACAATACTCTCACAGGGAGGATACAAAAGAGAAGGTGATTTTGAGATTTAGAATTCCAATCTTCAAGTATTCACTTAACACATTTCTTGTATCTAGGTTTAATTACTCATCGGCATAAAGACTAGACTATTTAGCATCTTCTTGCATCTCCCAATCTCTCTCTTTTATCATCTATATTACTCCCTCACGTTTCAACCCCTTATTTATTTTCTATTATCATATGCATGTATGATACTCTTCCCTATGTCATTATTAACTTTTACTTATCTCTTATGATCATGTTTATCACTCTTGTGTATGATTCAATATTCCATGACATATATTATTTCTTATCATCCTTTTACTTTTATCAAGTTGAAATTCTAAATCATTATTCTCCTACTAGTTTCATCTTATGCATAATACACTACATGTCCTTCATTTCAAGTCAATTGGCTCATGTAGGGATCAACCATTGTGTTTCTCATTCAATCAAGTTTTTCAATTCTGAATATTATTTACATTTATATGACTTGTTCATTTATATAGCTGCACCTTTGTTCTTCTTTTGAAAACTAGTTCCATTCATCATTAGGAACCTATTGAATACATTTGATGCAAACTAGGTTGTTATTCTATATAGACTTTGAATCAAAAGATGGTTAGGATGAATACATTAAAATTCATAATAGAAGTACACATTCCATGCTCTTAATTATATCATGTAACTGTCCTTCCTTAATCAAACCCATCATTCCCATCACTTCCCTTTTGTTTTATCTGATTTTCTTATCGTAATCTTATAATTTGCATGTTCATCTAGTTCCTTCGCTTTAATTCTTCTAAAGACTCTTCACTTCTATGTATTTCCTATTTCCCTTTGCTTTGGAGTACATAAATGCATTTTTCTTGATTATATGGTCCATTCATCATAATGGATTCTTTTTGTCTTGGATTCCTATGTATTTTTCTCTTGTCTTTCCTTGATTTAAAATTGAGTAAGGAGCCTCAATTAGTTATATGATTCAGTTCTCGTTATCCATCCTTTCTTCTTCATTTTGTATGATAGATACTAATTTGTGTCTTGTATCAATATTCCCTCTTCCTTCATTCCCAAATTAGGGTTTCTTATAGAAGGCCCCAAAGCTGGATCATGGATATCACTTCCAATTGATTCATAAATATTCCAATCTTTCCCTTATATTTCATTATCTTAGTGTATGTGCATTTTCATTTCATTCTGAGTTCACCTTTTCATAGTTTAATTGCTCTCATTAGATTAATATATAAGAGTCATTAGATCCCAGTAACACGTCCTGCCAGCCAGACTAGGCCGAACCTGCAGTCCTAAAGCCAAGAGATACTTAGGATTATCCAACACCTATTCATCTCAAGCACATCAAAAGAATATCCACTTAGGTCAAGCTCATTTAAAGATAACTTCTGGTCTACTTGATACAAAGAATGTAAATAATAATTGAAGAAACTTTATAGTGTACAAAAATCATAAAGGACCATATATATTTCTAAAATATGAATTTTTGAATTCAAATATATAAGATCATTTCTATCGATCTCCAAATCAATCAACATATAAAATAAAGTTTGTATCACAATCTATTTTGATGCTCTTATTCTTTCATTATATTTTGGTCTTCTAACCCTAATATTTCTAGGGTTTCTCTGTAGCCCATCCTTACTTTATACCCCTATCTAGGGCATCTAGAGAAGCTTCAACATAGTAGCTTGATACTAATCAACCTAAGTATTCATATACTAGGCCAGGGTATCCTAATACTCCAAATCTACTGGCACATCACAATCTAAACGCCACACATATGACTATGACTTCCTATCTTAATGGTCCCCAATGACTCAGTGTAAGATCTGATACCAAGCCGTTACACCCACGTCCCACAATTACCACTAGTCATGAGATTAGGGCATGAGTTGAGAATTAAACTTAATATGAAGAACACCCTTAACTTCTTTTTTTATTTCAAACTCTTTATTTTCTAACATTCAATCACATGAACTAACTATACAAGGGATTTAAAACTTGATTACTCTAATCTGATTTCAACAATAAAGATACATATCTAAACATTCATTCTATTTTTCACGCATCCATGTACATATGACTTGACAAACAAATACATTTTTTATTATTAAGGAAACAAAGTTACACATCATCATTTAAACTCTCCCACTTCTACTCAAGGACCTAGAGGGACATGGACTGACTGAACTTAACTAATCTAATATATATCTCTTGTGGAAGATCTACTCTGGTATTGACATTCTTCAAATCTATGTGGTTTCCCTAAAAATTTGTGAGTAGAGGGGTGATCCTACTCGCTCAGTGAATGAGTACTTCAAAGAAACAATTTAAAACACTTTAATAGCCAAATGATAATATTACTCAGAAATTGAGTTTAAAGTAGAATGATAACAAGCTATAAAGAATTAATCATTCATAAACATAAATATGGCATGATACTCTAGATATCTACAAGAGTAAATCAATATAAGAATATGCTTAATTAATCACAAAGAGAACTAGTAATTCAGAAACATACAAAGAATAATTGAATAACTGCAAACACTTGATTATTTTCTCATTCATGTAATTATGCCCTGAACCCACATGAGGTGTTCACAATATGTGAAAGTATCGCGGCAAGTTGCAATCTCACTGTACAAGACTTAGAAACATGCCCAATATTTGAAATCTTTAGTCTCAATACCATTTCTGCAGTTGGCATCACCACATCTGTCTCTCGCTGGCTAATGGGAGCGGTCGGATATCATGACTGTAGGCACTCAACCGGGGAGTCAAAGCCCTCAGGCTTGTTGTGCATCAGTGGACCTACCAAAGATGTCCATTTATTGCCACAACTCGTAACTCATGTGCCATCGACATCCCTGGTTGGTATTGGATACCAATATTTTAAGGAGTCCGACCTCACTGGCCTAGACCCCCGCACCCTACCGGTGTGCTCCAGCTTACCTTAAAACCTACGTGAGACCTCCAGTTAGGAAGCATGTTTCCTCCCCACAATGCATGCCTCCTATGAAGATTCTATAGTGTTCAGGGCATCTAAATGTCTAATTTACTCTTTAGATTCATAGTTCAATCATCAAATCAACATTTCTTAGTTTATCCTTATAAACAATCCTTTCCATAAATTATCATCAATTTGTATTGTAAACTGAGCAACTGTGCAACACCACTTATCATACTGAAGAACACTAAATTGAAAACACTTGAATCAATGAATACCCTATCCTTAGGGTTTTATTCACCTCATGAACATATCATAGAACTCACATAAGGACTTTATGCATCATAATCGGTCACTGATAAAAAACTACTTTTAATAATTCAGTTACAACCCACATAAATATGAAACCCTACTATGAACTGAAGTAGGATTTCCACACCATTCACTGAAATATCATGCATCAAGAATAACTTTGATCAAATGAATTTATAATGATAAAAGAATCACATTAGTTGAATTTCATGATATATAGCTATTCATAAACTTCCAACTTTCCATTCATCTTGAGTTTCACCCTCTTTACTTAGATATCAAGCAAACACTGATAACATGACATGAAATCCAAGGTAGTATCTGACATGTATGTACTAAGCATTCAAATAAACAATCATTCATAAACAAGGAGTTTAAAATAGGCAAAGTTCTATATTCAGTTAGACATCAATTTCAGACATAATCGAAAGCCATAGATTTCGGTATATTCTTATAATTTCTGCAATAAATTTAGGAATTCAAGTTTTGATTTATTTTATGCATTTCTAATATTAATTTATCATCTAAAATTCATCACAATAGGAAACAATCAATTTCTAGATCATCTTTCATAAGCTTAAACTAATAGGAAAATTTAGCGTTTGTAGACACATACAAAAGAATTGAAGATTATTGTAGATTTAATCCAATTTTATGAAATCAACTGTTTAAAGGAAGTACCCACTCAACTACAGTGTGAAAACACCTTAAAAACGTATCCCCACATAAAATTCTCAAATCTATATCAAAACCCTAGCAAATCACTGCTTTCTTCTTCCTTTTGACTCAGAAACCGTAGGAGTGGAGAATTACAGAGAAAGAGTGAGAAAAATGAGAGATTTGTTATCATTTTGAATGAAACCAGAGGAGGGGAAAAATCTTGACATGTGAGAGAAGAATCACCAAGAAAATCCATATGGAGATGACAAACTTACTTGATTCCATCAACTCTAGGAAGAGAAAACCCTAGATCACAATCTTCTCCACTTTCTCCATCCAAAACCTATATCTCCCTCTCTCTCTATAGGATTTTGTTTCTCTAGATTGAATCACGAAATATGCAAGATCCTAGTGTTACTCATATAGAGCAATTAAGCTGCTTGGGTCAATTGCAAATTGACCCTACTTATACTTCCTTATATTTCAGTACAATTTTTTTGTCATAAAAGTTACTGTAAATCGTTTACTATATAGGTTAAATATCCTCCAAAAATTATGCAAAATTATCATGTTGTCTAACAAATTGTTTTAGAGCCCCAGTAAAAATTTGAGATCATTTCAACTACCAATAAATAACTAAAAAATTAAACACTACACTACTGACTAATAGTCTGCATCATGATCACATGAAGTATTGTTAGACTGAGAACCACATTCAAAGAACTTCCAATATTCTTGTATTTTGCACTAATATACATGATTGAGTTATCCATATTATATCCAAATTTCTAGAAATCCAAGTTACATAGAAAATATGAAAAATCATTTACCATATTTGTATATCTATCAAAATTTATATTTATATACTATCAAAACCCTATTTGGGATATTAAGGTTTATACTTATCAAACCCTAACCCTTAAAAGTATATTCATGATTAGATTTCCTTATTAGGTCTAAAACATCAAGATTGAGCTACGATCATTAATCAGGTTTAAGCAATGATCAATCTAATTAATCATGTAATCATATAGGTAAACCATATTTTACCAATTAATCTCAAACACGATCATAATAGAGGTGATCAAGTTATAATAAGAAATAATATAGTAAAGTCTAGAGTGTCCTTGTACTCTTGCTTCCATGAGTGTTGTGTGGGTAGTTTTGGATGTATATGATCATACATTTCATCTTAGTGTCTCTTTATTAATATGAATTGTAGACCACTTTGTTTTGTATATGTGACGACCGTCTCGCGAAAACAAGATTAACTAATGTGAAAGCGTTCACTAAACAGCGGATTACCAAAAACCACTAAAAATTAAAACATCTTTATCAAGAGATCCATCAAAGGAAAACTTTCTCACATAGAACCAAAGTAACACATTTACATTCTTATTCAAAGGTACATATTCTGTATCATCTCTTTCTGAGAGTTACAAGCATTAACTGTCCTGTCAAGCTAAACACAGGCAGTATAAAATCTCGAGGCACTGAGCCAAAATCTCAAAAGCACTAACTACTACTCCGAGGACCTGAGAGTACAGAGACGACACATAGGACTCTATCTACATTTATACAAGGCATACCAACTAGTGTCTCCACCTGAGACTTCACTGTTATCCCTGCTACTGCTGCTGTCCTTCACCTACCGAAGGATTCCTGCCTCCTCGTCTGCGTCCACCTAAAAATGTGATTCCCACGTGGGTGAGACAATTGTAAATTGCCCCAACGAGAGATATAACTCTCCGCCAGAAACATTATTATTGCAGCTTAAGAAGATAAATATGCACATAGAAATAATATTTGATTGACAGCAGCTAATTCAATGTCTAACAAATTAGAATATTATTCTTATCTAAAACATTGCAGCTATAACTTGAAAGAGCCTCATGTCACTTATTCACTAAGGAATATGAAGAACATGTATAACATTTATTCACTTCAGAATCATTACCACAACATTAACTCTCTTCTAGTTTAGGTCATATATCTAAAGACCGACATTGTCATTAGGGAGTCATGGCCTGTAGCCATACTCTTTTCACAAAGTGTTGGGATCTTAGTCCCTCAACTCATCAAGTACATTTCAACTTCTTAATAAGTTCATTATCATGATTATAGAATCTGGGTATTTGAACCCATAACTCGCCATAGAACACTTGTTACCTCTTATTAGGTAACTTCATACCTTCATATCATCTGACCAAGGATATTATAAATCTTTCTACACAAAGTATTGCACATAGTACACAAAGTTCAATGATTCTTACTACACAAAGCATATGATGGCTTATAAATCCTATAAAACATTCTCAATAAACAAACATCATAGCCCATACCTGGATATGCATCTCATCTCATCATCCCTGCATGATTAGTATTCATGATAACAATTATAATGCTTTCAAATCAGTATCATACATCACTAAGTAGTATCACTATTCCCTTTTTAGGGTTCATGATTTCTCTTTCACATCAGTACCATATAAACACTAAGTAATACCACTATTCCCTCTTTAGGGTTCATGGTATCTCTTTTATATCAGCACTATACAAAACAAGGGTTATCTTATTACATTCATAACTCATCAATTTGTATTAGAGTTTCACATATGATTACTCTGTGTTAAGACTTCACATAGCATCATCTTGTACTAGGGTTTCACATAGCATTACCCTGTATTAGGGTTCACACAACATTAACTTATGTTAGGGTTTCACATAGCATTACCCTGTATTAGGGATTCACATAGTAAGGAATCAATATGAATAACGTAAGTATTCAATCATACTTATTTATTCTCATCATTCATCATTGAATGTATTATCAATACAAAGTATGAGTTTCTCTCTCATCTTAATCAGAATATGATTGTATCATAGTCTATTGATTTGGATTAACCTTTTCATAAGGCATGTTAGCCTACATTCAGTAGGGTGCATTACATCTCAATGTAACCATTGACATGACACATCTCATGTGTCATTCATCCAATTGCATTTGGACTTATAACACATCAAGGTATAGCAGTATTGGAGAGTTGGATGTGATATCTACCATATCTTGATGTATTACTTCCCTCAACACCTTTATCTTACTTGAGTTTATACACTTAGCTTGTATTAGGGTATTCCCCATCCTAATACTTTATTCACTAGTTCATCACATTTATCATGTAAGGTATTGGTCATTAGTCACTCGCTTAGATTATACAATCGTTGCCAATACTATGGACTCATCCTTGAGTTAGGAACTATTAATATAAGGATATCCATCATCAACCTCTCTAGGGGTTACATATGTCATAACATTAATCACTATTCTATTATTAGGAATAGTATTATCCATATTTATAACTTGAGGATTCACATAGCATATTCCATACATTTATGGATTTCACATAGTATTACTCTTCAATAGAGTTTCATATAATCATTCTTCTATATCAAGGTTTCACCTAGTATTATGTGAAATTAAGATTTCACAATACATCACCCAGTGCTAGGTCTTCACATAGGATTAGTGGCACTACCCTATATTAGGGTTTCATGCACCTTACCCCATTCTAGGGATTAAGGTTTTCTATTCACATCCAAGTAAGGTTTCTCTTACCTCATACCCAAATTAGGGTTAGGATATACAATTCCCATTAAATTAGGATTTCCTTCATTGTTACACTAAGTTAGGATTACATCAGCACCCTGGATTTATGATAACACTCAGCTTTGCCCTAGATTAGGGTTTCACACATAGCATTGCTCTAATTATGGTTTCACACATCTTCAATAATAACATAGCTGATTGACCTCTAATCATATAAGATGTCCAAATGGTCTAATCAATTAAACCCTCAACTATATAAGGAATTCAAAAGAATTGACCAATTAAACTTTCAATCCCACAAAGTGATCAATTGGGTTAACCATTGAAATCTTCAAATGCATTAAGAATCTAAATAGGTTCACCATATTGGACCTTCAATTACATGAGATATTCAAATGGATTAACCATGTTGATCTTCACAAAGTTAATTACTTAGACCCTTAATGATCTTGGTTCTCATATATCAATTGGTTGAAAACTATTTGAACAAGTTGTACTTGAAACCAATTGAACAAAAATAGATGTTGAAACCGTTTGCACTTTGAGTCACCAAACAGTTTGAGATTGTTTGGTCCCAAACGGTCTTGAGACTGTTTGGACCTAAACAGTCTTAAGACCGTTTGGTCCAAACCATCTCAAAACCGCATGGACCAAAAAGGCACTTCAACACTCAATCGACTCAATGTTTCAATCCATGAACCAATTATAAATTGAACAACTAAAGCATTCATCAATTGGAACAATGAATCACCATTCAATTAGACCTTCAATTTAGGGTTTTGAACCCAATTGAACTAGGTTTGATAATCAAGAAACCATCACTTAGGGTTTGAAATTGAGAATCCATCAATGTTTGACATTGTGGAATCAAATCAATTGAAATCAATGAACTATCATCATCACATGATATGACCTGACCTCAAATGGTCTTGGATGATCACCAAACAGTCTTGAGACCGTTTGGTTGATCTCCAAACGGTCTTAAGACCTTTCCCATTCCATCATAAAAAACCATGACATCCAATTAGGGTTTTGAACCATTGGATCGATTATCAAATCAACACTTAGTTGCAAATCAATTTCGTACCTTTGGACCTTCAAACACTTAGCCATACTTAACCATAAACCTCCAAACGGTCTTGGGTGACCCCAAAATGGTCTTGAGACCGTTTGGGTGATCCCCAAACGGTTTTCAAACCGTTTGGGTCAATCAACCCAAAACATCATCTCAACTAATTTCAAAATAAGCACTTAGCCGATTAGGGTTTGCAATTAAGGAATCAATCACATTTGAATCCATAAAGAACAACCAATTGGAACCATTGGATCAAGATCCAAGTACCACAACATATATCTTCAAACAATCAACCATCTCAAACGGTCAACCATTCCAAACGGTTTGGAACTCAAACCACCAAACGGTTTGCAAACCGTTTGGTCACCAAACAGTTTGGTGAAACCGTTTGGACCCAACATTGAAACTGTTTGCCCTAGATATTTGGGGAGGTGTGTGCTTATGATGATTTTATCATAATCAAGCTCCAAACTCACGAAATCTACTGTGATTTCCATGGAGATTGCATCAATCAACCAAACTTAATTTCAGAAATGTAGAAATGATCACCAAGTGATAAGGAATTGATTGCAATAATAAAATTGAGGATTCAAGTTATAAAACCCGCCTCCAATTGAGCTCCAAAGCTCTAATATCACGGCAAAAATGGTGGATGAAGCTCTTGCAACCCCCCCTAGGCTCGTCCTCAAGCTTTTGGTTGAAAAGTTTGGCTAGGGTTGAAGAGGAGATCGAAATAAGAAGAAATCAATGATTTATTTTCGATTTCCACCATGGAATCAAGGAGAAAGGAGGTGAAGAACCTTACCAACAGGTAGGGAGTCGTCCTCCTGGTCCTCCCAAGCTCTTGGTCGTTTTCCAAGCAAAGGGAAGAAGTGCAAATGAAAAAGCCTTTCATTTGGCTTGTAAAGGGTCTTTTTATAAGAAATTCAAGGAGAGAGAAAGTGCCTTATAAAAATTCATTTAATCCCAAAAATGGTGCCGCCTCTTCCCCCTCAAATCCTTGGCCACGAAGACGTCTTGTTTGCCTATTATTCCTCTCAATTATCCATGATTTAAAGAAAAGCAAATTAAGCACCTCAAATCATATTATACTAATATCCATATGTGAGTGGATATTTCTTTTTCTTATAATAATGGTGAGTGGGATTTCACCTCCTTAGGATATGCTCTGCCTTTGCAAGGCTTTAAGCTCATCCATAAACATCTGAATCCAACCATTTTAATTTTGGTTGAAGGCCCTTTGATTAATACATTCATTTTTGCCCTAAATTAAATTAGGGTTTCAATTAGGATTAAATCTTGATTATTTTAATATCAAGATTCTCTCTCCTCCAACTTAATTCAAATGAGGCTCCCTTCTCATTTTATTTTCTCTACATGATGCCAAGAAACATTAGGGACCTTATTGAAGTGGTAATTTGCATGTTGAACCCTAGGCTTTGGGTAAATTGCACATTACACCAAAACTAGGTTTTAATGCACAAGGATTGCTTTACAAGCTTAATCTCGGTGCCCAAGCTTGTGAAAACCATACCACTACATCATATTCATTCTTATGATGTATCAACATCAGAGGAACATTTTATCATGTGCAATTTGCAAGTTAACCCCTCAACTTGGGTAATTTGCACTTTCATCCAAAATAAGCAAGCATTGCTTCAACATTGTTCAAACATGACCAAAATTGAAACATAGGTTTCTCATGAGTCCTAATTACTTTTCCCAAGATAAGATTAAGCATTTACTCATCCTTATTAGGCAAAACATCTAGGGTTAAATCATAACCCAGGTCAGGGATGTTACAGTATACATGTCATAACTCCAAAGATATAGACCCTCTTGTAACCTTGGTGTCAAGATGAATAAAGGTATTTAGTTTTGTTTTCCTCTCTATGATGAATTTTGTGTGACATGTTATAATGTTTTATTTGGATTTTCTGACCTTTTTTTGTGCTATATAGTTTTAGGTTGGGTTCTATTCGAGGATTAGTCCTAATGATCAATTTTGGATTGGATCAGTGAGATAGGTTCTCACAAGAAGTGTACAAAAAGAAATAATATTTTATGTTCCTTCCCTACTATTCCTTTATGAACTAGTCTATTCATAAAGTATTACTGATAATAAAGATATTTACACATGTCAGCATTTACCCAGGTTGACCATGGTTGCGATCCTCAATGAAAAGGTGGTTTACTAGATCTTCAGTGATGAACAAGTAGTGGCATGACCACGATGTGGTGAGTGGTGTTAGGGTGGTTTAAGGGAGTGATGTTGTCTATCTTTCATCATTAGGCAATATGAAGATGGCATCAACACTAGGTATTCGTAGACCTTCCTCACCAGGATAGGTCGGTGCAAGGAAGAATGAGAGGGAGAGGGAACCCCATAGTTCATTGCAGATCTCACTTATTTTCCCCAGTCTCAATAGTATGACTAAGATGGTATTGAACATCAAATTCTGGTTGGGGACCACAAAAGAACAACAGATTGTCAACAATAGGGAGAAAAATAGGATGGACGATGATGATGGATGTTTGGTTTAGAGCCAGTGGATTTGGATATGGGTTCCAGAGGTGGTGGAGGACTCAGCGGTGTAAGTAATGGGTAATTTCATGGTTGGTGGTCACAATCGATGCTTACACTAGCCAGGGAAGGTACAATGGTGGTTTTCTTTACTGGCAAGGCTACTGGTGCAAAGAGAGGGGGATGCCATCTTCTAGGGTTCTTACATCTTGTGGAGAGAAGAGGGAATGGTGCTTGAGGATGAAATAAGGGAAGGGAGAAGAGAAGAAGAAGAGAAGGAAATGGTCGGCACAGAGAAGAGGAAGGGTAGTTGATCGTAGTGTGTTCCGTTGTGGAGAAGATTTGTCATGTGGATCAATGAGGGAGTAGGCATACACTACATGGATGGACTGAACAAAAGATGGCAATTTAATCTAATTATATCATGTAATTATGCATGTTGACGCTTTAGTTTTCAAACAATTAATAGAGATTAATTGACACAGAGATTGATAGGCAATCTATTCATGATGTGGTGAATTCAAATTTAATATTAATTTCTTATTTTAAAATCATTTGGTATTTATTTCTTTAATTTGGTTAGAAAGTACTCATTTAATACATTTATTCTCTATTTTAATCAGTTGGAGACTTTGTTTCCTCTTTTCTATTTTTTATAATTGAATAGACTTAAAATGATTTCATTGTGCATATAAGGTCAAACCTAATTAATTGGTTGAATTTTTATGATTAAAGGTGAAAAACACTCAATTAGTTAATTTATCCTTAAACTTCATATAAAAGGATTTTATTACAATATCATAAATTTGGAATCTAATTACTCCTACTATATCCCACATTAGGGAAAGAGGTACCTAGTATTATTCTAATGAAATTTTTTAAGTAAAGGAGAGGGATTAGATATGAACTTAGGTTTGGGTATTTATAGTTGATCACTGGAATTTCTAGTTTGATCGACTTGCTATTTTTTCTTTTCAAACACAGAGTTGACCAGTTGATAGACTGACTAGCTCAACTGATTGGTAAGTTACTTTCCCAGAAAAGGATGTATCATTTTCCTGACACTTAATTGATCAGTTGATCCAACTTATCTATTCAATCAATTGACTTGTTTAGTCAATTGATTGGGTTGGAAATATCCTTTACATAATTCAAACCATTCTAATTGTGTGTGTGATTGCAAAATTATTTTCCCTTTTGCATCCTTATGCATGTGATCTCATAGGTTCCACATTACATTGGCAATGATGTCAGAGAGCTCACAAGAAAAGAGTGGTATCTAGCAACACATCATTTCTACCCAAGTAATTGCAATAAGATGGAAAAAACTTCAACCTATAAGTGACCAATTTTGCCATATCAATATATTCTATTCTTCATAGATATCCAGATTGAACTTGAGATATGGATTAGTCATCCTTTTAATGTTCAATCTATGTTTATTAAATCAGTGTAGATTATTGAGATTATGTGAGCTCAATATCATATATTGACTCAAATGAGCACGACCATGAATTTCATATAAGTGGTTATGATATCATCCAATCCAAGGGCCAAATTCCATATACATCACTAAAAAATCCCACATGTGCCATTATGCATCCAATCACTACACATACCACAATCATTACTCAGAGTCACATTGGGTAGAGTCAAAGTACACTATAAAAAATGTGATCATTGAAGTGACTTTAAGTCTAAGGATCCTAGTCACCATTCTAAACCTGCCTTAAAATGTGTGCTATTTCCTCAAAACGAAGAATCCATCAAGTGGCATATCTAACACATGTTTAATTGCGTTTTCTAACAAGTACCCATGTATCTAAATTTATACCCAATATCATGAGTAAAGAGACATAGTCATCATTCAACATACATATTAGCCTTATGTATTATTATTGTCAATATAATATTGGACATACAGATTACATGGTTGATTCTCAAGTTCAGACAATGAGAAGATAATTATAACCGACCACGAACATAACAAGAATGAATACTCTATAATATACATATGATATCATGTTTAGATCCTCAACTCAAATCATATGCAGTCACATCAAAACATTCTTAACACATTATATACTTATTCATTATCTCAATAATGAAACAAACATATTAAATAAAATTGTGCTTTTATTAATAATCAAATTATAGAAAACCAATCTCTATTAGAATAATCACATGATGGCTCTTTAGACATACAACCAATATTCTCTACATGCACTGAGCCAATCACTCATGAATCTCATTCCAAGTGATCTAGCATGACTATCATGCTTCTGTTGTAAGAGTACTTTCGTCAAGGGGTAAAAATGTTACTTTTAGTTGGTACTCTTCATACCTCAACATCTCCTCACTCTATAGCTTATCATATGAGATGATATAGCTGTAGTATATGTTTGGAACAATGATGCTATCTAGGTCCCATTTTCTCATGCAATGGTTCCATTGCTGTCATAATATGATTCTACTATGTCTTCAATAGTTGGAACTGCCCCAAGTTCAATAATGAACTTCTTGATCCATACCACTTCCTATCTACATTGCATGTGGTAATATACTCACCATCCATTATACATTTACCCATTATCTCTTACTTGAAGCTATTCCAGCTTATTGTTCTAACACTAATCCTATTTGCAATCAATAGTTGTCCTTGTTGGTTTGGAAGATTGCTTCAATGTAACTCCTTAAGACTAGCTCTTATTCGCCTGCATCAATCAAGAATTGATCCTTGGTTCTTCTAAAGTACTTCAAGATGTTTTTTCTGACTATCTATTAATCTTTATTGGGATCTAATTGGTACATGTTTATTGGCTCAAAATGTGGGTCAAAAGTGCAAGCATGATAGCATAGTTTGAATGGATCAAACTTTAAATTTATACATGATTCAAATAAATTCACTCAAGGATACATGGGGTCAATTTCAGTATTAGGGTTGAACACAAGGATAAGTGTGGTAAGAACTATAGGGTTTTTAGGAGAAGGGTGTAGTAGAATGAGAAAAAAAATTCTTGATAAAACCCAAGATAATAGATCTTTCATAGACATTGAAAGTTGGTATATGAAAATCCTAGGATGGATATCAAATACAACTTGGTTCTCACTAGTTGTCCAACAGCTAGGAACATATTGTCTAAGTGTAGACTTGTGTTTATAGAACCAACATGAAGTAGTTATTGTTGTTGCCACTTGGTCATACTAGCAACACCTTTTCTTCTTCTTGAAGAAGTTGTTTGTTCTTAAGCCTCGTCCCAACAAACTCGACCTCTACATTATCCATGAAGATGTAGGAACTCTTGGTTCACCACCTTGGTCTTCAAGAGGAAGTAGAACTTGAAGTTGTCAATGTACTCGTATTGCTCTCTCATCTTCTCCTTTTATTGTGGGATGTTATCATTGGGGTGGGTTTTTCTCTTTATAAAGAAAGAACTCCTAGAAAAATTGTATCACGATGTTGTTGGAAGGATGTCTCATCCCATGGGCATCTACCCCTATACATAGAAGAGTTATGAGCTTGGAGTTTAAAAAATCCAATCATGTTCCCGATCGCAACTCAAAAGCATTCTCTTACAAGGAAAACTCAAACATTAATTCCAATCACCTAACTCAATTGTCTAGCTGTCCAACTGGGATCAATTTGGACTTTAAGTCACCCGACTAGCTTACCGAGTTGTCAGACTCATCAATCATGGACCAATTCAATTTTCCTATTTGATTCTAAATTGAATAAGGTGACTTTCTTTTCTTTACCTGACATGGTTCAGTCACCTAACTGAGAATTTTACTTTTCTAATCATTGGATTGGTCACTTTCCCAAAGTGATGATTGCTAAGATCATTTGACAATCAATCATCTCACTGAACCAAAACATCCTCTCATCCGATTGGATTTCCTAGTTAGCCGACTAGGCTGAAAGTCAGCATGTACATGATGTAGAACCACCTAGATCATATTTGTTATTTCCAACTTCAATTCCCTTATGCATCCTTATGCTAGTGACCTCATGGGTTCCACATTACATTGGTAGTGATGTTTGTAACCGCACAAGTAAATATTGGTTTCTAGAAACACATCATTGCTACCCAAGTAATTGGAATAATTTGCGAACAAATTGAACCTTAAAGTGACCAATGTTATGATGACCTTATAGTACCTTTTTCACATATATACAGATGGAAACTGAATCAAGGAGTTATCACACTCTTACATTAAATCGATGCTCCTTGACCTAGAGCAAACTATTGAGATTTCATGAGCTCAATGCCATATGTTGACTCACATGAGAATGGCCATGCATTTCATACTCTTACTTTTCAAGTGGACATGATATCACTTGATGGAGGGATCATCTACATCACTCATGGTAATCCACAAGTATCACAATACACCCAATCACCACTTATATGGCAACCCTTATTTAGAGTCACATTGGACTAGTGTTAAAGTACACAGAGCAACATGTGATTATATTAGTAAGGATCATAGTCACCACTATCACATTAAGATATGACTTTGACTGCCATGAGATGGATCTCATGTGCCACTCTCAAAATGGTAGGTCCATTAAAACTTTTCCTTTAACAAATACCCATGTATCTTAGTTGATATCAAATATCATGACTAAAGAGACCTAGTCATCACTAAACATACATACTAGTCTTATGTATTATTGTTGTCCAATAATATCTACGATAAGAACTGACTAGGGACATAGCAAGAATAAGTACTCTTATGTATACCTATGATCTCATTTTTAGGTCCTCAATGCAAAACATATGTGAATGAGTCAAAAAAATATTAAGAAATTATTATACTTATTCATTATCTCAACATTAAAACAAACATAATAAGTGGAATCGACTTCACAAGTACTCAAATCATATACAATATATTTATATAACAATCATCACCTGATGGCTCTCAAGACATACAACCAATAAGAACATTAGACTTAAGGCCTAGCTTATATAAGTTTAATTAAAAATGGATTATGTATCAACAGGATGCAATAAACAAGAAGAAAGTAGAACTAGATTATCAAACTAAACTAAATGATGGTAACTATTTCAGATTAAGATATGATAATGAGAAAACTTAGATCTGGTTTTAATAATCAATCTCACACACTAAGCACGATCATGGTAAATGGGAATGACCATGGTAGAATGGAAAGATATAAGTGAAAATGGGAACTTTGGAGTGTAGGTGGCACGACCATGGTGGGTACCACATCTATGGTGGGATGATTGGGTAGGGATTTGGTGGTCACCACGGATATGGTGAGGAGGTAGTAGGGATCTCATCATGGTCAAAATAGGCATGTCCATGTCCTATTGGAACAACTACAATGTCCTTCATTTACCACGATCGTTCTAGGAGAACTAAGTGTTATTGGGGTCCATTTCCTTATTTCTCTTCTAGATTTTCCTTTGATTTTATCTTTGCTAGCACATACTTAGTTGGATAGTGTGGATGTTTTGGGCACTTGAATTCTGAACTTGGTCATCCATGATGCTTTCTATTCAAAAGTTGGTCTTTGGTCACTAGTGGCAGGTTGGGGGTGCTCTTGGTCTCACTTTGAACCCCTTCAAGACTAGGAAAATCTTAGGATCAACCTCCTTCTCTCCCTTCAATCAATTGGTGTTTAAAGTATTTGAAAAAAATGCAAAAAAATCCATAAGTGCATTTGATATAGAACAAAATTTATTGGGAAATGGGCATGCATTATGAAAATTTTGATGTGAATAATGGGGAAAAAAGACACAAGAAGGAGACCCAATTAAGGGCTCAATCACCAACCAAGATGTTTCATTGCCTCATTTGGTCTCTAATACTGACTGTACTATTTCCTCTATTGTAGCAAGACCTCTTCAAGGACTCTTTGGTGTTTAGGGCACATAACGTCTAATATTTTTTTCCTGTATGACGATCTATTATATATTTCCTAACTTAAGCTTGTCAGAAAACATTCCACATTCGCTTAATATTTTCTACTATATCAGGGATACTATAAGTATTTTTATGACATCTATTAAAATATGAACTATAAATAGTATAGTGAGTTTTTATATGCATATTGTTCATAGTATACATATGAAATGATGGAAATACATATTATACCGGATCAAATGACTTTCTACATTGTATTTAACTTGAACTAAATAAAGTGAACATAGTTGAAACACTAAAGAAATATATGCATTTTGTCATCTTAAATTCATAACTAGAAGCAACCACAATGATAAAACTATGTTTTCTAGTATATATTATGCTTTGTTGAATTGGGACATACATGGATATAATATTGAATCCAAATTAGTCAATCTATAAAAAAATCAATTTCACATATAGTTATCTTGAATTCAAATTCAATTAAAATCCATCATTATTCAACCATTTTAATCAATCACATATCTAGAAATCCAAAATTTAGCCTACTAGTTCATTAGTAGTAATAGATGGCAAACATGGCATGTTTCAGTCCTTCATGATTAGTTACAATTTCCCTGAAATATTAGATACTTGATGGTTGTCCACTCACCTTGCCGTAAATCCTAGATGCTATGCTTGAACCTATGCTAGGTCAACCTCAATCTAGGAGAAAATCCCCTATTTACACCTCTTGGTCTATTGTGGATTCTTCCCATATGCAAATAGTATACTAGAGAAAGGGAAAGACACAAGGTAAATAGAAAGAGCAGCTAATCATCCCTATTATTTACTTATCCCGCGGAGAAGGGGGAGAACAGGGAATAAACGATCTAAAAAAAGTTTACCTCAATTTATTTGAGTGAGGTTTAACTATTATTATGTTGTTCTTTGTGTTATCCCATATTTCACCTTAGAGTTATCCTATTGGTTTTCATTGATCTAGTTTACATGTTTAGTTATCTATGTAGTTGTATTACAAAGTGAATTCATCACACTTGATTAAGTATATAGTAAGATATCACACTTTTTGTGATTGGCTAAGATGGTGACATCGAGCTACAACCACATGGGCCACTAGATGAAGCTTCCTTCCACAATATTCCCAATGCACACAAAATACTACCCAAAGGACTCAACCATTTGATTCTAGGAGTATAAAATGCTTTTATCCCATTCATGAATTGTTTTGACCATGCCTGACGCATACTAGAAAGATCGATGTGCTCCCGTCGGCTACCCTACATCGACAAAAGAATCTACTCTGATGCAACTTCACGTCGATTAATGGATCCTTCCAGATGCACTCACATTGAATGCAATAATCTATCTGGTACATCTTTGTTCCAGTCTGAAGTGGCCTCCCGTTGGCTCTTTTGGCACATCCAATGGCACTGATTGATTGATGGGGCCTTCACATCAATCGATCCAAGCATGTTTTTAACATCAGAAAACGTTTTTCAAACCTTAAATTGGTGAAGTATCTATAACAACTCTTACCACCTTTAAAACTTAGTTTCAACACATATAAAAATATTAATTGAATTATAGGCTATAAATATTCATTAATTAGACCATAAAATAGTAGAAAGCAACTAGTAAAGCTCTAAGTTGAGTTTAGGCTTCCATAACTAGAGGACTAACACATAATAAAAATGGTGTTCTATTATCTCATAGCATTGATTGAAGAAATATTTTTTAACAAAGTCACAATGGTTGATTTCATTAAAATTGTTATCTCATTTTTTCTTCTTCCAATTCTTATGTCTTCACTCAACCTAAAAAGAAAAAAAATCCTTATCCACCCTTGAAATTCTTGGGATGGAAAATTCTTGACCTCTCCTACTTTTACATCACCCAAAATCCAAATCAACATTAAAGGAACAAAAAATAGAAGAATACCAAGAGACTAAAGGTTCTCTCATGTAATAGCACTAATGGGAAAAATAATAATAATAATAGTGCTCTTAGGCAATAATATTGTTCCCCTTCCGCAAACCTTTCTTCCATTCACCCTTTGAACTTGGAAAATATCAATTCTACTTCGCTTGATTCCCTTTTTATAGACACATAGGCTAGTCAGTTTGAATATAATTCTTGGGTTGAAAAAAAACAAAATAATCTTCTATGTTCCTCTATCATTACAAATTTGGTTTATGTAGCACCGTATAATGCTTATTGAAGTTCTAATTAAGTTCCTCAGTGGAAATGATCATGACTTAGTACATGAAAGACAATTGAATTGGTTCAATCTATGAGAAGATTGATAAAGGAAACATGCAAGATCAATTTTGAGCTTGACTAGAAAGAAAGCACCTTGAGGAGAAATCATCATTTTCTTGTGAGTTTTGATTGTTTGATATTTCGTCAAGGCATAATTGAATACACATATGCTTCAATATTTTGGTGGTGATGGATTCTATTTTGGATCTTCATTTGTTTTCAGTTCAGTATGTACCTAACTTAGAGATGTTAGAATACATGTTATTTTCCAATAGATCTTTGTTATATTAAAGTACACTTATTGTTATGGTTTTCATGTTGTATAGGTTATATATGGGTACCTGGGGTGTGAAATTCATTGATGATCTACATCCTTCTTCAACACATGGAGGATGCTATGGTTGCCTCAGTTTAATTTTGATGATCATCAAAAGTCAAGCAACGACTTAAAGATGCAAGGAATGCCTAGAATTGAAGTTCTACACTATATGGATATTTTAATAGGTGAATGACATTTTACACTCTCAATGACCATGGTGACCTTGGGGTCATCTTCTGAATCTAAGTTCCAGAAAACCCCCAAAAAAGTGTCCATGTTTTACACAAAATGATCATTTAATGGAAAACCCACCATAAGCCTTTTACTTCCAATTATCGTGAGAAAATGCCTCAAAAATCTAAGGATTGGCATAGGTTTTCCCTTCTTCACCATGGACAAGTTCATCCACCATGATTCTGGTCCACCTATTCCAAAGTGACTATTGTTAAACCACACTACCATTATGTCTAATATGTAACACTAACTTTAACCCCCACACATTTTTATACGACCATGGGTACATGCCAAATTTGTTTTCCTCATACATACAATGACAGTCACCAACACCACGACCATTTTGGATTCTCAGATAAATGCATTGCATATAATATTTTTCTATTTAGATTCATTCACTTTTCCTCCTTTTTACCATGTTTAGGTGTGTATTAGCTTGTACTTCATATGTATAATGTCTTTGTCTAAATTTTTGCTATTTTTTATATGGACACATCATGATCCATGTAAGAAGCTTGGTAATGTTTTTAGAATAAAAAAAAACAGAGCTTGATGTGACATTTCAATCCTTGGGCATGTGATACCCATGTAACCATCATATTACAACTATTAGACAACATATCGATCCCACAACAATCAATATTGGAGGATTATTTTTCAAAGTTTCAAATTTGGCACACATTCTACACGCCATGTTGCTCACATGACACATCGCATAGCACATGATTATAAAGAGCAGAATTTGGTTTCTTATGGGATCTTTTTCCATTTGTTTTAAACTCAATACAAAGTCTCTTAGACTCTGGAGTTGCCTTCCATTCCCTTAGACTAAGAAGGAAAGGGATAAGATGGTAAATAGTCTAAAATGCGCAAGGGAGACAGAAGAGAAAATTTAAACCACATAGAGTGTGAGTATCTACCAGACATGAAGACCCAACTACATATTTTTATTCTTCACCTATCTTTTTGTCTTCTTATTCTTGCTTATATATCTCATAATTATATGATTTAGTGGTAGAACTATCCATTTTCCATTAATTTGTTCATGTTATTCACATTTAGAGGATGCACAGTGGTAATTATAGTACTTGACTATTTTAATCCCACATTCATGTTGAAATCTTCATCTCTTTGAGTTATATTTTCTCTTCTAATACATGGTGTAGAATGCTAATATATGGAACTAATCAATCTATTAATTGTTATAGATGAATTACTTGACAAATTTACAATTCTTTGGATTATGAATCAGACTTAGCATATCTATTGTATGAGGATGTTAGAGAATACTAGTACTAAAATTCAAATATCATGAATATTGATTAAGTAGTATCTGCCAAGAGTGAGCTTTCATGTTAATCAAAATTCTTTGTAGTCATTAAACATTAAGAATGATTTTTGGAGCTTGTCATGTTAGTGTGTGTTAGATATTAGTTGGAATTAATAATATGTTTGATTATTGGAAATACAATATATTTTTATATCTAACATGTATGATATCATCTGTCACTTGGTTGGTTTATTTGTGATTTTAACTTTTAAATAAAATCAACTCAGTTTGATAATAAAACCAGTTATCTCTTACTCCAATTAGTTGTTTAACAAATTAAAAGTATATCCTAGAATTGCATCGAAACCCTAAGTATTAAAAACTCAAGCTATCCTACATTGTGAACCTTACTATTGTGTCTCACAACATCTCGATTTTAGAATTTATTAAGACTTCATGGTCACATAGGCTAGATTAGTCTTTGATGTCATTGTTGGGGATTCATTCTTACTTTTCTATTTTGAAATTTTCTTATTTGTGTTGGTTAATTAGTTCTTTAGAAATATCATGTGCTTTATCTATATAGGTTATCTCCATTTTGTTGATAAAAGTTTCTTTCATCTTTCAAGACTAGTGCATGGTTGGAAAAAGGCCAAGAAATGGAGGTGTGTTTTACATTTTGGATAATTCAAAGGCACTCATAGATGCATCACAATAAGAGGAAGGAGGTGAGTTCTATTACCAGAGTTACAACCACCTAAAGGTCTTATCCATTTAGTAAAATAAGGGACACCATTACTGGATCACACTACATTGAAACCATGACAAGCATTGAATTCAACAATTGTTAGGATAACAGTTGCATCTAATCACTTTGGCTTGGACTAAAATTTCAGTTGGATTGTGCAACAAAACAAAATTTTCAAGTTTTTCCATTAAGAATTCAAACCAATATGTGACCAACTTCATGGTCCATAGTGATACTATGAATATAATACCATGACTAATGATGCAATGGAACTTTTCCTTTAACCCATTATAAGCCTAAGCTAGGGTGAAGTAATGAATCTAGGGTCTTGTAAAAGGGTCATTAATGATGTGGTATGCACTTCTCACCCCTTTATTCATTAGTACATCTTTGACCTTTGACACTGATAGATCTTACGTGATTTTGTAAAAGACTGACATGATAAATCATCAACGTCAGTTTTAGAAGTGTAAGCATCGCAATAAATTAGCAGTGTCCATTGAAGGAAAAAATTCAGGTACTGCTTTGTTACTGGGTTGGTTTTGGAGGTAAAATGACATTAAAATAGCCCAAAAAATTTATTTTCCCAACAAATTTTGGGATAATAGCATATCACTTCAGCTTGAGAAATCTGACATTGAATGCTCATGTGATACTCTTCACAAAAAATGTTCCCTATTATTTAGCCTTTACGTTGGTATAAGATAAACTGATACAAATTCTCTGAGTTGCAACGAAATATAACTACACCCTACAATAGATTTGTACATCGATTTCCTAGTCTAAACTGATGCACAATGGCTGATTTCTTTTAAAACAAGTGTTCCCTTCAATTAGTCGCTTAAATCGATTTATTGAGATAAATCAACACAGAATGTCTGAGCTTTTATAGAATTTTGACATTGATCTTTTTGGCCAAAAGTGACTAAAAAATACATCATTGTTACATCAATTTCCCATCAAAACCAACGCTAGAATAGAAAATTCAAGTGTCCTTTTGAATAAAATGTCATTTTCTTCCCAAGAACTGATGTTTTAGGTCTGTTAATAACACTAAAGAATTTTTCCTCAATCTATCTCCATCCTTTCCTTCTATGAAAAACCTTGTTCTTCCCTCAAAACCCCCAACACTGATAATGTTGTTGCCTTCACTAGCACTTCATCCCCAAGTTCTGTTGCTATCGTCTCCATTGGTCCTAGTGCTAGAGACCTTCATTGATGTTGTGACTAATGCTGACAACTACTGCTGCTACACTATCGCTGCTGCTGCTACTCAATGCTGCCATCGCTGGTGCTACTACTAACAATGGCTTTGATGTTTCTTCTACTACTATTGTGGCCTTTGTTCTAAGGTGATATTCTACTTACCCTTTTATTTCTCTTTTTTTACTTTGCTTGAGGTTTGCTCTTTTGCCACACCATGTTGTTTGTATAATGGTTTTCCTGAATTGATTTATTTTAATTTTATTTTTGTATTTAGATTTTATATAATTAGAATTCATGTAGAATGTCCTACCTATCTAGTTAGAATAAAAACACATATATAATCACTTATTTAATTTGTTTAGAGTGTGTAATTGTATAATTCCATTTTATGATAAAATGTTCCTTTATTCTCTATTGGGTGCATTGTTCAACTTGAATGATGTATGGATAACTAATTACACTCAAGAATTAATACATTAAATTGATATCAATTTATCTAAATTAAATTGATTTAGATTAAAATTGATATGCATGCATTTACCTAATTAAACTCTAAACCATAAATCCTAAACCCCTAATATGTAAACCCTAAATTCCAATCTCTCTCTCTATATATCTAGTTGACTTAGAAACACTGTTGGTATGTACACCCAGAGATGTGATGATTGTGATGACATATTTTGTAAATGATTTGATTAATAATAAAGGCAATCTTCTAATTTACTTTGTTTCACTCAGTTATGAGATAAAGAGGAAACATAATGAATGCGACATTACTCAAAGATGTATGTCTTCAGGTGCGTGACCTGAACAATGAGATCATACATATGTGAAGAGTATGTACATAATTGTTATGTCCCTAGTCAGATATTATTGTGGAAGGCTGATAGACAATGATAACACATAAGACTAGAGTGTGTGTTGGTTGATGATATAATTCGTCAGTCATGATATGTGATATCAAACCAAGCACATAGACACTTACTAGAGAATGATGTATCAGACAAACCCACCTTGAGAGTGACACATGGAAACCATAATTGGTGGTCATAATCATCTCTCACAGTGAAGGTGGTGATTATGGCTGTTAGAATGGAAATCACTACACTCATCACATGTCGTTTGATGTATTTTTATACCATCCACCATAACCTTGAATAAGGGTTGCCATAAAGGTGATGATTGGATGCACCATGACACATGGAGATGATTGTGAGTGATATAGATGAGATTTGTCCCTCCTACTAGAGTTTGATATCCTGGCCATTAATAAGTGAGATTGAGAAAAGGCATGTGCATGCACATGTGAATCAATATATGATATTGAGGTCACATATATCTCAGACAATCTACTCTAGTTAAGGAACATGTATTGAACATTGAAAGGGTGATGATTCTATGCTTCAAGTTCAATCTGGATATCAGAGACAAAGGAATTATACAATCGTTGTAACACATATCATAGATTGTAGGTTGAAGTTGTTATCCAACTTTCTAATTACTTGGGTAGCAATAATGTGCAACTAGGCACCACTATTTTCTTGTGATGTCATAAATATGTTATGGACATTCACTACCAAAGTAATTAGGAACCTATAGGGTCACACACATAGGAAACACTTGGAATAGGAGTTCATTCATGAATATGGTTTAAACTTGATTACTAAAGAGTTAGGTATTAAATTTAAACAACATTGGTTGAATATTGATATATTGGACAAGTGAACTAACCAGTTCAAGTGTTGAGTCGACCGTTTGAATGTGTCAGGTCAATTGAACCAACTTTGATAATTCTGGATAGTGAACCAACTGGCCTAGGTCCATGAACTGAACAGCTTAGGTTTTGAACCGAGTAGTTGGTGGATCAATTTGATTGATTTAAGGATTTGTGCTGAAGTCATGTTGTGTATTAAATTGGATATTAATTGCCAATACAATTGTTATTGGGAAACATGGTGAAATGACTGCTTCAAGGGTCGAACTGATCATCTCACATGCCAAATGATTAGTTCACCTATAAACCGGCCATTTTTCCACTCGCATGTTGCAAAAATTTGTGAAAATATGGTCCCTTCTTTTCCCACTCAAACTGGAAATACTGATCTTGACCCTCCTATAAATAGAGGGGTACTAGGGGCTTCTCAGACCCAAATCAATTGCCTCTGACAATTGTTTATCTTCTCTTATTGTGGTAATCGAGAGAACCCAAGCAAGTTCTACCTACTAAATGAGGGAATGCAAGGGAGAACAATTGTGGGAGAGCAAGTTGGTGACTAGTACGCCAATGTGAGGGGACAACTCCTTCTTGTACGTTCTACTAGAATGATAAGAGTTCTTGGTGGTCTGTGTGGACTACTCTGGAGGCGTGAATCCTTTTCCCATTAGGAGGACAATGTCAGCCTGTTGACTGTGGTGATCAACCAAGAGGCTGATGCATACCTTGTTCGAGTGCAACTTGAATAAAGGAGAACAACTACAATGTGGGAATAGCCGCTGGACTTTCTATAGGACCAGACATTATGTCGCAAACCATCCTTCCCATTACATAATTTTTTATGTGATTGTTTGTTAAAGGGCAATATGATAGTTAAATTTTTTTGTTTCCATTGCTTATCTGTTGCCATAATTCCCGGAAGTGGTATCAGATTTAGGTTAATTTACTATGTTTTGGGTTAATCAATATGATCAAATATCTAATTTTTTCCATTTATTTATTGCATACAATGTGAAAACTTAAAATGATTAATGTGCATATCCTATTAAATACCACATACTATTCCAAAATGACATATATATGATATGATATATGTGCAATTTACACACGTCACCCTAAAATTGGTTTTGATGGTGGACGTGTAGCATGGCTATGTCCAATAACCCAAATATCTATATGTGGTTGAATGGTTTGTTTATTCTTGTTATATCTTGGTTTGCATACTGAGCCTCTGCCTTCTTCTTCCCAATGTAAAAGTATTATTCATTCCTACATATGTTTCCCTAGAATGAAACTCAAGGTTTCTCATTACCATGTAATAAGTTTAATAGCAATAGGATAGTTTCTTTTCTTGCAATGAAGAAGAAGACGATCAACGTAAGGCGAGCCAACTGTTTCACAAGACGAGCCGACCGAGTAGAGGACCGAGGAGGGAAAACCATAGGAGGAGAAAACCAACTGGGTGGTGGGTCAATCGATCATTTGGAGGTGTCCAGACATTACTGTGATAGGAGACAAATGATCATTTCAGATGACCAACTGACGGCCAAGAGGCGAGCCGACCAGTTCAAGGGTTGAACCGATCAACCCAGATTGGCACAAATCTGCACCAACAAAAGGTTCTTGCATGAGATGTAGACCTAGATGTTAGTAATTCCTTGTAGCTCTAAGGAATTATAGTAATATGGCCATAACCATCCCTAGTGTTTTATATTGCATGTTTATGTTTGTGGGATATATCATGTATATAAAACATAATAATAGTATATGGTAATTAGATAATATAAATGTATTTACAAATACATATAAAATCCCTCAATCAAACATATTAAGTCTAAGATGCTTTCCATTAGAAATACACATGAAAATCTTAACTGACTAAGCATGGGCATCCCAAGGGTGGTGCGCCGTCTATCTCATGGAAGTGTGATGATAGTTATTGGGCCTTCCAAGCGGGGTACATTTCTATCGTGTTGGCTTTTGGGTCATGCTTAACTAGATGTCCTTAATGAGGCTAAGTACCTAGAGGCATGAAGATGATTATGGCAAGGAGTTGTACATACCATCTATCCAAGAATTGCATAAGATGCAGTTGGCAAATGTTACTTATCTTAATGATTGGTCATGGACGCTAGAGTCAGTCGAGTAATAATTGAATTATTTTGATCTTGGCTCATTGGAAGTTTGTTTGTTGTAATCTTCCAAATTGATAATTGAGGTTACCAATTTGAGAAAAATAATGAGAGTGATACTTAATTAAAGGCCTAATAAACATCATCAAATTTTATACAAATCAAATTAAGTCAAAAGGTTTTTGACAAAATTGCAAATTTCTCTTGTAGAATCAAATGGCAACACACAAAAACACATTTTGTTTGTGATTAGTCCTTCAAAAGGACAAGTTAAATGGGAATAACTTCCACAATAGGCTCAAGATGCTAAGAATTATTCTCACACAGGAGCACAAGCTCTATGCCCTAGAGACATCAGAGCCAGAAGAACCTCTTCCCAATGCACCTAGGGATGATAGGGATGCTTACAAGAAGCATACTAAAGATGTTGTTGATGTCAAGTGCCTGATGTTGTGCTCTATGAACTATGAGTTATAGATAGCATGATAACGTGGATGTTATTAATATGGTCACACATCTTATGAACATGTTCCAAGATTAGGCAAGACAAGAAAGATTTGATGTCTCTAAAGCATTGTTCAAATGTAACATGGCATAAGGAGATACAGTAGCTCCTCATGTGCTCAAGCTCATTGGGTATGTTGAGAAACTTTCTAGACTGGGATTCCCCTTCGGTTAAGAGATGACCACTAATGTGATTCTAAAGTCTCTACTAGAGGCATACCGTCAATCTGTCATGAATTTACAACATGAATGACTTAGACAAACCATTGACAAAGTTACGTGGCATGTTGAGAACATATAAGGAAAAAATGAAGAAAGACAAACCCAAGTCTGTGATAATGATAAACAAATCAAAGGGAAAGTCTAAGGGCAAAGGCAAAGATAAAAAGAGTTCTAAAGCTTGCTAGAAGCCCAAGTCTTCAACACTCAAAGCAAAGGGAGGAGTGAACAAGGGAGGCAATTGCCACCACTACCAGCCTGGACATTGGAAAAGGAATTACACTCTCTACCTAGAGGAACTAAAGAATAAGGAGGGGATAAAGACATCTAATTTAGGTATAAATGTTATAAGATAAATCTAATTACTTCTTCATCTTGGGTATGTAATGTCGGATGCAGATCTGACATACATTGATGTGTAGGATCTGATAAGGAGTAAATCCTTTATGAAATGACATGGATGGACTATGCAGAGAAAGAGTTGCTTCAACTTCAGTCTACATTTAGAATTTATCATATCCCAAAGGGCATGCAATAGAGTTAGTTGAACTTTATTTCATTACGCCAATAATAGAAACATTTACTTTATGCATCTTCTATGGACAAGGACGATTATAAATAAAGAGTTGCTAATGGTTCTATTGCAAAGATGTGATCTTGTATGGAAATGCCCCAAATAGCTTGTGATCATTTTTGAAGGAAATAAAGATGAATGTTTATAACATAAATACCTAATGTATTACAATTGATAACTCAAACAATTTATAGCATATTCATTTAGAGCACATATATGAGAAATGCATTTCTGGAATCCATGTTGATGTTATCTAGACTCTTTTGGCTATTGAACCAATAAGAGACATCCAAGTCTTATATATGAGCAACATGACAAACCACCTATCACTAAGTGTAGTGGGAGAATAAGCACTCTATAAGGAAATGTACAAAGTGATGTACAAAGGCGTTTGGAATAAATATTGTAGATAGTTATTTATACTTCATTATATTTACTGATGATATGGTGATATATGTTCAGTGAAATATGAATATCTTGAACTATTAAAGAAGATGACGTATATGAAGTACACAACTTCCTTAAAGGCACTAAGATACTTTGATATGATCAAGGTTGAAATACTTTACATGAATAGTTTGAGGACCTTCTGGAGAGACGGTGATAGTGTATCATGATGAACTCCATTTGAAACATGCTGATGTATTAGAAAGAAGGAGTCACATCTTGATGAGTCATGATGTGATTATTGTTCAATCTAATCTTCTAATTTCCTTTAGGGCATATGCTTAGCACTAAAATAATGTACCGTCTAAATGTTGGGTTTTAGGGGAGGCAGAGAAGGCAGCGCAAACAAAAATTTTCTCCCCCAAACCCAGCACGAGGAAACGCGTCAACGTCTATATAATAGGAAAGGATGGTTTGTGGAATCATACCTTGTCCCAAGGCTTGCTTGGCGACAATACCTCGTGCCTTGCGCGGTCTTCAAATCCGATCTTCGACGGTGTCTGTGCAGCTCCTGGTCGCACCGGGACTGACAACTCCTACTCACACCGGACTGTCGGATGACAGTTGTCCTCCTGAGCGGCAGTGACCTCCCTCCTCTGAAGTAGTCCACACGGACCACCTAGAACTCCACACTCCTTGTCCCACAAGGAAGTGGAAGGAGTCACACCCTCCTGTTGACGTACTAGTCGCCAACACACTCTCCTGCCTCTAGTTGCAACTACAGTTGTCCTTCCCTTGCTGCACCTCCCTTTGCGGGAAGCACTTGCTCGGGCTCTCTCTCGGTTACCAAAACCAGAGAGAACGACAACTTTGCAGAGCAACTGGTTGCACTGAGTTGTACGTTGAGAAGCCCCCAATACCCCTATATATAGGAGGGTCATGGGACATGGTTCTCTATCCCAGGAAATGCGGGACTAAAAGCAGGAGTAGAAGGGTTCGAGATTTTCCAAAAAAAGCAACCAACTCACAACCTGAACCGATCGTTTCATGACTGAAATGGTCGTTTCAGCCCTTGAGACAATCGGCTGGGACCTGAGCCGATCGTTTGGGCCCCCCAACCGATCGGTTGGTGCCCTAAACCGATCGGTTCACGATCCTGATCCAACTCAAAAAGACTTTCCTTCTTTTGTTTCCAATTGGTATCGAATACCAATCCTATTCCCAATCAAATTGGGCAATTGAAACGAAAGGAAAATTCTCACCGACGACTTTCCCAACTTGCTCGGTTGCACCAGTTGAACCGATCAGTTCAACACTTGAACCGCTCGTTTCACCCTATACATGAGCCGATCGGTTCAACACATGAGCCGATCGGTTCAACACTTGAGCCAACCGGTTCAGCAACCTCAGCCGACCGATTCAACACTTGAACCGATCAGTTGGGAGTGTAGGTTGTGCAGAATCAGTCAATTGTGATTTCAATCAATCCGATACTCCAATCAACATGTCCAAGACCTTGAACAATATGATATTGAGCTATCAATCAATTGAGTGTTTAATTGAACTACTAAACTCCTTTAGCAATCAATCTAAACATTGCTTGTGGACAAAACTCCTCTTCCAGGTTAAATCCTATGTGTGTGACCCTGCATGTCTATTTCACGTTGGCAGTGAAAGTCCATAACACTTATGACTTCACAAGAAAAGAGTGGTGCCTAGTCACACATCATTGCTACCCAAGTGAAAGTAGAAAGTTGGAGAACAACTTTCAATCCTACAATCCGTGAATGGTGTTACAGTGAATGTATAATTTCTTTGTCACTGATATCCCGAATGAACTCAAGGCATGGAACAGTCATCCTGTCAACGTTCATTCACTTTCTTGATCTCAGAGTAGACTGGAAGAGATATGTATGGCATCAATATCACATATTGATTCACACATGCGTGCACGCCTTTCTCAATCCTACTCATCAAGTGGCCATGGATATCAAACTCCCTCAGGAGGGACATATCCCATATCTATCACTCACCCCTCAAAAGCCCCATGTGTCAAAGCCACCCAATCATCACCTTTATAACAACCCATGTTCCAGGACTGCATTTGATGATGTCAAAGTGTGCCCAACGACATGTGTTGAGTGTAGTGATTTCAGGTCTAAGAATCACACTCACCACCATCACTGTGAGTACTGACTGTGACTACCATGTCATGGTTCCATGTGTCAAACTCACGGTGGGTCTGTCCGGTACACTTGTTCTCTAACAAGTACCTATGTGTTTGATTTGATATCTCTATATCATGACTAATGAGATTCTGTCATCAACCAACACCACAATCTAGTCTTGTGTGTCATTGCTGTCTATCTACCTTCCACAATGACATCCGACAAGGGACATAACAAGAATGTACAAACTCTTAGCATCCGTATGATCTCATCGTTCAGGTCCTTAACCTGAAAGCATACATCATTGAGTACTGTCATTCTCTAGACATTCAATATGTTCTATCACTATCTCATATGACTGAACCAGAAAGAATTGGAAGTTTGCCTTTATTGTTTATCAAATCAATCTTAATGTATCCCAACAATCATCCCATGATTGGCTCTCAAGGCATACATACCAACAGAATCCCACATGCATTGTTAGCGAATCACCCTTGAATCATATTCATAGTGATCTTCAAACATGTCCCACATGTTACTGTGCTCTAGCGCCAACATAGTGAGTAATGGCAACACCTTGCCAAAGTCAGTTTTAAATTGCATGTCTCACATCTCTTCGCTGTACGTCACACGTATGAGATGGAGTTGCTGTAATATGTGATCTAGTATTCCTTTGCTAAGCTTTAGCCACATTGCATGATCAAGGATTCCATACTTGTCATCAATGAGTGGAATATCTATAAGTTCATCTCATGAACTTCCAGATCCATATGGTATCTACTGCTGTTCTTTAACGCATAGATACTTGGCATTTCTTTTTAAATGGTTTTATTGGAACACTTCCAATTATCAACAAACTTTCACTTTTATATATCCTATATATATATTTTGCGATTAATTTTCTGTCCATTCAGAAGTTCGCATCAATGTAACTCTTTACATCGAACTCTTCCTTATTTCCATAGAACTAGTACTTCTCAAGTACTTATCAAGTTCTTATGGTATTCCAATAACCCTTACTGGAAGTAGACAGAGATCCACTCGTCATGTCCCACATACGAGTTATCAGGATGAGCACATCATATTGTCATGTCGTACATACAAGATGATGAATGCATTTTATTCTTGCCATGTCGATACATGCAAGATAATGGGATGATTACATACATGATAGATCCATATCTATTCTTAGTGTTCACATTCTTCATAAGAATTGGACACTTGGCTTTGGGATACTAACTCCATGTAACATGGACAAGTTCTCTCCCACTGAATCTGTGCATACTGAACCCTTCAGTACAGATTGCCAATGTATGCTTTCTCTTTTCAGGTCAAGAGATTTTTCAAGAACTATCTCTATATATCTCTATTCCTATCACATAGGAAACATGTCTATCTTCCCTAAAGATAACTTCCACTTTTGGATTTCTATTCTAGAACATTTCCATTTCACATCAACCTGTGGAATGTGAATACGCTCCCACTAAATCACAGATCCCTTCTTTATCTTTGACATATCAGTCAAACTCTTTGACTATATCATCAAAGTAAAGATCCAATTCTGAGTTGCTTGTACTCAATCAATCACATTGATTAGTCCATTGTAACTTATAGACTTCATTTGCATTAGTGGATTCATAAACCTTATAGGTTGTGTCACGTACACATCCTTGTTTTATTCCTCATAGGAATGCGGTTTTAGTATCCATATGGCAAATGTCTTAGTCATTAAGTTGCAATCAACAAGCATCATCCTTCTCAAAATGTTATCCATGTATCTTAACACTTAAGATTCATTTGCACTTATGGATTTCATCCAATGAGTGCTACCATCAAGGTCATACCTTATGGTTGACATGGATGTCATTTAGGATGTAATGGTCATAAACCATAACTCAAAATTCGGTTCCTCATATTCATCTAGATAGTTGACTCATCACATGAACAACTCATCACATAGATAATTGAGGTGTATCTTTTAAGGATATAAGAACTCACAACCCTTGTGATTCTTAATTTCTTTTATTAGTGTGGGGTATTCTTTTATTAAGAAGAATTCAATTATTTGATAATCATTCTCTAACTCCTTAGAGTATGATTCCTTCTTGATTTAGACATCACCATGCCTTAATCATGAGTTTACTATGATACACTATCATAATCACTCATAAGGATCTCAAATATTTGGTCCAAGTATTTCATTCATTGATCTCATCAAGAATTAACACTTTACCAAATTCATACTTCATTTATGATAATCTTGAACACTTCAAGATATTCATATTGGTATTTCTCTAAACACCATTAGAAGTATTAGCATTTATTCCAATAGGTATGTAAATACATCACATGTATTATACCTAATAGGATAATCATTCTCCCAGTAACTTTAGTGAAGATTGATTAATCATGTCCAAGATATTCATGTCTCTTACTGGTTCTCTAACCAAAAGCGTCTAGATTTATCCATCATATGGAAACTAGAAATGAATTTCTCACGATTGATGCTAATTTGATTGTTTGAGTTATCTATAACCTTCAGGTATAATTTTATCTTATGCATATCAAATACCACAAGATAAATAAGGCATTGCCACAAAGATCATATCTTTAAGATTGAAAACTCAACTTTATTAATTGCCATCATTGTCATACAATATGAAAAAAATAAAGTGTTTCTATCTATTGGAAAAAAATGAAATAGCAGTTCATAACTGTATTACATGCCTTATACACTGAAAATTAACTAAAGTACTCCCATCTATGGCGGCAACACTTGCCCCAATTATGAGTGCTTTACACTTTACATCTTGGTATCATATACCTCAAAAAGTGTTACAAGTTTACTTTCATGACACCTTTAAGTAGAGACATCAGTTGCCTCCTTCTTCTTTTGTTCTTCCAGATAGAGAGGACAATTCCTTTTCCAATGTCCTGGCTTTTGAAAATGGTGGCAATTTCCTTTCTTGGTCATGCCTCCCTTGGCTTTGAGAGCTGAAGACGGCTTGGACTCCTAGCTAGCATCAGAACCTTTCTTAGCTTTGCCCTTGCCCTTGCGCTTGGACTTGCCTTTCTTGCTTGTGATCACCATCACAGGATTAGGCTTGTCCTTCTTCATCTATATCTCGGTTGTCCTCAACATGCCCAACAACTCTGACAATGGCCTATCAAAGTTGTTCATGTTGTAGTTCATCACAAACTGACTGTAAGATTCTGGCAACGATTGCAGTATCACATCAGTAGCCAACTCTTGGCTCAGTGGAAATCCCAATCTCTGTAGGTTCTCCACATACCCAATCATCTTGAGTGTGTGAGGACCAACTGGATCTCCTTCTGTCATGACGCACTTGAACAATGCCCTAGAAACATTGTATCTCTCTTGCCGTGCCTGATATTCATACATGTTCCTGAGATGCTGAACCATCTCAATGACACCCATGTTCTCATGCTGTCTCTGCAACTCATGGTTCATAGAACATAACATCAAGCACTTTGCATCAATGGCATCATCAGCATGCTTCTTGTAAGCATCCCTTTCTGCCTTTGGTGCATTAGGAGCGGGTTCCTCTGGAATTGGAGTATCCAGGACATAGAGCTTTCGCTCTTGAGTGAGAACAATTCTCAATGTCCGATACCAGTCGTGGAAGTTTGTCCCATTTATCTTGTCCTTGTCAAGGACCGATCGCAAAGAAAAGTTGTTGTTGTTTGTTGCCATTTGAACTACAAAAGGAAATATGCAATTTTAGTCCAAAAACTCATTTTTGACTTATTTGATTGATTTGAAAAATTTGACAATATAATTAGGCCTTTAATTAATTATCGCTCCCACTATTTTACTTCAAATTGATAGCCCTCACCATCAATTCGGAAGATTGCAGCGTACAACCTTCTAGTGGGCAAGATCCTGAAATCCTCTAAGTCATGAGTCAGCTTTGGCTGATCGCCTACAACTTAGATCTCTCAGGTAGGCAACTCTTGCCAATTGCATCATATGCAACTCTTGATAAGATGTCATATGCAACTCCTTTCCATGATCATCTCAATGCCTCAAGGTACTAGATCCCATCTAGATCACCTTGTTAAGTCTGACCCAAAGCAAACACGATGAATATGCACCCTGCTAGGCAGACCCACACATTCATCCTTCACGCTTCCATGAGATAGACGGTGCACCACGCTTGGGCGTGCCCACACTTGGTCGATCAAGTTTTTCACATGTGTCGCATTTGGAAGGCATCTAAAACTTAATATTTAATGAGGGATTTGGTTTTTATATATATACATATCCAATCACCACAATACATAGTACGTATCATATACATGCTATATCCCACAGAAAACATGCACAAACAATAAAAAGCGATGATTATGGCCATCCTAATGTGATTCCTCGAGCCAAGAGGAATCACGGTCATCTAGGTCTACATCATATGCAACCTATACAAGATGAACTCTGTGCCTTGCCTTCCGAGTTGATCAACTCATCATATGAATGATCTGCTCTCTCTGGCCGGTCGTCTGGGTGCCACCAGCCGATCGGTTGGCTCCTCCAACCGATCGGTTCGCCTGGTCATCGTGCATCTCATCATGGCCGCCACTCGCTCGTCTCGCTCCTCGAACCGGTCATCAACCGATCGGTTCACTCCTTGAACCGATCGTCTGGAACGTCAACCGATCGGTTCATGCCTTGAACCGATCGTCTCAGCTGTCGTCTTGATGTCCTCCGGGATTTGACATAACAGGAAATAAAATCTATCCTAATATTACATTGCTTAAAAAGGGAAACCCCGAGTTACATTCGGGGGGAGCAAAGGTAGGAAAGAATATCGAATTATTTCGAGTTACATCAGGAATAGGAGAAGAAAGATCGGTGCACAGACCGACATGCAAGAAACCACACACAACCAATCACAGACAGGGTTTATTGGCCATAACCATGCTATACATCCACCACAAAACTCGTTTAAGGGCGACATGTATCGAGTGAATTAATAATACATATCATATATGTAATTTGGGATTTGTGGATTTAGGATTGGACATGCATAAAGCTAATATTATTCGCATCGTATGCAATAAATAAAGGCAACAAACCAAAATCGATCATATCGATATTCTTAAAATATAGAGCAGTTGACGTGGCTCTGATAGCACTATTGGGTTTTAGGGGAGGCAGAGAAGGCAGCGGAAACAAAATTTTTCTCCCCCAAACCCAGCACGAGGAAACGCGTCAACGTCTATATAATAGGAAATGATGGTTTGTTGAACCATACCTTGTCCCAAGGCTTGCTTGGCGACAATACCTCACGCCTTGCGCGGTCTTCAAATCCGATCTTGGACGGTGTCTGTGCAGCTCCTGGTCGCACCGGGACTGACGACTCCTACTCGCACCGGACTGTCGGATGACAGTTGTCCTCCTGAGCAGCAGTGACCTCCCGCCTCTGAAGTAGTCCACACGGACCACCTGGAACTCCACACTCCTTGTCCCATAAGGAAGTGGAAGGAGTCGCACCCTCCTGTTGACGTACTAGTCGCCAACACACTCTCCTGCCTCCAGTTGCAACTGCAGTTGTCCTTCCCTTGCTGCACCTCCCTTTGTGGGAAGCACTTGCTCGGGCTCTCTCTCGGTTACCAAAACCAGAGAGAACGACAACTTTGCAGAGCAACTGGTTGCACTGAGTTGTACTTTGAGAAGCCCCCAATACCCATATATATAGGAGGGTCATGGGATAGGGTTCTCTATCCCGGGCAATGCAGGACTAAAAGCAGGAGTAGAAGGGTTCGAGATTTTCCACAAAAAGCAACCAACTCGCAACCTGAACTGATCATTTCATGACTGAAACGGTCGTTTCGACCCTTGAGCCGATCGACTGGGACCTGAGTCGATCATTTGGGCCCCCAACCGATCGGTTGGTGCCCTGAACCGATCGGTTAACGGTCCTGATCCAACTCAAAAAAACTTTCCTTCTTTTGTTTCCAATTGGTATCGAATACCAATCCTATTCCCAATCAAATTGGGAAATTGAAACGAAAGGAAAATTCTCACCGACCTGACTTTCCCAACTTGCTCGGTTGCACCAGTTGAACCGATCGGTTCAACACTTGAACTGCACGTTTCACCCTGTACATGAGCCGATCGGTTCAACACTTGAGCGGACCGGTTCAGCAACCTCATTCGACCGGTTCAACACTTGAACCGATCGGTTGGGAGTGCAGGTTGTGTAGAATCAGTCAATTGCGATTTCAATCAATCCGATACTCCAATCAACATGTCCAACACCTTGAACAGTATGATATTGAGCTATCAATCAATTGAGTGTTTAATTGAACTACTAAATTCCTTTAGCAATCAATCTAAACATTGCTTGTGGACAAAAATCCTCTCCTGGAAATTCTGGTTCATCCTGGAGCTGCATTTCCGTCAAGGGCTAGGTGAAATTGAAGATGGGGCGCTAGGGTTCTGTGTCCTACTGGAAGAGAGAGGAAGGGAAGAGAGGAAGAGGGATAGTAGAGAGGAGGCGAGGTAGTGGGAGAGAAGAATAAGAGAAGGAAGAGAAGAAGAATGGGCGTGCGGCCGTTTGCGATCCGCATGAGAGGGAGGCATTGATCACGTCAAATGGAGGGGGAAGGTCCACGTTACATGGACAAAGGAAGACTGTGGCATATTAATATAATTAAAATTTATACAAGGGTGTATACTAAGTTAGGAATTCAAACTAGTAAATGGTTGGGCAATTGAAGTCCGATTGATACCAAAATTGATAAGTAGACCAATTATGCCATCAATTTCACATTTTGAAGATGTTTAATTAAAATATTTCATTACTTGTATATCATACATATATTTAATGTATTTACTCATTTTAACACTTATTATACTTTAATTTGATTCATTTCATCTTATACCCCTAAGAATATTTTAGGATGTCAAATTAGAGTCAAACATGGTATTTGGTATATGTGTTCCTTAAGTCTTATTATTGAGTGCATTATGATTATTTTACCTTGCATACAAAATGCTAAGGGTATTTATATATCCACGACATGAATTATTCTTAATGTGTTTTGTATTGTTGGAAATATATGGTAAGTTAACATAATGGAATAGGACCTTTGAATAAGAGATATTTAATACATATGTCTGGATTCGAGTATGTTACAACACTCCACCCCTTAAAAGGGATTTCGTCCTCGAAATCCATCCACTTTTGGTATGGTAAACTGAGTTATAAACTTAAACAAGTTATACATTTCTAGTATACTTAATGTAGGGGCTCATATCATACTATTCATGCCACACTTATGGCCTACTCTTAAGGTGAAGCCATACATCTCCATGTATCATACATCCATTAATCTGATTATGTTAGATGTTGGGCTAGAAAAGTTACAACAAGACCTTAGATTATGTTAACCAGTTTGTATCAATTAGGGCTACCCGCAAAGGTATCATAGTTTTGCCATTTTTTTATCATGGTCCACATCATATTCCTTATCATCATTATCATCGTCATTATCATCATCATCATCATCATCATCATCAATATTATCATCATCATCATCAAGATGGGAAAAAAGGGTGAACCTAGGTCTTATGTATCCAAGGATTCTTCGTACTCCATCATTCCAATCAAGTACTTTTTCTTTTCAAGGGTTCCTCTACACTTCAAACTTCCTTGTGGTGGCGACTTGGATCCTAAACCATCGATAAAATATGAAAACTTTTCTTTTGTACATATAATATAATAATGAAAATACATTTGATGATGAGAATCTGTCAATGAAAAATCCAAAATTGGCGCCAAAAATGATCAATTCGAGAACCAAGTCCACCACTTATCCACCACGTGATAACTGTAGTATTATTGTCATTGCAGTCTACCAACATCTTCTAATATCTCAATCATATAAGGGGTATGAAAAAAAAATACATCTCTAGTCTCATAGATAGGAGGAAGAAAGGTCTCCTAGTACGTGCGGTCGAATCCTATTAAACCTTAATGAGGTACAACACCAACCATTCCCCATGTCATTATCAAGCATAAATGGCACAACCCCATCACAAGACCTAAGGGAGTCATAAGATCATCTAACCATTATAGTAAGGTATATGTGTTTCTTCTACATTTGACGATTTATTACCGTGGTTCCGTCACAAGACAAGATGAACTATATATTCAAATTACTCACCACATCGTTCAATAGGTGATCTAATTTCACCATGGAAGCGAGAGAGACAAACTCCTAAGAACATTATACCAGACTCAATAGCTTCCACCCACCAATCCTCATGCATGAGCCATAAAAAGCTAAATGAAGATGGTATTAATCCTTAGATAGGTGGCCTTCGGACATACCTATGTTGAGATACTCCATGTAGAAGGCAAGATATGAATTTTAATAACTAAGCTAGTTCACATTATCACTTAGTACCAAGGGAATCATCTTAAATCTTAAGATACACATAGAGATTTTACATCTATAATTTATGTGTTCTCAGTACCCCAAAGTGGGTATATACGAGGCATGCTAGAGAAACAGCAAAGGGGAAGGGGTTCAAGGTGAGAACTAGAATAAAGCCTAACTATGAATTTAAATCAATCAACATTGCAAGCTCTTAGGCTAACATCCTAGAAAATTATGACATGTGAACCAACACTACAAGAGTCAGTTATGTGTGGCTTCATCCCACCACGATAAAGAGGGCTTGGGTGTTAAGGGTTACTAGAGGTTAACTCCAATCCACATAGGTGGGTTGAGGAGTGTAAGTGCCCAAAATTATTAGGGTTTGAAAACCCTAATTGGTATTCTACTACTAAGTAATCAGTTTGCCAATAACCTCTAAGGGTCACCTACCTAATTAAGGGTCATCCTAGGATAACTTGAAATAGTCAAGTTACCGACTGCTTAGGATCCGATACCATTTTGTAAAGAGTGGGACCCGATAGGAGATCCACTCTTCACTGAATTGAAGAATAAGTCCATCCAATCTCAAACAGACCAAAAGGTAAGAAGGAAAGCAGGAATTTCATTCATTTCACAAATGGTGCATATTACAGAGCATGATAATGAATAAGCAGTAGAAACAAAACTATTACACAGATACAAAATTTTCATTGTACAACTATTCCTCACCATATAAGGTGGAACAAAAAATAAAATAAAAGGTAAACACCTACAAACACATAAGGCCAATTGCAGAGGGAAAACCAACTATCCCAAGCTATCCTCAATGTCCAAGTCTATATATTCAATCCTTTAGTATCTTGTCTTCTAATGTACCTAAATCTGGGTGGAAGTGAACATCACCCATAACATAGGAGACAACATAGAGATCAACAAAGAGCTGAGTATGTACATATAATAAACACTTTGGGCATTATATAGGGTTATAAGTGCAAAAAGAGATGTTCCCACAAAGAAGGGGGCTAGTTGCAAATAGGTAAGTTCAAAAGAATATAACAAAAGAAATGAGGCATATAAAGATTTAGAATACAAGCATCAGATGAAAATGTCTTGCCATATCATTTAACCAAATTTCAATTGAAGCAATAAATATTTGCATGCATAACAATGTAGACTAAATATACCTAAAATAGGGCCATAACACCATAGGATCATGGCCTAAAAGTAAACAAGGGTGGAAACGCACACCCCGGGCGGAATACGCACGCCCTATAATAGTATGGTTGTACATAAGTACCACTATTCTAGATAATCTAGTCAAACACACAACATGCTATAATAGAGTGGCAAGACTATCATTTTAGTCAATATCAAACAAAAGACAACAAGGCAGGAGGGACCTAAAGACCCATATAACATGTCAAATTAATAATCACAGCAATAAAAGAGGTTTATATCAGGAATTAGAAATGTCCATGAATATTAGATTTCCAAGAGAAACAATAGTTCAAGAGATGCCTCATTAAAAGAAATTAGGCTTTAGTCAAATAATGCCCAAAATAAAATAGAGGATGTACATACCTTGTCCTACAGACTGATGGTTAACTCGACAATTATGCTTGGTCCCCAAAGTCAAATACTCATCCTAGGAACATATGATATGTTAGTCAAACCAAAATCGGTATATGCATATTTTCCTATTAAAGATTTTCATATTGTTGTTATATTAGTCTAGATCATGTAATGATATATCATAGCTCTTAATCATATAAAGTAGTCATAAGGTTCATTACATATATGTCTTAGTTCTTAATACCCATCTTGAGATACATAACCCTATGATGTCTAGGTTACATATATGTGCAGATAATAATACATATTTCCTAAATTTAGGTCTTGCAATCTTCCTCTTTCACTATATGTAGCATATAGTTCTAGTATAGTCAACTAGGATTACATGCATATCCAAATCATAATACTTTAAGTATAGCCTTCCCTTATAATTTTTGTTTAAATGGATTATGAATATGCATGGATTTAAGTGACTCATTAATTACCATGTATTTTATCAAAAATATACTCAATATTTATATCTAGGGATTAGGGCCCTAACGTCTTTGGTAGTAATAGTTTCTCATTAGGAATTAACTAATGATACATGTAATATGGGTTGCAAAAGGTGAACCAGTTAATTACATATCTGTGGTAGGTTTCACTGTATTATCATATATAACATTACATATTGCATTGATAACTAATTATGTACGTCATTTATAATAAACTAGTAGGATTGCTAACTTGTTTCATACCAAACTAATTACCCTACTGCATACACACATATACAATTAATAAGAAATGGTACGGTTGCATATGTAAGCCATGTGACTGAGACATTCTGATTATTATTGTTGCTATTCTCTAATGCAATAGATGTTATCTGGACTAGTATCTTCAATTGTCTTGCTAGATTCGTAACGAAAACTGAAAAGGATGCTTACCGAATCTTTGATGAAGACTCATGATGTGTAGAGTAGTATTTGACTTCCTCATCATTTCCTATGGATGTTGGTGGACCTTTGGTGACTGATTAAGGACTGAGGTCGGCTTAGGCCACCTCACGCTGCAGGAAAATGAGAGACAAACTATGTTGCACATAGTATGGCACGAGGCAACAAACACCCTTGAGTTCCCTTGTACTGAGGCCTCCGGTGTCAGGGTACTTGTACAGATAAAGAAGGGGTGTGGGTAAGGATCTCCTTTCTCTTGATCTCCTGTGATCGTGAAGGGACAGTTGAAGAGTCCATCTGCTAGATCTGTGATGCGAGGAGTATGACTCGTTGGTGGCATCACAGATTGTTGAAGGTTGTCGACGAGTAGGTAGGGGAGAGATTGGCAGGGAGTTCTGGGCGATGTGAGTGGTCAGTTACCTATTGTTGCGGGTTTGTGATGGCGAGGTCAGACTGGTGGCGGGGATGAGGGGTGAAGAAAGGAGACAAGGGTAAGACGGCGTATGGAGATGGTGAGAAAGGAAGAGCAGGGTGTCGGTGGCCATGGAAGACCGATCTCATGTGGTCAGAGCTTGATGCCGCAACATGCTTCATATCCATGCTACTTCTCCTTTGGTGGTTTCCTGTGTCACTGGCCGCAAAGACTGCTTGTCGGCCATCGAAGCTACAGGGTCGGGGTTTCGTGTGGCGGCCATGGTGTTGTAGGTCCATCGAAGAGGATGGTAGCAGCAGGTCTATGGAGAGAGGGTGTTGCTAAGGTAGACAGCCATGTGGGGATACTACTGAGTCGATGAAGGTTGAAGGGTGTCGATGATGGGTTCCTCCTATTGTCGTCCGCTGCAGGTTGCTGGCGAGGCGGTCTGCTACTGGCGAGGGACGATGATGTATCAGATGCCACTGAAATGGTTGGCAACAGTGCAAACAGGCGCAGGAGGCTGTTGTGGCCCCTGGAGTCGGCGTTGGCCATGTTTGGGCATGAGGTTGAGGCTGGTAGAGTCGTGTGTGGGTAGAGGTAGAGTCAGGGTGTAGGGTGATGGCGAGGAGGAAGGCAGCCCCATTTTGGTTCCTCCATACCCTCTATCCCTAGCAGCTGTTGGCAGTGTCCTCTCAGCAAGGAGGCTGGGCAGATGAAGGATGGCATATTAGTAGGAAGTAGAAGGAAGAAGAAGAGAAGGTAGCGGCACCGCCTAGCAATTCTGGTTCATCCTGGAGTTGCATTTCCGTCAAGGGCTAAGTGAAATTGAAGATGGGGTGCTAGGGTTCTGTGTGCTACTGGAAGAGAGAGGAAGGGAAGAGAGGAAGAGGGATAGTAGAGAGGAGGCGAGGCAGTGGGAGAGAAGAATAAGGGAAGGCAGAGAAGAAGAACGGGCGTGCGGCCGTTTGCGATCCGTACGAGAGGGAGGCATTGATCGCGTCAAAGGGAGGGGGAAGGTCCGCGTTGCATGGACAAAGGAAGACGGTGGCATATTAATGTAATTATATTTTATACAAGGGTGTATACTAAGTTAGGAATTCAACCTAGTAAATGGTTGGGAAATTGAAGTCCGATTGATACCAAAATTGATAAGTAGACCAATTATGCCATCAATTTCACATTTTGAATATTTTTAATTAAAATATTTCATTACTTGTATATCATACATATATTTAATGTATTTACTCATTTTAACACTTATTATACTTTAATTTGATTCATTTCATCTTATACCCCTAAGAATATTTTAGGATGTCAAATTATAGTCAAGCATGGTATTTGGTATATCTGTTCCTTAAGTCTTATTATTGAGTGCATTATGATTATTTTACCTTGCATACAAAATGCTAAGGGTATTTATATATCCACGATACAAATTATTCTTAATGTGTTTTGTATTGTTGGAAATATATGGTAAGTTAACATAATGGAATAGGACCTTAGAATAAGAGATATTCAATACATATGTCTGGATTCGAGTATGTTACAGAAACTATATGATTAGGGTTCCACTTGGTTAATTATTGCCAATTGGGTGTCTTTTAGTGCATCAATCAAGTTACAACGTACAAACCCAAAACAAGCTCTATGAAAATAAGGTTAGTTTGCAACGTCCGAAGATATAAAATGTATGAGATATAAACTTGTCACATCATCACATGATACCACTACCATATAAGGTCATCATCATTGTCATATCATCCTGGGATAACCATCCCTTATCTAATCACTAGAGGATATCACCTCCCATTAGGCATTAAGCCTCTTCCAGGTCATAAGACCAAATCACATAGTTCATGCATAACAACATTATCTTATCATGCCTTATAAAGGCTCATAATTGTCACCATGTGTCATATAAGAGGTACCATAGAAATCACAAGCGATTATGTGCATTCAACCTACAACTTTAGGGTTACACAAGTAGGAGAGAGAAAATATCATTACATGCTAATACTTCAAGCATGATTAGTAGTTACATTATATACTCATATTAGGACTAGGGTTTCCATAGATACTCGATTAGGATTTTCATAATAACATTTAACATCAAACCCTAGGTACATCACTTCTCACATCCTTGGAGCACATTAGGGTTAGGCATTATTATTGTTACACAAATATGTAAACAACAAAGTGTGGCGACCATAATGGTCAACATCATCTCTAGAGAAGGCAACACATCATTATGTGTAGAGACCATAAGGTTACACCATAGTGTAGTGACAACAAGGAATCAGGGTTAGCACTTAGCCATGTAGCGACCATTGTTGCGACCATTCAAGAACAAAACCCATATAGTGACTAAACCAACTGAAATAGGTATACGTCAAGAAACTAGATGCAACGACCACCCTTACTAAGATTAGGGTTGTTGTGACTGCAACACAACCATCAACCAAATATAGCGACTGCAAGAGATTATATACATATGTAGCAACCTCACAAAGGATCAAGGGTAGTGACCAACACGAGCTAATATGTAGCGACCCCATACAGCAACATATGCAATGACCAAAGTGGCTTAGGGCTAGGATTATGGTGACCAAACCAGAACCCTAGAACAACATCAACATGGTCCATATAGCCATAAGACACCAAAGAAAGCATGTCAAACAAATCAAAAGTTTAATCATCAAGAATACAAGTGTCACCAAGATGAAACCTCAAGAAAGGATGAACATCACAACCCTAAAAATGATCATCATGAAAAGTAGTAAGGGGACCATGCTAAGAAAGAGAAAACTACACATGCACATAAGAACCAAAACCTCCATCTAACGCATGATGGTTGAACCATAGCAATGGTGATAAAACCAACAATCAAGATGCGTGAAAGAACCATCATCTCCACCATCTATTTAGATTTGGGTACATGAAATAGGGTTAAGAGAAGAGCAATCTATGCAAGAATACTTCATAATATTAAACCCTAAAACAAGATAGCATCATCTAGACAATTATGATCGTGTTTTAGATATAGAACAGTAGCATGCAAGCAAGATAAAGGTGCAATAATAGTAGAGGGAAGAGTTATATAACCCACCTTGAGGTGAAGGTCCACTCCAAAGCCACGAGGTCTAAGAGAGGAGAAATCCCAAGCTTGGATCAAATCCAACTCTAAGCAAGATTGCCTCAAGAGAAGAAGAACACACCAAGGTCAAAGGATGCTCAAAAGAGAGAGGGTACAACCCTAGACTGAAAAAGATAGAAGAAGAAAAAAGCTTCATCTCATTCAGATACTCCCATGGAAAACCATGGATCTCGACCTCTATGGGGAGAAGTTTCTCAAGATAGCCACCATGGTAACCCATACTCTAACGGCTAAGAGAAGAAAGGAAGAGGTAGGGTTCAAGAAAAATGAGATCAAGGAGAGATAACTACTTACCAAGGTTGAGGATCACCAAGAACCACCACAAGAAAGATGATCAAGCCCTAGATCACCACATGCAAGAAGAAGACGACCACCTTCTCCAAGATCAACACATCCTCTAGCTCCACCAAGCTCAAGGCCTAACACAAGCAAGAAGAGAGGAAAAGAGAGCTAAAGGGGATACTTGCATGTGAAAGGGTATGTATACTTAAAAGGTAGGAGAGAGGTAGAGGTTATGAGGTGACAAGATACGAGAGAACCAAAAGGACACATGTCCCACAAAGCCACGGCCATGCAAGCACTCTAAACATGCATGCAACAAAGGGTGATACACACAAGGTAGTGTAGTGACCACTTAGGTCCACTACACCCTTTAGTCAAAGCAAAACACTTAAGGTATTGGTCGCAACATAAAGCCAACCAAGGTATAGGTTGCAACACATCAAAACATGTTGACCAAGATCAAGAACAAAAAGGGCATCGGTCAAAGCACTCTTGAGAACACAAACACATGGTTGCTACACTCAAGTGACACAACATGGTCGACACCACCATCCATGCAACCCATGCAAACCCTGGCTCAACACACATGATGCCACCTCATCAACCAAGGTCTAACTAAGCACGCCTATGCATCATTCCCTCTCGCATGATGTCAAGGCACAAGAGGCACATCCAACATGTGACAAATTGTAAACCCTCAGCGCGGGTAAATTGCAACTTGGTCCAAAATAAGCATGCATATAGCATAACTAGCTCAAACATCAACCAAACTGAAAAAATAAGGATGCCACATGTTATTAAGGTGCATCACATGATTAGATTAATTTTTAAGAATCTCATTAAGCAAAGTAAGCAAGATCAAGCAGTAATCTAGGTCAAGGGTCTTATAGATATGGATGATTATATTTTGAGGATGAAATCTTCTTTAAGGGGTGGAGTCTTGTAATAAAAACTTGACTTCAAAGCCCTAAAAACCCTAATCCCATTGTTTGGAAGTTCATGCGAGTATCCCCAAAGTGGTGGTGTGAGTCATTCTCCATATACTTTAATAGAATTATAATAAGAGTAGTTCTCAAATGAGTAGTATTAATGGATTAAAAAAACTTAAGTGTACTTTTTGCATACTAAACCTTAACTCACTTGATGCATTCATTTGTTTCACAATGAACAAATAAAGTGTATTCCATAAACTGGTGATACATGAATTACTATATGACTTGTCATAAACCCACCAATTACATGTAATATAAGTTACATTTAAATAAGAATATTAATATACCACTGCCTTCAATGATATATCCAATTCAAATAATGAGTTTCATAGTAACATGGAACGCTCCATATCAACAATACTAATGGGGAATGCCTTAATAGACATAAAAAGGGTGTAAAGATTAGTGAAGAACTGGTTGTTCTTAATTGGATGTTAATAACATTAAATGACTTAAACATAAATCTTGAATTAAATAATAGATATTGTTGTATATTAGAATTACAAAAGGCAACCCTCATAAAATTTGGTGTTATATCCACTCCGTACACTCATACGTCTGATCAAGTGGTTGTCAGCTTCACCAAATCTCTTCCCAAGGCCAGATTCCATGGCATGGTTGACAAGTTAGGAATGATCAATATATATGCTCCATCTTGAGGGGGAGTATTAGTATATGTGCTTTATTGATTTATGTTTATTGTAATTTTCTTTGTTATGGGCTTTGGACTTGTCTCTAGCCTTTTCTTTTATCACATATTGCCTATCTCCACTTCGTACACTTATACGTTTGATCAAGTGGCTGACAGCTACACCAAATCTCTTCCCAAGGCCAAATTCCATAGCATGGTTGACAAACTGGGCATGATCGATATCTATGCTCCAGCTTGAGGGGGAGTATTAGTATATGTGATTTATTGCTTTATGTTTATTGTTATTTTCTTTTTATCGGCTTTAGACTTGAATTGTCTCTAGCCTTGTCTTTTATCCCATATTGCCTATCTTTGACATTAGGCTTACTCTCTTGTCCTATAAAAGAGAGTCCTTGTATGTTGTTAACTTATACAATAATAAACTCTTTCCCTTCTATAGAGGACAAGTTGTGCGAAGAACGACTCAGATGGTATGGACATGTGCAACGTGGACCGACTAATGTGCCTATATGATGAAAAACACTAGAGGGGGGGTGAATAGAGTTTTTAAATTATTTTAGCAATTATTTAACTCAAAACAACCACAATTGAAAATTGAAGAAGGAGACAAGTGTTTAGAGTGGTTCCAACCTTAGAAAATACTAAGGTTGTCAGTCCACTACCCGGTTGCTTACCCAACCGGGATTTTGAAAGTATTAATTTTATTACCTTCACAAGGATTTACACAAAATACAATACTTTCTTACACCCCTTGAACAGCCTTCACTTGAAGTAGATGCACCAACCTGAGGTAGCCTTCTTGAAGTAACTCCAAGCTCCCCCTTGAAGTAGCCTTCCTCTCTAGAAGTAACCTCCCGTTGCACCAGCCTTCTTGAAGTAGCTCAAGGTCCCCTTCTTCACCAAGAAGATCTCCAACCTCTCCAATCCACAGCCTCCAACCTAGGAGTAGCAAGGAGAGTACAAACAATAATAGAGAACAAGAAAGGAAAAAGGAAATTACAACTTATCCTTTTGTAGCACAAGGCTTGATTTTCCTAGATCAAGCGTGTAGATCTCCTAACCAAAGTGTATGGAATAGTAATTGCAGTGGATAGGAGATGCTAGCCTATAGGACACGAAATTTGAGCTAAGAGGGGAAGTAGCCAATTGTCACAATGCTCAATTTCTCACAAACAGGTTGCACAAAGTCAATGTATGCTCAAAGATTGCTCAAGTGTAAAAGCAAGTGTATTTAGGTGTCCTAAGGCATGTCCTATTTATAGGAATGTCCTACAAGTGCTTAACACTTTCTAGGGTTTACTAAGTGCTTAACTAGCCGTTAGATATAAGTTAGTTGCTTTAACAACGACTAGTTAATTAATTCTACAGTTGCTGTCAGAGACCATCTCGGTCGAGAAATGGTCGACCGAAACACCTACTCGGTCGACGTTTTGTCGACCGACAGGCTCTCTGGATCAAGTGTATGCAACGTTTATCTCCAACTGCCAACTACCTTGTCAGCTGTGTCTAACGGCTACTTGGGTCTTTCTCGGTCGAGAAGATTGTCGACCGAGAGTGTCTCGGTCGAGGATTTTGTCGACCGAGATGGACCCTGCTTCAATGTTTCAAATGAAGATATTAAGTGTGTGTATGAGTGTGCATATATGACACTATTGAAGGGGATGACCTATCTAAATGTGGTGTTTAGCTAGGGAAGATCTAACGCTTGATTTACATGAAGTCTAAGTACTTGTACATTATATATTTGTACAGGTTTACAATTGATTACAATCATGAAAATAAAGAGATTTTATCAAATTATTCTTCCAAGTCTTTGTTATCCACCACCTTATATACTTGTTCCTGAAATACTCAAATAGCACGTTAAAACCACAAGAATGAAATGTTTGTCATTATCAAAACAAAGGGATTAACATAATGTCCAATTTAGCCAACAATCTCCCCCTTTTTGAAGATGACAAACATTTCCTAAATATAAAATAAGGAAATATAAATCATATGAGTTTCATACCTGAAGTTTACCTTTTGTAGCCATTCTTGTGTTTTGCAAGTGGGTGCTGGCTGAGATATTATGAAACTCATTTTTTATGTTTTTGATTTTATATTATTTCTCCCCCTTTGTCATTTCAAAAAGATATTCAAGTTTACTTTGTATTACTCCCCCTTAATTTTATGCTATGCTCCCCCTTAAAGAGATATTCAATTTAAAGTCAAGGGATTAATATAAATGTAAGCCATTTATTTTCGAATTTAGCCATAATGTATTTCTAACCAAATACATGGGATGTTAAGCCCAAATTTGTTTGGAGAATTCCATTAAGAACAAGATATATGTCATATTCATGAATTTTGTAGATTTCTTTGTTTTCATAACAAAAATTACTTTCAAGAATACTAAGGTCATAACAAGCTTCAAAGTTTTGTAAACTTATTAATCTTATAATTAAGACAATTTAAGGATTCTAAGGTCACAAATGATTTTTAAGATTTGATTTTGACCTTTTATTAAAGCTCCATGTTTTCAATATGATAAACTCATTTTGAGTCAAGATACTAAGATTAAATGCATTAAAATGACGTACAAATAAGCATTTTGTCAAGCTTATTTTAGGTCGACCTTGACTTCGACCATAACGCCCCTTGGTCAAATTTAATTTCAACCAAGAGGCAAATTCTGCATATTTTCAATTTAAACATTCATATGCGAAGTATAATTTCTGCAGATAGCTTTAAATAAATATCAATTTGAAGCACGTTAAGAGATACCTATTATGAAGACTTAATATGGGCATCATAGTGAAGTCTTTGACCTTGATTTTTCTGAAATGTATTTTTTACATTCATTGTGAATGATGTTTCATAAGCTTTGCTATGGGTACATAAATATCAAATCCCATTTCTTCTTGTACCCTTATTTTCAGATTAATCATACTATTCTTTAGAAATATATATCTTGAAGGCAAGATTAATCTTAAAGTCAAGATTTTTGTTTTTGATTTCTTAGAACAAACAAATAGATAAAAACATTAATATTTTTGTTCTAAGAGACATCGTTTGGCTGGTCATAGCATCATCATTCATTTATTTCAAGCCATTCTTACAACAATCATTATCTATTATGTCAAGATGCATTTATGCCATAGAGTTTTATTGTTATGCAAAATGGCACTTTCAATGATAGCATCATCTATATTTGTAATGTGTTGAATCACAATGATCATCCATTTATGGTTTGTATATATAGATCAAGATTATTTTAGACAAACCAAGTAAAACTGAAACACAATGATCATGGTACAATGATTTTGATAGAACAGTAGAAGCATATAATTTTAATGATTATAATCATTTGTATCAAAACACATGATTCTTATATGGATAGACCAAGAATTACTTTAGGAAAACCATGTGGATAATGATAAAATAGTAATTTCTTTTAAACTAATCATGATTTTTTAGTTTTAAACTATTTAGAGGATAAACCAAAATAATCTACATTTAGGTTCATAAGTTTTTAATTTTAAGATAAGCTATATAACTGATCATACCTAATAAACTTTTTCAATCAGTCTCCATATGTTACTTTTCAGTTTTCATATGTTACTTTTGCAATATGTTTAAGGATTTTCATATTCATAATATTTATCTTAAAAAATATTTTGTTTCAAGAATGGTCTTCAGCATTTATTCTTGTTTTGCATGTAAAATCAGTCATTAATAATAAATTGATAGCAAATAGATTACTTGAAAACATATTCAGCAGATTTATTGCAGACTTGACAATAGAAACCTGCTCGGTCGACGATTTCTCGACCGATAGTGTTCTCGGTCGAATAGTTTCTCGACCGAGAATGTTTCTGTACTGTTTCAGAATTGTTTTAAGTAATTGTATACAAGTAAATCATAGATCGTTTTCAATTCAATTATGCAATTTGAAACTCAGTTTAGTTGAGATAGAACATATGAGTATCAAAGGAACATTTAGATCAAATCTCAACTAATTATATACAAATCTTTATGTTTTGAAGACCCTAATTAAAACAGATTTGTAAAGATGTGTCTTTGCAGATTTATTTAAAATGTGTAGTTTCAAGTTTAGAAGTTTTAATCAATTTGTTATCTCATTATGTTTAAGTTGAGATAGACATATAGATTTACAACTAGAGTCTTTGGTCATATCTCAACTTTATCTTATTCATTTAGTTTGGGGATTTTGGAACCCATACTAACTCAACATCCTTTTTCTTGTAAGGACATGAAAAGGAATAATGTCCAAGACACAAACAGTAATGACAACATATAGAATCAACCTCATGTCTCTTTCTATGATTTTGTTCTAGGTTGTTCTTGGGTACATATGTATATTTGCCTTTAGGTATATACATAGATTGATTTTCATGTGCTTGTGTCTTTCTCCAACTAGGTTTTTGATAAGCTTTTCCTTTAGGATTATAACCTAGTCCTCTCCTTCCAATTTGATGATAAGAATTATTTAAAATTTTATCAAGAGTATCATTGTTATTCAAACTACTAATCTTTTGTTGTAGCTTGACAATCTCATCCATTCTCTTATTGATGTCTAGCTTTGCTTGATCTAGATTAGATAATAAGGAATCTCTTTCTTTCACAATAGTATCATAATCTAGATGTGTACACAAAATAGGTTGTTTTTGAAGATCATTTACTTGGGTTTGCAAATTTATCTTTTCTAGGGATAGAAGATTGCAATCTGCTTCTACTGATTTTAGCTTAATATTATGATCTTCAATAACCTTTTTGAGATCTTCATTTTCAGATGTGAGAGCAAGAATTTTAGCATGTAGCTCATCATTTGCTTTATTTGATTTCTTTAATTTCTTCTTACACTCAATATATTTTTCATGTGTTTCTTGAAGACTAGCAATTAAATCTTCTTCAGGTAAATAAAAAAGGCTTACCTCTTCTTCTTCTTCACTTATTGTAGCAATAAAGCATCCTTTATGCACATCTTCCTTCTTTTTCCTCCAAGGACAACTGAGTGTTGTGTGGCTTGTTCCTAAGCACCATGTGCAGCTTGTTAAAGATTTGTCCATTCTTTTCCTTTGCTTGCAGTTGTAGACACCACCACCCTTCATTCTTCAAGACTCGATTAGAGCTCCTTGAAGCCCGCTCTGATACCAATTGAAAAACACTAGAGGGGGGGTGAATAGAGTTTTTAAATTATTTTAGCAATTATTTAACTCAAAACAACCACAATTGAAAATGGAAGAAGGAGACAAGTGTTTAGAGTGGTTCCAACCTTAGCAAATACTAAGGTTGTCAGTCCACTACCCAGTTGCTTATCCAACTGGGATTTTGAAAGTATTAATTTTATTACCTTCACAAGGATTTACACAAAATACAATACTTTCTTACACCCCTTGAACAGCCTTCACTTGAAGTAGATGCACCAACCCGAGGTAGCCTTCTTGAAGTAACTCCAAGCTCCCCCTTGAAGTAGCCTTCCTCTCTAGAAGTAACCTCCCGTTGCACCAGCCTTCTTGAAGTAGCTCAAGGTCCCCTTCTTCACCAAGAAGATCTCCAACCTCTCCAATCCGCAACCTCCAACCTAGGAGTAGCAAGGAGAGTACAAACAATAATAGAGAACAAGAAAGGAAAAAGGAAATTACAACTTATCCTTTTGTAGCACAAGGCTTGATTTGCCTAGATCAAGCGTGTAGATCTCCTAACCAAAGTGTATGGAATAGTAATTGTAGTGGATAGGAGATGCTAGCCTATAGGACACAAAATTTGAGCTAAGAGGGGAAGTAGCCAATTGTCACAATGCTCAATTTCTCACAAACAGGTTGCACAAAGTCAATGTATGCTCAAAGATTGCTCAAGTGTAAAAGCAAGTGTATTTAGGTGTCCTCCTATTTATAGGAATGTCCTACAAGTGCTTAAGGACGTTCTAGACACTTTCTAGGGTTTACTAAGTGCTTAACTAGTCGTTAGATATAAGTTAGTTGCTTTAACAATGACTAGTTAATTAATTCTGCAGTTGCTGTCAGAGACCATCTCGGTCGAGAAATGGTCGACCGAAACACCTACTCGGTCGACGTTTTGTCGACCGACAGGCTCTCTGGATCAAGTGTATGCAACGTTTATCTCCAACTGCCAATTACCTTGTCAGCTGTGTCTAACGGCTACTTGGGTCTTTCTCGGTCGAGAAGATTGTCGACCGAGAGTGTCTCGGTCGAGGATTTTGTCGTCCGAGATGGACCCTGCTTCAATGTTTCAAATGAAGATATTAAGTGTGTGTATGAGTGTGCATATATGACACTATTGAAGGGGATGACCTATCTAAATGTGGTGTTTAGCTAGGGAAGATCTAACGCTTGATTTACATGAAGTCTAAGTAGTTGTACATTATATATTTGTACAAGTTTACAATTGATTACAATCATGAAAATAAAGCGATTTTATCAAATTATTCTTCCAAGTCTTTGTTATCCACGACTTTATATACTTGTTCCTGAAATACTCAAATAGCACGTTAAAACCACAAGAATGAAATGTTTGTCATTATCAAAACAAAGGGATTAACATAATGTCCAATTTAGCCAACAATCTCCCCTTTTTTGAAGATGACAAACATTTCCTAAATATAAAATAAGGAAATATAAATCATATGAGTTTCATACCTGAAGTTTACCTTTTGTAGCCATTCTTGTGTTTTGCAAGTGGGTGCTGGCTGAGATATTATGAAACTCATTTTTTATGTTTTTGATTTTATATTATTTCTCCCCCTTTGTCATTTCAAAAAGATATCCAAGTTTACTTTGTATTTCTCCCCCTTAATTTTATGCTATGCTCCCCCTTAAAGAGATATTCAATTTAAAGTCAAGGGATTAATATAAATGTAAGCCATTTATTGTCGAATTTAGCCATAATGTATTTCTAACCAAATACATGGGATGTTAAGCCCAAATTTGTTTGGAGAATTCCATTAAGAACAAGATATATGTCATATTCATGAATTTTGTAGATTTCTTTGTTTTCATAACAAAAATTACTTTCAAGAATACTAAGGTCATAACAAGCTTCAAAGTTTTGTAAACTTATTAATCTTATAATTAAGACAATTTAAGGATTCTAAGGTCACAAATGATTTTTAAGATTTGATTTCGACCTTTTATTAAAGCTCCATGTTTTCAATATGATAAACTCATTTTGAGTCAAGATACTAATATTAAATGCATTAAAATGATGTACAAATAAGCATTTTGTCAAGCTTATTTTAGGTCGACCTTGACTTCGACCATAACGCCCCTTGGTCAAATTTAATTTCAACCAAGAGGCAAATTCTGCATATTTTCAATTTAAACATTCATATGCAAAGTATAATTTCTGCAGATAGCTTTAAATAAATATCAATTTGAAGCACGTTAAGAGATACCTATTATGAAGACTTAATATGGGCATCATAGTGAAGTCTTTGACCTTGATTTTTCTGAAATGTATTTTTTACATTCATTGTGAATGATGTTTCATAAGCTTTGCTATGGGTACATAAATATCAAATCCCATTTCTTCTTGTACCCTTATTTTCAGATTAATCATAAGATTCTTTAGAAATATATATCTTGAAGGCAAGATTAATCTTAAAGTCAAGATTTTTGTTTTTGATTTCTTAGAACAAACAAATAGATAAAAACATTAATAATTTTGTTCTAAGAGACACCGTTTGGCTGGTCATAGCATAATCATTCATTTATTTCAAGCCATTCTTACAACAATCATTATCTATTATGTCAAGATGCATTTATGCCATAGAGTTTTATTGTTATGCAAAATGGCACTTTCAATGATAGCATCATCTATATTTGTAATGTGTTGAATCACAATGATCATCCATTTATGGTTTGTATATATAGATCAAGATTATTTTAGACAAACCAAGTAAAACTGAAACACAATGATCATGGTACAATGATTTTGATAGAACAGTAGAAGCATATAATTTTAATGATTATAATCATCTGTATCAAAACACATGATTCTTATATGGATAGACCAAGAATTACTTTAGGAAAACCATGTGGATAATGATAAAACAGTAATTTCTTTTAAACTAATCATGATTTTTTAGTTTTAAACTATTTAGAGGATAAACCAAAATAATCTACATTTAGGTTCATAAGTTTTTAATTTTAAGATAAGCTATATAACTGATCATACCTAATAAACTTTTTCAATCAGTCTTCATATGTTACTTTTCAGTTTTCATATGTTACTTTTGCAATATGTTTAAGGATTTTCATATTCATAATATTTATCTTAAAAAATATTTTGTTTCAAGAATGGTCTTCAGCATTTATTCTTGTTTTGCATGTAAAATCAGTCATTAATAATAAATTGATAGCAAATAGATTACTTGAAAACATGTTCAGCAGATTTATTGCAGACTTGACAACAGAAACCTGCTCGGTCGATGATTTCTCGACCGATAGTGTTCTCGGTCGAATAGTTTCTCGACCGAGAATGTTTCTGTACTGTTTCAGAATTGTTTTAAGTAATTGTATACAAGTAAATCATAGATCGTTTTCAATTCAATTATGCAATTTGAAACTCAGTTTAGTTGAGATAGAACATATGAGTATCAAAGGAACATTTAGATCAAATCTCAACTAATTATATACAAATCTTTATGTTTTGAAGACCCTAATTAAAACAGATTTGTAAAGATGTGTCTTTGCAGATTTATTTAAAATGTGTAGTTTCAAGTTTAGAAGTTTTAATCAATTTGTTATCTCATTATGTTTAAGTTGAGATAGACATATAGATTTACAACTAGAGTCTTTGGTCATATCTCAACTTTATCTTATTCATTTAGTTTGGGGGTTTTGGAACCCATACTAACTCAACATCCTTTTTCTTGTAAGGACATGAAAAGGAATAATGTCCAAGACGCAAACAGTAATGACAACATATAGAATCAACCTCATGTCTCTTTCTATGATTTTGTTCTAGGTTGTTCTTGGGTACATATGTATATTTGCCTTTAGGTATATACATAGATTGATTTTAATGTGCTTGTGTCTTTCTCCAACTAGGTTTTTGATAAGCTTTTCCATTAGGATTATAACCTAGTCCTTTCCTTCCAATTTGATGATAAGAATTATTTAAAATTTTATCAAGAGTATCATTGTTATTCAAACTACTAATCTTTTGTTGTAGCTTGACAATCTCATCCATTCTCTTATTGATGTCTAGCTTTGCTTGATCTAGATTAGATAATAAGGAATCTCTTTCTTTCACAATAGTATCATAATCTAGATGTGTACACAAAACGGGTTGTTTTTGAAGATCATTGACTTGGGTTTGCAAATTTATCTTTTCTAGGGATAGAAGATTGCAATCTGCTTCTACTGATTTTAGCTTAATATTATGATCTTCAATAACCTTTTTGAGATCTTCATTTTCATATGTGAGAGCAAGAATTTTAGCATGTAGCTCATCATTTGCTTTATTTGATTTCTTTAATTTCTTCTTACACTCAATATATTTTTCATGTGTTTCTTGAAGACTAGCAATTAAATCTTCTTTAGGTAAATCAAAAAGGCTTACCTCTTCTTCTTCTTCACTTATTGTAGCAATAAAGCATCCTTTATGCACATCTTCCTTCTTTTTCCTCCAAGGACAACTGAGTGTTGTGTGGCTTGTTCCTAAGCACCATGTGCAGCTTGTTAAAGATTTGTCCATTCTTTTCCTTTGCTTGTAGTTGTAGACACCACCGCCCTTCATTCTTTAAGACTCGATTAGAGCTCCTTGAAGCCCGCTCTGATACCAATTGAAAAACACTAGAGGGGGGGTGAATAGAGTTTTTAAATTATTTTAGCAATTATTTAACTCAAAACAACCACAATTGAAAATGGAAGAAGGAGACAAGTGTTTAGAGTGGTTCCAACCTTAGCAAATACTAAGGTTGTCAGTCCACTACCCGGTTGCTTACCCAACCGAGATTTTGAAAGTATTAATTTTATTACCTTCACAAGGATTTACACAAAATACAATACTTTCTTACACCCCTTGAACAACCTTCACTTGAAGTAGATGCACCAACCTGAGGTAGCCTTCTTGAAGTAACTCCAAGCTCCCCCTTGAAGTAGCCTTCCTCTCTAGAAGTAACCTCCCGTTGCACCAGCCTTCTTGAAGTAGCTCAAGGTCCCCTTCTTCACCAAGAAGATCTCCAACCTCTCCAATCCGCAGCCTCCAACCTAGGAGTAGCAAGGAGAGTACAAACAATAATAGAGAACAAGAAAGGAAAAAGGAAATTACAACTTATCCTTTTGTAGCACAAGGCTTGATTTTCCTAGATCAAGCATGTAGATCTCCTAACCAAAGTGTATGGAATAGTAATTGCAGTGGATAGGAGATGTTAGCCTATAGGACACGAAAGTTGAGCTAAGAGGGGAAGTAGCCAATTGTCACAATGCTCAATTTCTCACAAACAGGTTGCACAAAGTCAATGTATGCTCAAAGATTGCTCAAGTGTAAAAGCAAGTGTATTTAGGTGTCCTAAGGCATGTCCTATTTATAGGAATGTCCTACAAGTGCTTAAGGACATTCTAGACACTTTCTAGGGTTTACTAAGTACTTAACTAGCCGTTAGATATAAGTTAGTTGCTTTAACAACGACTAGTTAATTAATTCTGCAGTTGTTGTCAGAGACCATCTCGGTCGAGAAATGGTCGACCGAAACACCTACTCGGTCGACGTTTTTTCGACCGACAGGCTCTCTGGATCAAGTGTATGCAACGTTTATCTCCAACTGCCAACTACCTTGTCAGCTGTGTCTAACGGCTACTTGGTCTTTCTCGGTCGAGAAGATTGTCGACCGAGAGTGTCTCGGTCGAGGATTTTGTCGACCGAGATGGACCCTGTTTCAATGTTTCAAATGAAGATATTAAGTGTGTGTATGAGTGTGCATATATGACACTATTGAAGGGGATGACCAATCTAAATGTTGTGTTTAGCTGGGGAAGATCTAACGCTTGATTTACATGAAGTCTAAGTACTTGTACATTATATATTTGTACAAGTTTACAATTGATTACAATCATGAAAATAAAGCGATTTTATCAAATTATTCTTCCAAGTCTTTGTTATCCACCACCTTATATACTTGTTCCTGAAATACTCAAATAGTACGTTAAAACCACAAGAATGAAATGTTTGTCATTATCAAAACAAAGGGATTAACATAATGTCCAATTTAGCCAACATATGAAGCAATGTTATAGAGTCAAGCACAATTAATAGAAGAAGAGGAGGGCCTAAATTAACATGGGAAGAGCTTGTATATAAATATTTTGAATCTCTACATGTTGACTATAATATGATCCATGATAGAGCTGAATTGAAATGAAGGATCCATGTAGTAGACCCCAACATAGTTGGGTTTGAGCCTTAGATGCTGATGCTGATGATGATGATGAAAACTTGGAAATATTTGTGTAAAGAAAGAAAAGATCATGTACAATAGCTCGTTATTTAGATAAAAATGCGACTTCAATCACTTTTTCAAGATGAGTTGCATTATCAAGGTGGATTCGTATGAAAATATTTTTTGGGCCTAACCATGTGTACCAAGTACTCTAGTGAAATTCTTATATACTGTGTGCTCTAGAGAGGTGTACTAGTCAACATTAATCCATTCCTCGCAAAGGGTTAAAGCACCTTAATAACTACTAAACATTTACACATAATGTATATTTTCTAGTGACAGAACATCAAGTACTACATAGTAATGTTATATCCAATATTAGCAACTAGAAGAGCATACATACATACCATAATTTCAACCAAGAAAATTATAGTCATATACTTAAATAAAATCAACATAAATATGTAGATTCTTAATTTTCCTAGACCATCTACGTCATTGGTCATCACCTAATTTATATCAATTAAATCATCATTAACATAAGATCATCATTATTATTGGTACTTCAACTCCAATTAGGGTTTTAGTCAATCTTAGGTTCAACTTATCTTAATCATGTCTCTGATATTTTTATATTGGTTTATATGTCATAATTAGGGTCTACTACAACATTCATGTTTTTTTTGTCTATTTTCTAGAGTTAAAATGAATAATAAGCACTTTACATATTTTTGTGAGAACTTGTTACACTAAACGAGATTACTCAAAACATAAAGCACAACCGATCACTAATTAATCGCATACCCAAAAATATAGGTAAATTAAAATTGATTTCAACGTCAGCATCTGCTCAGAAACATTTGCATAAGATCCCAACATCTTTCTTTTATCCATACTATACCAAAATTTGATACAAATTGTTCTGTCGCCTTAGCCACAATATATATACACAGGAGAATAATATTTTTATATGACACACAAATAAGCATTAATATGCTAATAAAAGTCTAATTCGTTTGAAACACATATACAAACTTTTTTTACCCAGACCTGAGAGTATAGGGACGACTCTAGGACACACTAGACATCTAATCAACTTTCTCAAATATTCATTATTATAGCTCCTCTTTGTTGCCACATATTTGTTTTGTCACTTCCGATTACCAAAAAAAATGTGACGATCCACAAGGGTGAGATCCATATCCCAACAAGAGATATAACCTCCAACAACGCTTATTGATTACAACATTTTAAATAGTAGATAACTAAGTAGTTGGAGTATTTAATAATCAATTGAATAGATTGAACAGTTCATGTATGCTAAACAGATTAAGCAATTAAACTTAGCAACAAGTATGATCATCAATGCATATATAGATAACAAATAAATACATTTCTTTGGATAGATATCTACTCAAATATCATCAAATTGCATCTAATAACAATCATTATCATTAATTTGACTATCATCATATTCCCTTCTAATAATACAAGCAATCTAATAGCATGAGCATCCCTGACATCATGAATATGTCTAGTAACATAACATGGCTATCAATATTGGCATCTCCAATTAAGTGAATAGATCTATATCATAAGTAGAACTAACATCATAGTACAATTAACTGTATAGGAATAATTAGCGGTTTAAGCATTTATAATTACATAGGCATGGCCAGTAATATTAAACATAGCTAGCAGCATCATCTTAACCATCAATGTCAGTATATTTGACAACATAAGCATGTTTACAACATGAGCATAACTACAACATAAGCATATCTATTATCTCTTATTGTACTAACATGATCTCAATGAAAAGAAAGCAAACAAGGGTTATCATCCAATATGAAGTGTTGTGCATAACCCAAAATAGATATGCTACATGTCTGTCTTACATGTTTTATTATGCCCTGAGGAAATTGAAGATACCACTCAAAATCCAACTGACCACTGCTAAGTCAAAATCAATGCCATACAAGATCTAGGAAGAGTCGGACTCCTAAGATCTTCTCCGCCCCCGGTCAGTACGGGTCCGCCACAATGACATATAAGGTCAAGTTGCTAACAGCCTAGTCCGTCCTTGGTACATGTCATGACACTAGTGAAAGGAGGTGGGTACCCATACCCTACCATCTGAGGTACAACCACATTTGTCCTCCAATCTCGTCACATATATAATCACCAAGACACGACCGCAACCGTTCTCAATCACATCAGATGTATGAGGCATGACCACAACCATCCTCCACAACCTGCATTGTGGATGACAAGGATATATCCTCAACTTGTCACCCCCACATACTCAATAGTATGCGCTGCAAATTTCCCTTAGGAATACTCATTTCACCATCCAGCAAATTCTGACACTGAAGATGGCTCTACAACACAGGGTACTACATGATTAGAGTTGCACTTGATTAGTTATACCAATTGGGTGAATTAAGGTTTAATCAAACAATTGGACATACAAACCCTAATTCACTTCTATCAAGCATATAAATATCACAACTTTTAAAAGATATGAAACGTGTGAAACATAATTTCTCATCTCATCATCACATGGTACTATTCACTTGCCATTCATGAGACTACACTAGTCATCATACTATCACAAGATATAAATCTTTTTCACAATATCACAAGGTATCAACCCTTATCAACACAAGACGATTACACCTCATTCAGAGCTCAACCATGCCAAAAGGTCATTAAGGCCATCATACTATTCCCTACAAGATCATCATTATCTTTCCATGCCTTATAACAAGGCTCAACAATATCACTTACATACAATACACGAAATCAGCATAATATTGCATTAATGAGCTAGGAGATATTCATAAATAATCATAGTAGAGTTATATTAATATTAAGAACATTCCTTTATTACATCACATGCAAGGAATCTAGATATGATTAACCCTCGTCATATTCATAATGCACATGTTTAGCATAAGAAAGTATCAACCATTTGGCTATGATAACCACCAATTAATACAATAAGGTTATGATAATATTATGGAGGTTATTTCACCATCATGCCGTCATATAAGACAGTTAACATGAATACTCATATTTATCTATTTGTATTAGTGTTAGGTTCAACAAGATAAATTATATTAATGTTACTAATCAACACTCATACCCAAACCCTAACTAACGACATCCCCATTAGATCATGGATGCATAAGGTGAAGCATCACCATCACATTCCATAGTATTCTCAAGTATGAACCCACACATAAATCAAGGTGTAACCATCGAGTTATAGCATACAAGGGTTTCAACAACAATAAAAGAGTACTCCATTGTTCTATTAATTATTCGAGGAAGGTTGATTATGATTAATCACCATCACCAATTTGCATTAGGTTTAAGGTGTATAAAGATATGTCCCAATAGGGTTGAATGTCAACACAACATGATTATTATCAATTCTATTCATATGAGTGAAAAGGTAAGACTACATAAATAAGGGCAAACCTCTATCAGTTTCAACCTCACTCAAACCATACCAAAATGTCTCAAGCATTAACCCAAAACCGTTGGATGTGGAATAGGTAAAACCATTGGTAGTTTAAATAAATAAACACCTTGAATGAACCATCAATGATGTTATTGAGTTGTGATCTATAAAAGTCACCATTTAACCCTAGACATCCTTTGATTAACAACAATAAGGGTTTTGTTGAGAGTAGGGTAAAATCCACAATCAACTGTTCATTTAAAACAAGCCATCCATGTCAACAAGTAAGCTCCTTAAGTTGATCATATAAAGGAACCCATTCACATTATTAGGACCAACATATTACATTAGTCATCATTCCACTTTATCGGAGGAATAAATATTAGATCTTGACCATTGGGTCAAGTTCAGATGTTAAAATCATCAATTACGGTATAGGTCCGACCATTCCATCCAGTGGCCTAAGAAACCATTGGTCTAGGGCTTAATTGATGCTACAACTATATGATTAACTCACCATAGGTTTTGGAGACCTGATCCACCATCATTAGAGACCATTAAGTCACCATAGGTTGTTAGATCAGCACTATATTCATTAATCAGCATCAAATATCAAACTAATATCACCATTGATTGATAGCATCATTAGGGTACTTAGTTGTTAATCACTAAGCTTCTAATTAGGCCAAAACATGACCTAAAGGGGTGAACATTAGTTGACACCCTTGGTCACCACCATCAGTTGTCATGAAGACAACACCATAGGATTGTTGCAATCGGGTCATGGGTTTATAGAAGAAATCAGCTTAAACCCCTAAAATTCATCATTGGTTGATTGGTGCTTAGCATCATAGGTTGTCAAACTAACCTGATCTAAGTCATATTATACCTTAGGAATAACGTACACATGATCACAACTCGCAGGATGAGAAACTTGCAGTTAACTGCAAGTTTTACGACATCCATTGATATTAGCCAACAACAGGCCACAAACCTACAAAATTAACAACAAAAATATTCACACATGCATTTAGCAATGCAACCTGCAGTTCCATTTTATTTTCACACATTTAGAAACATTCATGTAGCTAGCAATCTGTAGTTCCATTCATTCACATTCACACATGTAGAAACATTCATATAGCAACCAACACTTTCATTCATTTCCACTCAGACACATGTAGAAACATCCAGACATGTAGAAACATTCACACATATTTTATAATTCAGAAATTCATTTACAAAATATCATTCTTTAGTCATTACCAAAATATATAGTACATTGTGATCTCTTACCAACAAGTTTGGGTCCATTGCTCTTTTGCGCTATTAACTTCTTCATCATAGTGATGCCCCTTCTCTTGTCAACTTTTTGGTGCTGCTGATCAAGTGCCTCAAGTGCTTCAGATGGTACATGTGCATCATCAACCTAAAATTTGACAAAATAAACACATTTACAAGATATAACTATAAATGGACATATAGATATAAATATATGATATATTTTTAAAACTTACATTGTGAGGCAGTGCATTGATGTCCTCACCCTCACGGTAATCATCAGCACGGTCATCAGGAGAATGCTCAGCCATCTGAAAATTCACATTCAAATTGTAAAGTTCACATTGTAAAGTAATTCAAATTGTAAAGCTCACATTGTAAAGTTCACATTATTACAACAAAGTATATATCACAACAAAATTGTAAAGCTCTATGATCAAAGAGAAAACAAGTATATATTATAACAAGATTAGGGTCTAGGGTTAACAAATACATGTGATGTCATTCTTATATATAATAAATGTACATGTCACATGTGTGCATTAAAGTTCACATATTCAGAAAAATAAAAATGTATAAAATAAAACATACCTCTAATATTGCGATTTTTTATCAATTAACAATCCTTCATTGTGATCTCCGCGCACATACAAGTCATCATTAGCTTCAATATTTGCTGGTGTTGACAACCCAACTGAGAATGGAATGGAGTCATCATACTTATCATAGTACTGTTCTTCATCTATAGGATCTTCAATGAACTGTCTTTTACCATGAAAAAAAATTGACCATTTATCATTTGCAGGATCATCGATATAAAATACTTGTTTCGCCTGTGATGCCAATATGAATGGTTCACCCTTCTCGCCAATCTTTTCAAAGTTCACTAAAGTGAAACCCAATTCATCCACTATAACTCCTTTGGTGTTATCAACCCAATTACATTTGAAGAGAGGAATTTTGAAATCTATGTAGTCAAATTCCCATATGTCTTCAATGACACCGTAATATGACATTTTAGCTTCACGTGGACTCTTATCCTTTGCACTTGCAAAAAACATAGTCGATGCTTGAAGGGTGACCCCACTATTTTGGACGACACTCTTATCATCTTGGCGCTTTGTGTAATATGTGAATCCATTAATGTCATACCCTTCATAAGACATAACAGTCAATTTTGGTTTAAAGGCGAGGCATTTGATAGTTTCAGTAATATCATCTAGTGTTTGAGATAGTTGATGTAAGACTTTATCTTCAAACCACTTAATAAATGTCTTGTTATGCTCTCTAGCAATCCACATTGTATTGGCTCGAGGATATTGTCTTTTGATGAAATTGGTATGTTCCTCGATATAAACGTTCACTTCATCCATGTTGTGTAAAATATACAAGTGACCTTGTTCCAACTGCTCACGGCTGATTACTTTCACACGTGATCCCAAAATTCCTTTGCCAAATAGCTCGTCAATATTCTTGTCATTATCAGGAGGGTCATTACCACTGAGAAAGTCATTGTAAAAATCCATATCCTCTCTCGCCACATAACCTTCAATAATACTCCCTTCAGGCCGATAACGGTTTCGAACATCACCTTTAAAAACACTCATGTATCGTTCAAAGGGATACATACAATGCAAGAAAACTGGTCCCAACATTTCACTTCCCTAGTCAAGTGGACAACAAGATGTACCATGATATCAAAGAACGAAGGAGGGAAATACATCTCAAGCTGACATAGGGTAACAACCACTTCTCTTTGCAAATTATCGAGAGTATTAGGGTCAATAACTTTGCTGCAGAGACTGTTGAAAAAGAAATAAAGTCTGGTGATTGCAAACCTTACATGCTTCGACAATATAGATCGAATTGCCACGGGCAATATTTGTTGCATTAGAATGTGACAATCATGAGACTTAAGACCTATCAACTTCAGATCTTTCATTGATACCAATCTACGGATGTTGGATGAGTAACCATGTGGCACCTTAACATTTACCAAGCATTCACAAAAAGCTTTCTTCTCCTTTCTAGACAACGTGTAACAAGCGGGAGGTAAGTATGTTCTTTTATTACCCATTTCACGTAATTCTATTAATTATGACCTTATTCCCATTTCACGTAGGTCCAGTCTGGATTTTATCCCATCTTTAGTCTTACCTGGTATATTTAATAGAGTACCAATGATGCTATCACAGACATTTTTCTCAACGTGCATTACATCGATACAATGCCTGACTGTCAAAGAACTCCAATAAGGAAGATCCCAAAATATTGACTTCTTCTTGAATGAAGAATTGTCACTCCGTGTGGCCATAGTACATTGTGATCTCTTACCAAATTCATTGACAAAGTCTTTTACTCTTTCATAAACAACCTCTCCTGGTATATGTTTAGGTGCACTCCGTTCCTCATTCAATCCATTGAATGCTTTGCGCTTCCTACGATACAGATGGAATTTTGGAAGAAACCTTCGATGATCGAGATATACAGTCTTACCGCCATGTTTTAGTCTTGTTGAATCAGTGTTCTCTTCACATATAGGACACACTTTAGCTCCTTTGACACTATATCCAGACAAATTCCCATATGCTGGAAAGTCATTAATAGTGCAAAACAACAAAGCATGCAAACGAAATGTCTCTCTTCGTGAAGCATCATAGGTCATCACACCTTCACCCCAGAGTTTCTTTAAGTCATCAATCAGAGGTTCAAGATAAACATCGATGTCATTTCCAGGTTGTTTAGGGCCCGATATCAACAACGACAACATTACATACTTATTTTTCATACACAACCATGGAGGAAGATTGTATATAACAAGCATGACTGGCCAAGTGCTATGTTGGCTGCTCAATGTCCCGTACGGATTCATCCCGTCTGTACAAAGCCCAAGTCTTAGATTCCTGACTTCTTCACCAAATTCAGGGTACAATAGATCAATCTTCTTCCACTGTGGGGAATCAGACGCATGTCGTAGGATCCCATCATTATTTTTCTTAACATCTGCATGCCACCTCAAATTCTTCGCATCTATCAGATTGGCAAACAAGCGTTGAAAATGTGATATTATAGGTAGATACCACATCACCTTGGCAGGAGAACCATTTTTGGACTCCCCCGAAGTCATCAATTTATACCGTGACGCACCACATTTTGGACAATCTTTCAAATCTGCATAGTCCTTTTGAAATAATACACAATCATTCGGGAATGCGTGTATCTTCTTGGCATCCATTCCCATTGGGCACAACAATTTCTTTACCTGGTATGTTGAGATTGGAAGCTCGTTTCCTTCAGGAAGCATTTCTTTCAACAAAGACAACAATGACGTGAAGCTTTGTCGCTCCATCTATTGTTAGCTTTTAGCTTATACAATCTCAACACAGTGCTAAGCTTCATAAACTTAGTACAACATGTGTATAATGGTATCTCAGCATCATGCACAATGTTTCTAAAAATGAGAGGTGGATCGGTGTGCTCTACCCCACAACTATCCAGCATCACATCAACGATGTCTACTGGAACTGGTTCATTCACATCTACGTCATCGTAGGCAATTTCTTCTTCCACACAAGCACTGCTATCGACATCTACTAGTTTCGGGTTTGAAATCTCTCCATGCCAGTGCCATTCTGTATAGCCTTGTATAATCCTGTTGCACATGACATGACTTTTGATTTTGTCACCAGTGTTGACTTTCAAGTTGTTACCGCAATGCCTACATGGACAGTAGAACCCATCTCCAGGTTGTTTCCTATGATCCTCGGCAAATCTAATAAATTGGTCAAGACCAGAAATAAACTCTGGGGTGCAGCGATTGCGAATGGACATCCATGATCTATCCATTCTATGATCAAAGAGAAAACAAGTATATATTAGGACAAGATTAGGGTATACACTTACATCCTATCCAATATTGTTCACTTTCTACACCAACAAACACATGTGATGTCATTCTTATATATAATAAATGTGTACCACCTAATACATCCTTGAACACCTAATCTCACTAGTAAGTGTATAATGTGTATTGGGTTTTCAAAAAAATTTCGGCAACATTTCCCCGTTGTTCTCTAAGTACATATGTACTTAGAGAACAAACGAGGAAATCCTACCGAAATATTCTTGAAAACCCAATACACATTATACACTTACATCCTAAGTGAGATTAGGTGTTCAAATACAGTCCCAAACCGGGGACTATCCAAGATTTACTCCTAATGAGTAAATCTTGGACGAGTTTCTAGTCCAACTAACACAATAATAGATATGTACATGTTAGGGTTTCATCACAATTGATGTTAGGGTTTCATCAATGTTAGGGTTTAATCAAATCAAATTAGGATGCTAGAATGGACAAGTTTAAATCTTAGGCAAACATTAAAAAGGCAAACATTAAAGGATGGGATAGGTGGTACACAGAACTCGACCGATCAGGTAACAGTTGATTTACCTTTTTGCTAATAGAATGAATGAGTTGAATATATGGGGAATGCTATCGTGTGCCAATATTTAGTTTCTCTATGAGTGAAATAAAGTTCTCATGTGTTATTGGGTATTGCACTAGCCAAATAGGGTGAAAGGGAAGAGTTGATAATAATGGCCATTCATATCATCTATAAGCATAATTTAAAATGTTCATATGGAAAGTTAAAACCAAAGTATTTTCAATATATCTACTAAAATGCTGGACCAAAACCATTGCAAATGGATCCTAAGAAAACCCAGTTTGTGATTGTGTGTACAGGGCATGATGCATAATTCTCAAGAAATCAGGAGAACTCTAGGCTATAACATTAGTAACTACCTTTCAGTATAGTAATCTGACTACACTGTAGATTATCATCAATAATCATTTCAATTTTGCAATAGAATGTTCTAACCAAATAATATAACTAAAAAATCAGTACCTAAACCCTAAACACAAATAAGTAAATAACTTAAAAAAAACACCCAGCAACTGCTTGGGCGTGCCTTGGCACCACCCAAGCAGCCGCCGGAGCAGAGGAAGAAGGAAGAAGGCAGGGCGGGCATACCTTGAGGGCAGAGGAGAGTAGCGGACGGAGCAAGACCTAGAAGCAGCCGCCGGAGCAGAGGAAGAAGGCAGGGCGGCAAGGAGAGAACATCAGTCGCCGGAGCAGAAGGAAGAAGGCAGGGCGGCGAGGAGAGCACAACATCCACCGGTGGGGGTGGCGGCAAGGAGAGGAGAAGTGCCGACGAGGAGCGATGGCGAGGGAGCCGGAGGCGAGTGGTGGCGGCGCGAGGGAGCAACGGCGGTCGGGGCAACGACGACGGCGACGACGGGGAGCAGAATCGCCAAACCTAGCAACTAGAGTCACAATGAGACAGAGAACAATGGGGAAAAGTTCTGTTTGCGGGGCTATTAACTGTACCATAGGCGTTGGTTATTAAAAAAAAACCGACTACTAAAACTAACAGTGTCAGTTTTTAACTACAAAAAAACCGACGTCTATATTCATATGCCGATTAAAAAAATCGTTCTCGATTTATGACCATAGTCGTCGGTTTCTACTTCAAACCGACGCTTAAAGGGTGTGAAAAATTCCCCGTGGACAGCGCGGGAAAACTCATAAGCGTCGGTAGTTGTATCAACCGACGTCATATGTCAAATTTTGGAGGTAATTTTTTTCGCTGGAAATTTTGGATTTGGCGGTTAATTTTAGGTGTCAGTTTTTTATTAAGTAACTGACACTTAATAAAAGCGGTACCCGTGTCTGGTCGCCCTTCATAGATTGGATGTCGGTTTATGTTATCAACTGACACTGTAGAGTTTAGGTGTCAGTTTATTTATACAACCGACACCTTGAAAAGTGACTTTATAAGCCATTTCGGTAGTAGTGACAACTGCTAGACAACTAGGCTAAATAACCATATATTCCTTTGAATACTGCTTAACTATATGATAAAAAGGATATGCTAGCTTGAAATAGTGATTGTTATGGATCTGATACAATATTTGTAATGAGTGTGGATCTGAGAAAGGCCACTAAACACTCATCATGAACTTAAATGTGGATACTAATTAAAACAACCAAACACATATAAAAGAATTTGGTGAAATTTCATCGTAAAATTTTGAAGTAACAGGAAAGTTTCACAATTACAAATTGAATATGAAAACTAATGTTTTAAGGAACCAAGATTTAAACAATCATTATTCACATGAATGGAACAATTGAAAGAAAAAAATAAAAAAAAGTGTTTGCATTGGTAAAGTTATTGTTATGTGCTTAGATTGTTACTTAATTGGAAAAAGAAGATTTAGTAAAACAAGATATTTTTTCTCTTTTGAGGGAAGGTATACGAGTTAATAAGAAATAAGGTAACCAAGTAGGTAAATTATCAAAGAGATATAAAGAAATGATCTCTTGACTTGAATGTAAATCACAAAAATGAATACCATAAAACATTCCATAATGTTTATATAAGAAAATAATAATCATATAGAGCCAAAGAACCATTATAGTACAAGGCATGGGAAGGATGTAAGAGAACCTTAATCCCATGTATATGTATCAAATAAGTTGATAAGACCAAGTTCTATGTGATAGAACCATCACCCAATATATATGATTATGCAATTGGTTCCAGTCGTTCAGATGTATCATTATAATACATGATACTATTAATTGAACCCAACATATATTGAATAGAGTAGACTAGGTAAGTTATCATTATCTATCAACTTACTGGCATAAAAATAATGGGAATCATGTTAGTTTAGGGAAATATGTCCATCAATAAGTAAATCATGAACTTTATCTTCAAACCAGAGATAGAATCCCACGTTCAGGGATAATTCAAAAATGTTTTTAAATGAGAAAAAATTAGGATTTTACTTCATAATGAAGAAATAAGTATTAGGGAGCATTTATATTACCAACTAAAAGTGGATAATAACACATACCTCAAATCTGATCCAAATAGCATTACAATATCCCTAATTTGACAAAATAGGCTTTCAACAAACCTAGCATGCAACTCTACAAATTAGGGTTCCTTTGTAACTTTAGCAGCATCACTAGATCTCTTAAAAATCTTTCCAAAAATGATGTACACTATATCTTTGACTCTGAGTGTATAAAGATAGTCACCACCGTAAAGGAATCTCTCATTTCTACCCACATCCATTATGCTTCATATTGTTCCCTTCCTTTTGAGATCAATGACTATGTTGTTGGTGTAGATTGGGACAATGCAATGGCACAAAGCATCATGTCATATACGAGCAACAAATTGGACACATGTAATGAAATTATGCAGCTAATGAATCGATCTGCTAGCTATTGTATATGCATTTGATAAGTTTCACTCCTATCTAATATACTCTCAAGTAATTGTTTGCACTGATCATGATGATATCAAGTAGTTAATGTAAAAGAATAACATGAACCCTAGGATGATTATCTAGTTTTTATTGTTGAAAGGATTTGATTTAGAAATCAAGGAAAAGAAGGAAATTTAAAATATTCTTACCAGTAATCTCAGCCAACTACACATCCAATACAGTGAGCCAATACAAAATATTGACTCTTTGTTTGATGACCACTTGATGAAGATAACTACATTTACCCCATGGTATGTTGGCTTTGTAAATTACCTAGTTTTGGGTGTTCTTCAATCCTTATTGCATAAAGAATGAAAACAAGAAGTTTATGTTTGACATCCACCATCATTATTAGGGTCATCCTTATATGTTTCTTTTGTGTTCAGGCAACCTTGATTGCCAATGAATTTTTAAAGAGGAGGCTCCTTTCATTCTTGAACAATGTCATTTTGGCCCAATTGGGGGGCACATGACCTCCAAAAAGATACAAATCAAGGTCCTTCAATGTGGGTTCTTCTAGTCCTCTGTCTTTAATGATGATCACTGCTATGTTACATCCTACGACAAATGCTAGAGATCCAGTTATAATTTTAAGAGGGTTGAAGTAATACTTAGTACTTGGAAGGAAGTTGAGATCTTTGACATTAGGGGTGTGGACTAGATGGGTCCATTCCCCTCATCGTATGGATTATCTTTCATACAATTTGTTTTTTATTATGTTTCCCAGTGTGTAGATGCCATCCCTATAGTTTCTTGTGCCTCCAAGCCAATAATAAAAATATTCAAAGATATCATCATCCATACTTTGAAGTCCCACACACTTTCATTTCTAATGGAGGACACACTTTCTAGAGTGCATCTTTGAAGTATTCATTTTCAATTATGATGTATCTCACCATGTGTCTACTCCATGTCACCCTCAAACAAGTGATCATTGGAGGCTTCCAATCATTACATCAAAGACATTTTATAGAAGACCAATGGTTAAACAAGTTATTATTGGGATCACAAGATGAATGCCACACTCTGGGCTTACAGAACTTCTCACAAGACTCCCATGGGAAATACACCCTTTATATTGTTTTACTGAAAGTCTTGTCACTTACCAGTGAAGCTTCAACTCAAAGCTTGGTGGGCCATCAAACAGCTCAACTTTAATCTATAAGCAACGAATCAATAAGGCGAGTTGATGCATCAAACTTGTTCCAATATATTATCCAAAATTCATTTTATTTTAATCAACTTTTGTGATTTACTTGTGTAAAATAGATACCGTATCGATAAGTTCATGGAGAAAGTGATCAATATTTTTCCAAACATACTTTGGTGGTTCTAGATAAGACATGATAGTTAATATAGAGATTCTTTGCTAACATGGAAACAAATGCTAGTTTGACTTGTGTGAGTCATTCTAATTTGTTTCAAAGTTGCTACTAGCTTGTACCATGTGTTTCTTTGACTTTTCATTGTCCTTATTCATATTTCTCCTCTTTCACCCTATTACATAGATATTATGTTTATCATGAATAACTATAATCATCCCTTGCTTTCTATCCATGAGTAATCCATCAAGGTGTTGTTATTAACATATGATATTATATATGTACTGGACAAAATTCTATGAAAGATCATTCATTGCATCAATTACGATTAATAACCTTAGTTGATGTGTTATAAAATCTTTGGTTAGAATATTTCTATTCTTGTTGAATTTATTTATAGATATAAGCTTTAAAAGAAAATGACTAGCTTATTACTTATAGATTTTTATCAGTGTTCAATTGAATTATTAGTTTTTCTAATATAGAATACCATGGAAGTAGGAATATAGATTTTCTGAACATAGTTTTGAGATTTGGGAGGACACTTAACAACTATATAGCGCTCATCCTATATTGCAATGGACGTTAATAGATTGGTAAGTCTAGAATAAATTCAAGTGTTGTAAAATGTGGTATTCTAAGAAATTTATGTTTCAAATATAAAAAATCTCATCTTTCTAGTTTAATTATTTAAATAATGAAAAAAAAAACAAATTCAACTTTTCCTTGGGATTATCTAATTGGAAATAGTTAGCGACATGTTCTCGTGGACCAACTCTCTATGGTTCAACAACTCAAGTTTCAATTGTAGAATTATTACTTAACAACCATATGATTGCGTTTACATTCCTGATATTGGCGTCTCAGCGATAAAGTAAGACTTGGTAAAAACTAAAGGAAATTTTGTGGAGCTACTACTAGTGTTGGATAACACTAAATATGCATGTTTTAAGAACCCCTAAAGAGTCTATGTCACCAACTCTGGGTGCAAGAAAATTGGAGTTTATTCTTCCATTTTGGACACGATGGGTAACATGTACATGGTAGTTGTAGCGACCACCACCAAACCAACAACCAAATTATTACTAATTATGCAGAATAATCATAAGAAGCAGATTAACACAAATCATTAAAAATCAAAATCATTTTGCAAAGAGAACCATTTCCAAGAAAACTCTTTAAGGAAGAACCAAAACGTTATATACATCATTGTTCACATTGTACATACATTGTACCATCTCTTCTCGAGGATGGCATATAACAATTGCTTTGTAAAAACATATACTGAAGCAACATAAAACCTTGAGGCATACAAACCAAAACCTCAGATTGTTCATAAAACCATCACATACTAAATCCAAGGACCTGAGAGTACAGAGACAACACATAAGACTTCTATCTACAAGACACGACAAATAGTACACTCAACCTGAGTTGTCACTGCTATCCCTATTGCTATTGTTCTCCCTCTACAATATGGTCTCAACCCCCTCGTGCACGTCCACCTAAAAAAATGTGGATCCCACGGGGTGAGACAATTGTCCCAGTGAGAGATATAACTCTCTGCCAACAATGTTATTATCACAGTTAAGTAGTATTGAACTGAGCAGAGGATAAGCAGTTTAGAACATTCTCATCTTTTAAAACATTACAACTATCTATGATAGAGTAGTAAATTGTCTATTCACTTTATAAGGAATATGAGAACATGTATATCATTTACCCATCATACTATATCAACATTTCAAGCTTTATACAAATCTTGCAAGAGTACATCCAGGTATTGGATTGTACCAATCCTTTGATATTACAGCCAGGTATTGGGTTATCCCAATCCTGTGATAACAACCAGGTGTTGGGTTATTACCAACCCTGTGATAACAACCATGTATTGGGTTATTACCAATCTTGTGATTAACATCCAGGTATTGGGTTATTACCAATCCTGTGATAATAGCCAGGTATTGGGTTATTACCAATCTTGTGATTAACAACCATGTATTGGGTTATTACCAATCCTGTGATAACAGCCAGGTATTGGGTTATTACCAATCCTATGATTAACAACCAGGTTTTAGGTTATTACCAATCCTGTAATAACATCCAGGTATTGGGTTATTACCAATCTTGTGATTAATAGCTAGGTGTTGGGTTATTACCGACCCTGTGATTAACATCCAGGTATTGGGTTATTACCAATCCTGTGATTAATAGCCAGGTGTTGGGTTATTACCAACCCTGTGATTAATAACCAAGTATCGGGTTATTACCAATCCTGTGATAACAACCAGGTATTGGGTTATTACCAATCTTGTGATTAACAGCTAGGTATTGGGTTATTATCAATCATGTGATAAAAGCCAGGTCTTGGGTTATTACCAATCCTGTGACTAACAGCCAGGTATTGGGTTATTACCAATCATGTGATAACAGCCAGGTGTTGGGTTATTACCAACCCCATGATTAACAGCCAGGTATTGGGTTATTACCAATCCTGTGATAACAACCAGGTATTGGGTTATTACCAATCCTGTGATTAACAGCCAGGTATTGGGCTATGCAGCCTATGCATCTATTCCAGGCATTGGACTATACCAATCCTATACATCTCATCACTGAATACCACATCACCTTTACTAGGCATTACCTTGGCCAAGCCATCATACTTATTCACATCCTTTATACAATACAAGTATTCCTCTTATCTCGTTTAAGGATATTCAAAACATTATAGCCCTTATTTGGCTATAAGCATAAAGCATGTATGATCAAGATTTCATTATTATTATTGCATCCATTTATTAGTATTATTACGTTACTAAGTTTCCATTTCCTAGTTTATTTTAAACATTATCATTTCTTACATGAAACTTTTATAAACATCTTGTTACCTCTCACTATTCAAAAACTATTCTCATGGCTCACAAGGCCCATTAAACATCTTGTCACCTCTCACTAGGAAACAACTAATCACACGGCTCACGAGGCCAATTAAACACATTGTCACCTCTCACTAGGCAAGAACTAACCACATGGCTCTCAAGGCCCATTAAACAACTTGTTGCCTCTCACTAGGCAACAACTAATCACATGGCTCACAAGACCCATTAAATTTATTATATGCAACATCATAGCTCATACTTAGCTATGCTCATTATCTCATGCTACCAGCATGGTTTCAATATGGTTAAGGTTTCCCCTTTATTAATCAATTATAATTTCAACTCTTATCATTACCCATCATTAGGGTTAAGGTTTCACTATTAAAACCATCTAGGGTTTTCAAGTACTTTCATCAAGAATCAAACCCTAATTCAGTCTCCACACATATTAGGAGTATCAATGTATACTCATTACATGAGTATTAAACAAGTATAAGTTTATCTCTCATCCTCACTAGGATATTGATTACTTCATACTTTATTAAGTTGGCTCAAAATTTCCTTCAAGGTACATTAGCCTACTTAATCAATATTCATTAAACTTGATACCTATTAATGTATGTCTTGATGTAAGACACTTCATGTGTTACTCCATCAAGTACATTGCATCTAAGGTGTTTTCCTTCATATGGGTTTTGAAGTGCTTCCCCCATATCAGGTATGAGGTGTATGCTTGCTTCCATATCACTTTAGAGGTGTATGTGTGCTTACCATATCACCCTTGAGGTGTATGTGTGCTTCACACCATATAGGGCAAAGAGGTGCGTGTGTGCTTCGCACCATATCGGGCAAAGAGGTGTGTGTGTGCTTCACACCATATCGGGCAAAGAGGTGTGTGTGTGCTTCACACCATATCAGGCAAAGAGGTATGTGCATGCTTCATACCATATCAGACAAAGAGGCATGTGTGTACTTCACACCATATCGGGTAAAGAGGTGTGTGTGTGCTTCACACCATATCGGGGTAAGAGGTGTGTGTGTGATTCACACCATATCAGGAAAAGAGGTGTGTGTGCGCTCACTACTACAGAAATAGCTTTTAACGTCACATTTAGAGACGTCAGTTATTACAGAGTATCGATGCCTAAACACTAAAACGTTGTCTAATTACAGAGACCGACATCTATATTTGAAGACCAGCCAGAAACGGGTATCACTTTTTAGTTAGCGTCGGTTCCCTACAACAAACTGACACCTAAAATGGCCCACCAAATCCAATTTTTTGAGCAAAAAAAATTACCCCCAAAGTTTCACATACGGTGTCGGTTTTTTACCTAATAACCGACGCCTAACGACGAAATAAATTACCTGAAAAATTTCAATATGGTCGTCGATTTTTGTGGAAAAACCGACGCTGATAAGGTTTCACGCGTTGTCCCTGCGAATTTTTTTAGGGTTAAGATTGTCCAATGGACGTCGGTTTTTTTGGCAACCGACACTGATTGTTATTAGGTGTCGGTTTCTTAGAAAACGGACACCTTTGTTAACTTAATAGTCCTTGAGAAGCAAACTCTTCCCCATTCTCTCTGTTTCATCGTGAAATTAGCCCCCACCAGAAGTTTCTATTCCCCCTGCTCCTGTGGTCATCGCCGCCTACTCCTGTGGTCATCACCGCCGCCTGATCAAGCCACCATCCCCTACTGTCTTCTTCCTCCCGCCCGCTGCTCCTCACATCGCCTCCACCGTAGACGGGGATGCTGCTAGCTAGCTGCTCTCTTCTTCCTCCATGTCGTTGACAGGTAGGCCACTACCTCTTCTTCTTCCTCCACCTCTTTTTCTTCCTGTTCCCTCCTTACCAAATGGATAAAACAAAGGCACGACCTGTGGGCTGGACACGACCATGATTGTGCACGGCCATGGTCGGCCAACACCACCACGACTGTGGCCAGCCCACACGGTCGTGGCCTTGCTTTTATCCATTTGGTCAGGAGGGAGCAGGAAGAAGAAGATACATTTGCAATTGAATACTAATGCTTGACCTAATTCTGTAAATTTTGATACATGTTTAATTAAGATATTAAAACCCTAATACACATTTCACCATAATCTTGAATTAACTATATTGTTGAAATCTTGTGATCAATCTATCTAAGATATTAAAACCCTAATTTTAAATCTCTTATTTTGTAGTGATGTGTCGCCCTAACATATACATGAATCCCTATTGTATGATGTAGATTGATGATAATGCATGAGCTAGTTTGAAATTTTGAAATCAATTATGAATTTCTCCATCCCTAGGTCATACTAATTTATGTGTAATCTTTATCTTGATGATGAACATGCATGGACACTCAAAATGTTGAAATCAATGTTATAGAATATGATACCTAGATTAAATGATGTTACATGAAACATAGGATATGAATGATAAACTAGGATTGTAGGTATTGGAATGACAACACACATGTATTTTTTGGCTTAGAAACCCATCCAAGATATACTCATTAGGAGTAAATCTTGGATAGTCCCAGGTTTGGGACTGTTCTTGAACACATAATCTCACTTAGGATGTAAGTGCATAATGTGTATTAGGTTTTCAAGAAAATTTCGATAGCATTTCCCCATTTGTTCTCTAAGTACATATGTACTTGGAGAACAACGGGGAAATGCTACCGAAATTTTCTTGAAAACCCAATACACATTATACACTGACTAGTGAGATTAGGTGTTCAAGAATGGTATAGGTGGTACACATTCATTATATATAAGAATGACAACACATGCATTTGTTGGCTTAGAAACCCGTCCAAGATATACTCATTAGGAGTAAATCTTGGATAGTCCCTGGTTTGGGACTGTTCTTGAACACCTAATCTCACTTAGGATGTAAGTATATAATGTGTATTGAGTTTTCAAGAAAATTTCGATAGCATTTCCCTGTTTATTCTCCAAGTACATATGTACTTGGAGAACAGTGGGGAAATGCTGCCGAAATTTTCTTCAAAACCCAATACACATTATACACTTACTAGTGAGATTAGGTGTTCAAGAATGGGATAGGTGGTACACATTTATTATATATAAGAATGAAAGCACATGTATTTGTTGGCTTAGAAACCCGTCCAAGATATACTCATTACGAGTAAATCTTGGATAGTCCCAGGTTTCAGACTGTTCTTGAACACTTAATCTCACTTAGGATGTTTTAACCATTAATTATATATAAGAACTTAAACCCTAAAGTTTTAACCATAAACTCTAATATGTTAATCCTAGAGGCATGCATGTTTATATTTTTTTATATGTTTCATTTTTCAATGTTTCATTTGTATATGTGAACTATACAATCTTTCATTACCTTCTAGTTATGTCAAATGCTAAATGTTTGATTTTTTAATGAAAATTTCAGATGGATGAGCATGGGCATGATGACCATGATGAGCATGGTGAGGATACCAATGCGCCGCCTCACAATGTAAGTTTTAAAAATATATCATATATTTCTATCTATATGTCCATTTATAGTTATATCCTGTAAGTGTGTTTATTTTGTCAAATTTTAGGTTGATGATGCACTTGTACCCTCTGAAGCACTTGAGGCACTTGATGAGTAGTACCAAAAAGTTGACAAGAGAAGGGGTAACACTATGATGAAGAAGTTAACAGTGCTAAGGGGGAATGGACCCAAACTGGTTGTGGATTTTGATAATGTAGGAAATGCAATTGGAGTGAACCGCAATTGATTTGTTTCATATCTTGGGTATGTTACTCGTAGCCATTGTGGTTGTAAGATAGATTCTTGGCATAAAGTTCCTAAGGGGAAGAAAGACTTAATATGGAAGGATTTATGCGTGAGTTGTTATTATTTGCAATTCTATTTTGTAGATTACTAATTTTTTAGATACTAGTTAATAGCAATTCTATTTTACAGAGTATATCTGCATTGGATGAAAAGTTGCATTGTAAATGCATGATGTAATGCTATGGGTGGGTCCTAAGGAACTATAGGACAAATCTCACCCGATAATACATAAAATATGGTGAGAAGAGGAAGAAGTCATCCACTGAACAGTGGAACTTCCTGGACCCAGAAGAATGGGATGTGTTTGTTGCTTTAAGAAAAACTGATGAATTCAAGGTATTAAGCGTTACTCCCAATTTAATTAATATACGTTGTATTCACCTATTCAAGATTAACCTTTAGTGTTACTAACCAAATCAATGTACATACTAACTAGGCTATTAGTGAGGTACAAAGAGCAAGGTGTGTACTGAATGTGCATGACCACACAATGGGTCCAAAGGGCTATGCAGGCGTTCGCCAAAGACTATAGGTTGAGTCTACTGCTTAGTCTTATGCTATTCAGGAGTCCTCTACTATAGGTATCACACCTCTACCTCACCATGTTGTCTGGATAGCTGGGAGGCAAAACAAGAAGGGAGAAATAAAGAAGCCAGCAACTGCTGAGGCGGCTGCAAAAATGGTAAAATACAACTCTTAGAACAATCGTTCGAATATTGATTATTTGTGGTGTTTACTTACTTACCAATTTCTATTGATGGTGATTAGCGGAAGCTGCACGAGCTGAGGAAACAAGGAAAGTTCATCCCTGGGGGAACAAGGGATGAACTGAAAATTGCTCTGGGTAACCCAGAGCATCCTAGACGTGTTAGGGGTGCAGGCGCTGGTGTGGGCATCAAAGCATTCTTTGGACCATCCCAGCGCAAACATGTCCCAAAAGCGGGAATTTCACAAGAAGAGGTAACCTATTATTTTTTTAGAATGTTACTGTAAAAGGGAATTCAATATTTAGAAGCTAACGTTTCTTTTATCCATGTATAGGTAGATAAGATAGTTGATAGGAGAGTCGATGAAGTTGTTGATAAGAGAGTCAAGGAAGCAGTTGATAAGACACTCCATGAAGCAATGAGCAAGTGGCAGACATCTCTGACTGCCACTCAAACAGTACCTATGGCATCCCGCTCTACTCCTACTGCATAGGTTGGGAGTAATCTTGTAGACCCACCACCTAGCACATCCGTTGTAAGTATTTTTATGACATAATAGCTAGTCTTTTCAAGATGATATATTTTCAAGATGATATGTATATATGTATACAACATTCTTTACATAAATTTGTAGGGGTTGAAGCCATGCCGTTTAAAAAGTAACGAATACGTCATTGCAGAGGCGTCGGCTTACCCATCCCTTCCAGGGGAAATGTTTCATGGGTTTCCATTACCAGATGGTTGGGTTTGTGTGAGCCTGCTACGTATATTCCCCATTTGGATGGATCTTCCATTGCCATATGCCCACCCAGATTGTGAAACGTTTGGTGAGGAAGAAGGCGGAGTGATATTGTGGCCCAAAGCGGATGTCGACTATACTGAAATTGTATGGTAAATTTACATTACGTTAAATTATTAGTATGTATATATGAGGTCAATTGATCTGAAATTATACATACAGGTTAAAACAAAGACATCCATAGCATCTAGGCATCCACCTCCACTTCTTACATTACCAAGTTGGGTTCCACATGACCTACCTGCCATGTTAGGTCCTAATTGTAGGGGTATGGCAGTATGGTTAGGTGAACATGATATAAATTGCCCTGTAAATGTTTCTATAGATGTGAATGCTGCAGGTCAATCATACGAAAACAAACTATTTATACAAGATATTTTGGAGTTGTTTCGCTATATTTGGTTGAATACATCTGTGATAGAACTATGGATAAGGTGAGATCTTGTTTATACATCCATATACCTTGTATAGGATCCGATGATTTGGTTTCTTATATATTAATGCATACGTAATACATGTTTTGCAGTTACTTAGACAAGATATGTGCAAATTTTTTCATTTGAACATGTAGGATTTTTGATTCCATCTTTGATGAGTCTAGTAGCTAAAGACCCTTCGTCAGTTCAACAATACTGCTATGATGCTTTTACAAATTTTGGTCAAAATAAGAAGACAGTGATAATAGCTCCATTCAATGTGGAGTAAGTTTGCTTATAATTTGGACTTAAGAAAATTACATTTTTATTTTGGATTTTGAGTTATTAATTTTTAACTATTTTACCTCTAGGGGTACGCATTGAGAGTTACTAGTTATTGTCCCCAGGACGTTCACTATCTATTATCAAGATCTTAAGGGGACTAAATTGAATCCAATATATGGACATGCAATGAAAATGACATTATTCCGGTGAGAAATATTTCATTTTTATATCCGTTAACATATGTTATTACATTACTATTTAATTATGTAATTTACTGTGTTACATTAATATGTAGGGGTTTACATGAGTTCAAAAAGGCTGGAGGAAAGGTCCCCAAGAAAAAGAACCAGCCAATAATTTGGGAGAACATGGAAGTAAGTTCCTGACTCCAATGTATATATTATTTATGTGAACTGTGTTTTTTATGTGAACTGTGCTTAGTTGTATTTTTTAATATTTTGTATGTTTCAATTTATAGTGTGCTACACAAGACAACGGCTGGGCATGTGCATACTATGTGATGCGATTTATGCACATAATTATCAAATATGTCGTAGTGGACATCGATACCATACATGAGGTATTATATATAGTCTCATTAGATAATATGAAATATATCAATCTTATTTATATATTATTAATTATATATATACATCATTCTCTTATACATCATTCTCTTTGCAAGTGTTTAAAACTGACCCCACTACAGGTAAGGCCTTATTAGATGTACATGCTTCCTATACGACAGAAGAATTAAATGATGTAAGAGAAGAATGGGCAAAATCCATACAAGTAGTGGGGGTTTTAAAATATAATTGGGATGTTGATAGAGATAATGACTAAGGAATGATATTTTGTAAATGAATTTTTCTGAATTGTCATGTGTGTGAATGTTTCTACATGTGTCTAAATGTTTATACATGTGTGAATATAAAAATGAATGGAACTGCAGGTTGCTACATGAATGTTTCTACATGTGTCTAAATATTTCTACATGTGTGAATGTGAAAATGAAAGGAACTGCAGGTTGCTACATGAATTTTCTACATGTGTCTCAATGTTTCTACATGTGTGAATGTGAAGATAAAAGGAACTACAGGTTGCTACATGAATGTTTCTAAATGTGTCTGAATTTTTCTACATGTGTGAAAATTGAATGGAACTACAGGTTGCTAAATGTGTGAAAATGAATCTTGTTAATTTTGCAAGTTTGTGGCATGATGTTGGATGATATCAATGGATGTCGTAAACCTGCAGTTCAGTTCTACTAAACTATAGGTTTCTACATCCTACGACCAACCACAACAGGCCTTCAAACTAATAAGAAAAAAAATCAAAACATAGGCATCGGTTATTAGTCGAAAACCGACAACAAAGGCTTACATCGTCGGTTAATAGCAAAAAACCGCCGTCTAATGTGGCCAGACAACACGGCCGTGCTGGCCAGCCCGGCCGTGGTGGCAGGTGATATGGCATCGATTATTACTAAGAAACTGATGCCGATGGTGTCCTAGATGGCGCCTTTTTATGGCACAAAGGGTTTGGGCGTCGATTTCCCTACTAATAACTTACACCTATAATGCCCCTATTGGCGCCCTTTTTGTGGCGTGAAGGGTTCTGGCGTCAGTTTCCCCACTAATAACTGATGCCTATAGTGCCCCTCCTGGCGCATTTTGGGTGGCGTGAAGGGTTCTGGCATCGGTTTTCAAAGTGATGCCTAAGGGTTCACCTTTTAGTGTCGCCCACATATGTGTCACTTTTTAACCGTCGCCAAAGGCCTTAAATAATTGACACCAAAGGTCAGTTCTGTAGTAGTGGCTTAACCCAATATTGTTTTTGAGGTGTATGCTGGACCTCATATCGTGCAAGAGATGTATACTACATCACCATATCATTCAAGGAAGTATAAACTCATATCCATATCATTTTAGTGGTGTAGGTGCATCACCATATCGGGTTAGAGGTGCTTGCTTATGTGCTTGAACCCGATATCACTTTACAAGGTGATACCATCATCTTCAAGATGTAGACCTTCATTCTACTTGTTCTAGTTCATGTAAAACAGTCCTAGGTTACTACTAGATCTCATGGATTCATTAATTATGCAAGAAAATTCTATTTGAAAGTAAATCATTTAACTAAGGCAAGATTGATGATAAATAATAACGTAATTGAGTTCAAGTTATATAATCTGCCTAAAGAGCAACTTCAAAGCTCCAAGCTCCAAATCTTCACGTTACCAAGGTTGAAGGTGAGCTTATAAACATTCCAAGACTTGATCTCCTCAACCCTATGCCCGATACCTCACCACTTGTGGTTGATATCCCTCACTTATGGCCGATATCCCTCACTTGGCTGATGTCACTTTGCAATGGGTGATACCAAGGCTCTATGAACGATACTACTTCACCCTTACACGATATATAGACTCTATGCATGATATCTAAGAGAAAGGGGGTGATATATTTCGAAAAATTTCACTTATGGGTGAAAGGAAGGGTATATATACTTGAGGTTCATGAAAAAGTGTGTATATGAGGTGTCACCATTTTAAGCTACTAGGTGCCACGTGTACATGAATGGTTGACACCTGTCCTTGCATGCACTCATATTTATCTTGACATGCAAAACACTATAGGGTAATCTAGAGATGATATTTGCGCCATTAGTTATCTTGTTTGATAAGATATCTCATATTTATCTCATAAATTAAGCAAACCGATACAACTTTTGCAAGGAGCTTCTAACTCAACACGAATCACCTCCTTGAGGTTCTTTTCTCTTCATGGACAAGGACAAGAGTTCGAAAACTGATATGGGATCCCCTCTATGGCTCCTTGGCCGATAGGCACTCCCATATAGATTCTACAACCCGATACAAGCTCAAATTAGGGTTTCACGTTCAACCCTTTTTTGGTCTTTTCACCACCAAGAGTACCATCACTTATAAAAGATTCAAATATGGTGTATACTCCTTTCTCTCTTCTCTAGATGATACTAGGAGGGAGTAGGGACACTCTAGATGTGGTATTTTGCATATCAAACCTATATTTTTGGTAAATTACAACTTACACCAAAATTGGTATGCAAGTCACCAACATTATTCAAACAAGTTCAAACTTGGAATTTAGGCTTTCCACAAGCCACCACCCTACATAATTATCTCTATAATGATGCAAAAACACATGAGGTATGTTCAAAATATGAAATATTACACTATAACCCCTTATTTTGGGTAAATTGCATTTTGGTCCAAAATAAAGGAACATTACTCAAACATTATTCAAACAGGATCAAATTTGAAACATAAGTTTGTTACTTGATAACAAAACACTTTAAAGGGTTATATTAAAGTTTTAAGAAACTTATTTAGGATAAACAAATAGGATTAGACCTAAACCCAGGTCAGGGTCATTACAATAGTTGCATTTGCCTAAGTGAGAGGGAGTGAAGTGTTGCACTGAAAATGTGATATTTTGTAGTGAGATGTTTGTGTATTTTATTCCTTGCAAATATACTATGTAGCCAATGATTTGGGTCTTCCAAAGGTTGAAGGAAATATTCAAGCAATTAGATCCTAATTGGGATATAGAAGATGATTGGGATCTATGAAAAATATTCGGGCCCATGCTCAACACATCAGAGTCCCTCATGAAAATTTTTTTGTTACAACTTGTATTAATTTGATGAAGAACCTAGGTTTTTATTATTAACTAAAATTTATTATTGTCCGCAACTTCAAACCTTAAGAGTTTTTAATTCGTAGGTGTATAATTTTTGAACTTTTAGGATGATTTTCAAAATAAAATCATACTCCTATGGTAAAAGATTAGAAGTATATTTATGAATTTGGATAGCAAAATTACATGTATATTATCTCAAATAATCAATATCATCTTAACATTTGGTTGAGTTGCAGCTTTGGGTTACATAAAGTTTGCAACTTCGAAAAAAATAGATTGATCGACCACATAATGTAGGCAACTCATTCAAGTAATATTATTTTCTATCCTTTTCTTTCTACTTTTATAAGGAATATCTAGGGCTATATAAATGGAACCAAGTTTGTAGTCTAAATATTCAATAATGAGTAATTCAACTATCCAATTAAATATTAAGTTTGAGCTAGGGAATCATGTGATTTTCCATATTATGTACATAGGTTAATTAATGCACTGATACTTATTAGAAAGGAGTTAGATCATCAAACCTTAATATCTTATATCTACTAACACATAAATCAAGTGCAAAAATCTGGGGTTATTTTACATTTAAACCCTGAGTAGTCATTATTGAATACACAATATTAAGTTATGTGCATCGATAAACAAATATATTAATTGGTGTTTGTTCATAAGGTATAGGAGTCATATGGGTTTTAGATTATCGATGTAAATAATTCTACGACTTATTTTTGAAAACTTTAGTTTATTTCTAATATGAAATTGTTGTTTTGTTACAACCTACCCTCTTATACAAATTTTGTCCTCAAATTTTTGATGCCCTTTTAAGGAACTACCTGCCATTAGCGTTTGACATATATATACACTAACAATTTAATCATGTCATTATGTTTTGTAAGTCCTCACTAACATATTCATGATATTGAATTCTAACGAATAACTACATTATATCTAACATGATCAACAAATCTAACATATTCACTGATTACTAGTGAAACTTGGAAACTATACCATACATTCCACATTAGGGTTTTGACCTACCCCATTTCTTGCAGCAATCTTGTTATAGTTACTCTTGATGTGACTAATATCTGCATAATGATAGAAAACTTCCATGCCAACCCTAAATACCCCAGAATGGGATCAGTTGCATGTGGGGAAAGGGCCCCTACAATGAGGTATGTCCAGATATTTTCTCTTCTTCTGATCACCATTATTTTTGCCACCATGGTCATTCTCATCCCTCTTCTAGGAAATCCTTTGATGATCCTTGAGCTCTTAGGCAACATCAAGGGCCTCCTACATCTTCCTATGAACATGTCCAATGAGGACATAAATAACATCATCCTTGAGACCATGGATGAACTTCTTGGTGAGGTGTTGCTCAGTAAGCCCAAGGTCGTATTTCTAAAGGATACAAAAATGCATGGCATATTATGCAACTAACATGTCTCCATGTTAGGGAGTCTGTGCTACTCTTTCTCTTTCTTATCGACCATAGCCTCAGAACTGTAATGATCCTTGGAAGCAAGCATAAACTCACTCTATGTGAGGGGTTTAGTGTCCAGGTCTCTTGCACAATGGAAGTTCTCCCACTATTCATGTATATCTCCTTATATCATATGTGTTTGTAACATAACATTGGAGTCCTTGGATAGCCCAAGTCACGGAAGCAATGCTCAATATTGCGAGTCAGGCCTCAACCTTCCCCACAACATCAAGCTCTTTCCCACCTACAAATGTCTATGGATTCACCTTGAGGAAATCTACCAAAGTGACCTCACTCCTATGTTATTGATTTTCGTGTCTTCCCCCTACTAAATCACTCAACAATCTGAGACACACACCATACGCGACTTAGGGGTTACCCCTAGGAGGACTCTCAACATTCTCCTCATTGCTGGAAGAGAAGATTTCTTCATCACAATCCATCTAGGCCTTGCCCTTGTTGATATGAAGGGGCCATATAAAAGGGAAGAGAGACGTTCATAAGAATGCACCTAAAAGATAGGATCCTACGAATTGGACATTCTAGAATTTTCTCTAATACCAAATTTACGACCTCCCTTATAGTATTAACACAACCATAGAGGAAGCATTTCATTTATTGGAGATCATGGAATAATGTAAAATGATATAACTATTCAAACAATGTCCTTAAAATAAAACCATCCATAGAGGTACTTTATTACATGCCATAGACAAAGGAAACTAAGTGCAAGATAAAGACTTAAAATAAAGAAAGCCCTACATAAAATGACTAACAAGAATATGATAAGTATCTCGAATGGAACCCCACCAGGTAGGAATTAATACATGTCCTTGAGCTAACATTGTAGCTTTCAAATCTCTTTGCACTCACCACCTATGGACTTCTCATCCATTCACATGCAAAGAAATGAGAAAACAAAGTGAGTGGCACTAGGTAGGTATTATTGGAAACATAACATAAAGTGTGAAAGATTTTAAATAAACATTAAATTTCATTTCATAATTCTTTTCTTTTGCATAATATTATTACTTGCAATAATGATATGATTCGGGGGAATTATTCTCATACACTTGCACTGATGTGATCATTGCTCCCAAGAGTTCATTGCACTCAAGTGACACTATACAAAAGTGATTATGAACATTGTAGAATAACTTAATTATCATAACTTTGCATTCATATTGCTGGTTAAACATAACTTGCACCAATGTGCTCATATAACATGATGAGATGACTATATCACTTGTTACATGATTTATTAAACATTGAACATTATGTGCATGGTTCACATTCAAAAAGTATATTACTTTATTTTTTACAATAATTGAAATAATATTGATTTTTAATTTTCCATATAATGAATAATAACATAGATCTTCTTTAACCTCAACAACACTAATAGATAAGAGAGTAAAGCATTACTTGAACCCCTATATGCACAATGTTAATAAGAACTCAACTTATCCTAAGGAAAGATACAAACTATCTCATGATTCATGATCAAACCCTATTTATCATGTATAGTACATCACATGTATTAATTGTGCGCTATCAACATTATTTTTTGGTATTAAATTAGAGAAACCTAGTTTAGAAACGTGCTCTAATTATAAATTGAGGATGTTTCTTGTCTCAAGACCTTTCCAAAAATAACTTGGTCTAAATTTCTTATATTAAAGTAATTAGATACAAATTTTCGAAATTTTGACGAATCAGAGGATGAGAAAATCATTTAAAATATTTTCTACAAAAACTTGGGAATCAATTAGAGTAGCTCTTTATATATTGTTATGCGCTCATATTATGAGCCAAGCTATGGGCACACATTGATATTACCATACCCAAAATCAAAATTATATATCAAAATGAATAGAATAAATGATCAAAGTATACATGCATCCATGATACACAAACAAATATGAAGAGGGTAGACAGGTAATATAGCATTGGGTATCTTTATGATCACCATCCATGGTGTTATTAGTACATTCAAGTGTAAATACCCAACCATTCATGATTAGATTTTCTTTTCAACATGAATAAATCAGAATACATATAAACAAGTTTTTTCCACTTCATCAGGGCCATGGAAACGTATACATTGGACTACAGAAAGATAATAAATTAGGCATGTGAAATTTCTCTCTTCAAAGAAAGACATCTCTTGAACGTCTCTTGTAGGTATCTTTTGTACCATTTATCCATGAATTCCCAGAGGGGATGAAACCACACATGGACCCCAAGAGAGGAAACATAGGTCAACAAAGTGGGTACGATAATCTAACTATTGAACTATGCACAAAGTAGGATTTGTATGCGTGATAAAATTTAGGAAGGGACTATTTGGTGGAGTAGAGGCTAACAAAGTAGGAATTTCAATATCTAGTACAAGATGTATCTTATTTTACATGATCATAAATTTAAGCAAGATTTTCAACATTTATATCTCAAATATGCAAAATTTATCCAAGATATTCACCACGTAATCAATTTCAAGAAATTCAATTTGACAAGTTTTGGCACCTTCCTATCATATCGTTCCAAGATCTAAGTAGCTAGTGTTCTCACACTAGGAGAGAATATACTTGTGCCTTAAAATCTATTCAAGTTACTTGTGAGACAACTAATTTATATACACTGTGTAGGGTTGTGGGGTACTTGGCCGACTCAAGTGAGCCAAAGCTCTATAGGGCCAAAGCACGAGGGATCAAAGTTCACAGGGAGTCAAAACTCTAGGAGATCAAGTCTAGTGCCATAATTTTATAAATGATGTCTAATCAATTAGAAGATGAGTGTGGTAAACTTTTGAGAGACAATAAAGGTTTTCAAGGTTGTTTGGAATTCACCAAAATCAAGATATGTGTGTGAAAATAAATAGGGAAAATAATACAATAATGAAAATAGGAGATCTAGTACCTCAATTATCTAGGACACAAAAGTTTTCATAATCACAAAGTGGATCTAAGAAGAGATACCTACATATCATAACAGTCTTGTTACTAATTGTATTGGAATCAAATGTTGTTTGATTTGACTTATTAAGGGTTAGGTTTTCCATATTTTACCATTAGACTCTTTTTAAGGTTTCTAGTCTAAGAAGAGACCATATGTTCATCATATGTGTATGTCTATCGGGTTCTAAATGGTTCATTAGTTGCGTTTTATTTGTCCATGATATCTTCTCTATATAATTAGGGTTTAGATATTCCAAAATAGCATTATTTATTAATTTTTAGCTATTTAGCTTTCTACTATTTAAAATTATTATTATTGTCTTCATGCATAAAGGCCCAAATACATGTCTTTTTTCTTTTATTGCTTTTCTTTAAAATTATTAGATTCATATTATATTTCAAAATACAATTTTTAATCTTATGAAGGTATACTTATTAAGTGAAGTGAGAGTTTCTTCTCATCATTTTATAATTTTCACATATCTAAGGTACCAATATTTATAGGGGAATATATCAAATTTATATCAATTTTCCCATTTTCTAATACTTAATGCATCATATAACTAATTATCACTTTATCAACACTTATGTCAGATATTATTTCGTATGGTAAATTAGGTTAAAATAGTATTTCCATACATTCAAGTGACTTTTTGTAATTTTATAATTTATTTATAAGAAATTCTTTTCATTTTTCAATATGTATAATTTACTAGCATGTATATTAATATTTTGTAATAATGGCCAATGTGATCCTTAAATCTTGTTAAAATTGGTCAATGTGGTCAAAATAAATTGAATATAAGACTTTACATTCATTTATAATTGTTTCCATGTGTTGCATCTATTTTTAATCATTTATTTCATTTTCTATATCTATTACCCATTAATATGGACACTAGTTATTTACATTTTAAATATGGAAAGTTTAGTAGTAGGTCAAACTAAGTGAAATGTATGTCAAAATACTATTTTTAGGAAATTAAGAATTATCAATGGTTTTACTTTATTACATATTTTTTTTTCATTTTATCCACTATGAAAACCTAAAATGCTATTATAATCTTTTAGAATTATAAATAGGGATAAAAGTCATAACTTAAATAATTGATTTTTTTTATTTCTTTTAACTTATACAATTGGTAATCACTATCTTTTGTGCATTATTTTCTTAGTTATTGATCATTTCAAACATTACTTTGTACCAATATATTTCATCTTATTAATCACTAATTACATTATAATAAGGTATATATTAGAATTGATATCTAAAGTAAATTATTAAACCATGTGTTATACTGACCTAAGATTTTAATCATGATTCACATTTTATGTTATTTATTATATTGATGTCATTTTATAGAATTTATCACTATGAATATTAATATCAAAGTTGAAGGTTGATCTACTTTAACTGAAGAATAATGAAGAAAGGAGAAGGATCACCTATCATGAAAATAGGGGAAGGTAGCCAGAGCATGTACTGGAAACAACTTGGCACTTTGGGTTAACAAGCACTATCCATTAAGGCTTTTCCATGGTCACTGGAAGTGCAACTGACAAATGTTCTCATCACACAATGGTAAGACCTATAGAAGCTTGACGTTGGTCATAAAAGCCAGAAGCAGGGGTCAGGGTTCTACTAGGGAGAATGATGATTGAGAGAACTATTTTGAGGGTCCAGAGAGTCAGAAGGAAGGTGAACAATCAGAGAAGAAGTCATGGGAATCCCTTGTTAGGCCTGAGGCTTGCCGACAATATTAGGTGGATGAAGGCGGTGAAATGGTAGGTCTCAACATGTGGGCTACTTCAAGGCCAAATGAGAGACTGAGAAGCTTTATAGGATCAAGGTAGCATTTTTGGTTCAGTTTTCTTGTCTGAGGAAGCTTTCAAGGTGGAGGTGGAGGTTGTCATTGGCTGGAAAAGGTGGAGCTGACTAACGGGGTATAAGGTTTTTATATAGAACTAGTGTAGTTAGGGTTTAGGTCTAGGGGGAATATATGATGCTACTAGGGTAGCCAATATATTGACATTGACATGATGCCCTGATAGAAGCTAGCCATCTATTGTTGCACCCAGGTCGTCGACCATCATGGCATATGTAAGGTGGCACATAATAATACCACACTTCTTACTCGTTTGGGGAGAGGGACAATTTTCAAAGGTAATGAGATAGAAAGAGGGATTTAAGGTTGAGTATTTAAGGTTGTCGACGGCTGTCAAGAAGACAAACCCAGGGTGATTCTAGCATGCACTCCTCAAACCGTCCAATCAATTGCTTTGGTCATGTGAGTCCATCAAATTGATGGTAAATTGTTAATTGAGAGGAATTAATTCACTAATTTCCATTGGGCACATTGAATCTCCAATGAATCCAAAATTTTAAATGCTTTTTCATAAATATATCTATTAGTTTTGAAAAATATTATATGTGAATATTATCATTCTAATAACCAATATTCTATTATCTCCATAAATATTTCAAAATATAATATCTATAAATATAAAATATATTTTTTAAATTTATTCTAAACCCGATGACTCTTAATTAGGCCGACCTAACATGTAATAGGGTCTGATATAATAGAATCTTATTTGATCATCATGAATATAATTTTGTTTCCAAAGTCAGGTGTATTCCAATGATAATTCACAAGAAATGGCAAGATATGGTTTTCAAGAAGTGGAATAATGAAATATGTCCCAATAATATAATTAGTACTCAATTTTATTATGTTACAATTCTTCCACCCGTCAATGAGAATTTATCCCCGAAATTATATCTTGCTTAACAAACTTATTCCTACTAGGGTCGGATCTATAAATTCTCTAGCATACTAAGTGAATCACACCATTCTGATTCTCATTTCACAATCATAAGTTCTACATAGGGATACCAACCACTTCCCTTACTACTTCCATGGAGATACTGAATTGGTTTTGGTTCAAATACTACCTGAAGAGCTTACATATTGTTGAATGTAGCACATAATGATGACTCACATCATACTATTCAGATTTTGGATACTGGCCATCATTATCAAAGGAGTTTTTTACACCACACGTTTATTGTTCAAGATATATTTATAAAGGTAAATATTAATACTTAATCAATTTTTACTCTAATCTTTACTTGATATTTTTGATGTAGGGTTTAATCTTAATGTGAAGATTATACCATACCCATTCTAAAAGTCTATATGTAGTTTAAGATTCAAGAACATATATATCCTCTTTTTTTATTCACCAACTATTATTTACAACTTAACTCTAATGATTTCAATCTTTTTTTTTTCATTTTTGAGATAGGTAGGGATTTATTTCAATATTTTGTATAGGTCATATTATTTCACTCAAAATCTACTAGGTATATGAAAATTACTAATTCAAATCTTGATATCATTTATCCTAATTTAACATATTATTACTTACATATTTACCCTTTTGAATCTCTCTCCCCTTTTTCTAACCTTCAATTTCCTATTGATATGGATATATTATTGAATTTTTTTTAGTGGCATGGCTTTTCTATATACATATTCTCTAAAAGGGGTAACTACTATTTTATAAGGTAAATAAATTGTTCTTATTTTAGATAAGATACATCTTTTTTAGTTAACTATTTCCATAGGGGGCATACATGTCAAAGACATGTTAGGAAAACTTCTCTGAGTATACTTGTGATGACACCTTTTTTTCTCTTTCTCAAATTTTCTTTGAGTGGGGGTTACCTCCAAGTCTTGACACAATATCATTTCTTTTTCCTCTGTTCAACTTGATTATATACATAGTAATCTTTTTTTATATTAGTTAGTGGCTTTATTCAAGATTAGGACTTTCCCAAGAAATAGAAATCACCTTGTCTAGGTTGGTATGTAAAGTGATGAAACCTTGCCACCACCTAAATGGATTGGGAGTAATCATTCCAAAACCTCCACTAAACATGCTTCCTTAGACACCTCAACTCATTCTACTTAGATGGTGAAGATTATTCTTCACTATTTTAGTCAATTGATACAATTATATTTTTTTTCCTAAGCTTCATCATGTTCAAAACTATTTTTAAATATTCAATTTTTTTAATCATATGTGACTATATTTACATGAATTCAAAGGATTTTAGGGTTTTTGGTAATATTTATTCTAATTTTCTATATTAATTTTATGTGTCCCAAACTATAGATAAGCTAAGGTACTCTACCTTTTTTGTTTATACTTATTGTGGTGATGGTGTTGTTCCAAGAGCCATATTGTAAAGTCACCTATATCACAAACACTTTATCATCAAAAGTAACTCTAATCCTAGATAAGGGCTCCAAAAGATACTAAAGGCATAGGTGTTCTGTGATTGGCAGGGCCAAGGTTCACCCATTGTCACTTAATATCTTTACTCCTATGATAGGTAAATTATGTAAGTGGGGCTAGCAAAACTAAGGTTGGTTGTCAACTATTTTTTTCAAGTCCTAACTACTCCATTTGTATTCCTACTTAACCCCAATTTTCCATGAGACATGCATGAGTGATGATTGTTTATATCTCCAATACCATGTTTTAAAGACCCAATCCTTTGCAATCACATTTTTCAACATGATTAAATCATAATACATATTTTTTGATAAAATAGGCATAAGAAAAATCTATTATTCAATATAAGACAACTCTTGGATGTCTCTTCTAGGTCTTCTTTATACCATCTTCCCATGAACTCCTAAAGGGAATGCGACCTCACATGGACCCCAAGAAGGGAAATATTAGTCACCAAATATGGTTCTATATCTCATTATTGAACTATGCACAAATTATAATTTAGATCCATGATAAAAGTTAGGAAGGGACTATTTAGTGGTGTAGAGGCAAATAAAGTAGGAATTCCAATATCAAGTTCAAGATGTCTCTTCTTTTACAAGATCATCAATTCAAGCAAGATTTTCAACATTCAATATCTCAAAGAAGCAAAATTTATCCAAGATATTCACCAGTAGTCAATTCAACAAATTCAGTCTGACATGTTGGGCACTTTCCTATCATATGTTTTCTAGGACTAAGTATCTTATGTTCTCACACTCTAAGGAATAATGGTATTAGTCCTTGTTATTCGTTCTAGTTAATTTGGGGATAACAAATCCCTATCCAATGAATAGGGTTGTGGAATGCTTGGCCCACTCAAGTAATCCAAAGCTCTGTAGGGTCGATGACCAGGGGACCAAAGTCCACAGAGAGTCAAAACCCTAGGACATCAAGTCCAGTCCAAAATTTGTACAAAATTATCTCATCAATTAGAAAATGAGGTTGGTGAACTTTTGAGAGATAATAATGGTTTTAAATGTTGTTTGGAGTTCACCCCAAATCAATATTTATGTATCCAAATGAAGAGGGAAAATAATTCAATAATGAAAATAAGATATTTAGCACCTCAATTATCTAGGAATCCAAATATTGTATAATCATAAAGTGGCTCCAAGAGTGATAACTACATATCAGAACAATCATTCTACTAATTATCTTGGAATCAAATGTTGTTTGATTTAATTTATTAGGGGCTAGGTTTTTCAAATTTGATTAATATTCAATATTTTACCATTAGACTCTTTCTAGGGTTTCTAATTTTATTAGGCAAGCAAATGTTCATCGTATGTGTATGTCCATTGGTTCTAAGTAGCTTATTAGGTTTTATTTATTTCTCCATAATATCTTCTCTATACATAATCAGGGTATATATGTTCCAACATATCATTCTTTATTTGTTTTTAGCTATTTCGATTTCCATTAAATAATTACTATTATTTTCATCATGTCTTTGTTTTTTATTTCTTTTCTTTAATATCTAATAGATTTGTATTATATCTCTAAAAACACCAATTAATCTTATGACGACATCTAACTTAATGAAGTGGGAGTTTCTTCTCATAATTCTTAAACATTTCATGTATGTAAGGTACTAATAATTAGAGGGGAATATATCCAATTTATATCTATTTTCTCAATTTCCAATATTTACTTCATCATATAACTAATTATAAATTTATCTGCACTTATATCAAAGTATAATTTAACATGGTAAATTGGGTCCAAGAAGTCATATTAGTTTGATTATGATTAAAATAGTATTTTCATATATTCAGGGGATTTTTTCTAATTTTGAAATCTATTTATAATCAATTCATTTCATTTTTCTATCTATATTATTCATTAACACGTACATTAATTTTTTATCATTACAGTCTTGGATAATCCTTAAATCTTGAAAATACTAATCAATATGGTCAAACTAAATTGAATATAGGTTTTGTATTAATTTAGAATTTTTTCCATGTGTTCCCTCTATTTTTAATCATTTATTTCATTTTCTACACTTATGTCCCATTAATACGCACACTAGTTATTTACCATTAGTTATGGAAAAGTTTAGAATAGGTACAAGTAATTTAAATCTAAGTCCAAATACTATTTGTAGGAAATTAAGAATTGTTTATGATTTATTATATTTACATCTATTTATTCCATTTTATCCACTATTAAATCCTAAAAATGCAATTATAATCTTGTAGAATTATATAGGGATAATAGTCACAACTTATACAATTGATGATTATTGTCATGTTTGTGTCATTTTCTAAGTTACTAATTGTTCCAAACATTATTTTAAACCATATTATGTCCTCTTATTAATCTCTAACTACATTATTTTAAGTTACATATTTTAATTGATATCCAAAGTAAACTATTGAATAAGGTGTGACATAGAGTGGAGTTTTTAATCCTAGTTCTTAAGTTTCCAGGCTTAGCATTACGTATACTGATATCATTTGATTGAATTTCTCACCATGACTATCAATATCAAAGTCAAAGGTTGATATACTCTAACTAGGTAAGAACAAAGAAAGGACAAGGACCACCTATCGTGAGAGCATGGGAAGGAAACCTGAGTAGGTATTCCACAAGGCTCGACAGTCTGGTGAACAAGCATTGTCCAAAAGGATTTTCCATGGTTGGTGGAGTGTAGCTGGTAGATGTTCTCATCACATGGAGGTGAGACCAGCAGAATCTTGTCGTAGGTCATAGAAGCTAGAAGTAGGGGTCGAGTTTCTATCATGGAGTACAATGATGTGGAGAATTATTTTGAGAGTCCAGAGAGTTAAAAGGAGTGTGAACATCTGGAGTAGAAATTGTGGGGATCCCTAAAAAGGCATGAGGCTAGCGTTAGTCTCAAGTGGATGAAAGAGACGACATGGAAGGTCTCGAAAATGTGGACTAATTTAAGGCCAAATGAGACATTTTGAAGCTTTGTAGGATCAAGGAAAAAAAATTGGATTGGTTTTCTTGTCATAAGGAAGCTTTGAAGGTGAATGTGGAAGTCGATGTTGGATGAAAAAGGTGGATCTCATCGACAAAGTATAAGGGGGTTTATATAGCACTCGTGGGGTTAGGATTTAGGTTTTAGGGGAAGATACAATGATACTGGGGTAGCCAATTTGATTGGTTGTGGTGTGATGCCCTAATATGAGCAAGCTATTTGTTAACGTACCCAGGTCATCATCCATCATGGAATATGGAAGATGGCACACAATTATAATACAATTCTCAATCGTTAATGAAGATGGACAATTTTTGAAGCCAATGGGATACAGAGGGGAGTCAATGTTGATGAGGGAAGGAAAAATTCTTCACCCTTTTTTGTTGTAGTAGTTGGCGGCCATCAAGAAGCCAGACACATTGTGGTGCTTGGCGCACACTCCTTGGTCGGCTGATCATTGGCCCTAATCACGCAAGTCCATGAAATGGACGGTTAGTAATTAAAATAGGAGGAATCAATTCACGAATTTCCCTAGGGTGCAATAAATCTCAATGAGTCCAAAATTTTAAATGTTGCTTCACATTTATATGTATTAATTTATAAAAATATTATATGTGAATGTTAATGTTCCAAGAGCCGATATTTCATTATCTCCATAAATATTTTAGAACATTATATCTATAAATTTAAAATATATTTTAAATTAATTCCAAATCCAATAACTCTTAATTGGGTTGACCAGACATGTAATAGGGCCTAATCTAACAAAATCTAACTTGATCATCAGGAATACAATTTTGTGTCCAAAGTCAGGTGTATTCACATGTTAATTCACAAGAAATTGCAAGTTATGATTTTCAAGAAGTGGAATAATGAAATATATCTCAATAACAGAATTAGTGCTCAATTTCCTTATGTTACAACTCTTCCACCATTCAATGAGAATTTGTCCCCGAAATTAAATATTTTATAAGAAACTTATTCCTACCAGGGTCTAATCTATAAATTCTCCAATACAAGAAGTGAAACACACCACTCTGATTCTCCTTTCACTATCACAGATCCTAATTAGGGAGACCAACCAATTCCCTTTCTACTTCCAAGGAGATATTGAAGTGGTCAGGTTCAAATCCTACTTGAAAATCTTACCTATTGTTGAATTTAGCACTTAATGACGACTACCATCACATTATGATATTCTGATTTTTGGGTATGGGTCATCATTATCAAAAGAAATTTGTTTTACACCACAAGTTTATTTGGTCAAGATATATTTATCAAGGTCAAAAAAAATACTTCATCAATTTTTTTTCAATATGTTGTCCCTATTCTTTATGTGGTTTTTCTATCCGTTAAAATGTATGCTTCATTTTTTTGTTCTTTTTCAATTTCAATTTGTGTAGGGTTATATTTCAATGCTATGGCTATACCATATTCATTCCTCAAATTATATATGTAGTTGAAGGTTTAGACATATATATATATATATATATATTCTTTTTTTATTCAACAATTTTTCATTACAACTTAAGTTCAATGGTTTCAATTTTTAGTAACTTCATTTTCTTTCATTTTTGAGCTAGGTAGGTATTTATTTCAATGTTATGTCTAGGTCATATTATTTCACTTAAAGTTTATCATGTGCATGACACTTACTAATTCAAATCTTAAGTTCATATTATTTATCATAATTCAACATATTATTTCTTACATATTTACCCATTTGAATCTCTCTCTCCTTTTTCTTAACATTTAATTTCCTACACATATGGATCTATCCTCAAATTTATTTTTAGTTTCATAGCTTTTCTAGCTACTTATTCCTCAAAAGGGTTAATTACTATTTTCTAAGGTAAATAAATTGTTCATATTTACACTAGCTACATCTTTTTTTTAGTTAGCTATTATTGTATGGAGCATACATGTTAAAGATATGGGTAGGGAAACTTTTCTAAGTATACTTATGATGACACATATATTTTATTTTCTCTTTCTCAGTTTTTTTAGTGAGGATTTTTGTCTAAGTCTTAACACAATATCATTTCTTTTCTCCCTTTATTTTTGGGAAAGTCCGAAGGCAATTTTATTCAACCCTCTCTCCTCTTGTAGGCGTATTATAAAAATTACACACGGTTCCTATTGAGAATGAAAACTTGTTAGGACTCTTACCATTACATATAGGGGAAAGGAGATGGTGAACCACCAGGTCGAGGGGAGGGTCTGTATACAAATAGGTTTCTTTTCTTTCTATTAAAGGTGAGTATATACATACAAACCTATTTTTCTTTCCATATTTGTTAGTGAATTTATTCAAGATCATGATTTTCCCAAGAAACATAATCACCTTGGTGAGGTTAGTATCTAAAGTGATGACACCTCGCCACCACCTAAGTGGATTGGGGGTAATTCTGACAGAACCTTCACTAAACATCCTTCCTTAGACACCTCAGCTCGTTCTACTTACATGGTGATGATTATTCTTCATTATTTTATTCAAATTGTAAAATTATAGTTTTTTTTTCCTAAGCTTCATCATCTTTAGAACTATTTTTTAATATTCAATTTGATTTTTATCAAATGTGACTATATTTACATGAATTCACATGATTTAAATGTTTATGCTAATATTTATTCTAATTTTCTATATTAATTTTATGGTCTAAAACTATAATTAAGATAAGGAACTATATTTTTTGTTATATTTGTAGTGGTGATAGTGGTGTTCCAAGGGACATATTGTAAATCTACTAACCTATATCACAAATACTTATTCATTAAAAGTAAATTTAATCCTAGATAAGGGATCTAAAAGCCACTAGTTGGCATAGGTGTTCTGTAATTGGCAAGGACGAGGTACACCTATTATCACCTATGTCTCCATTCATATATGTCTTTATTCCTATCATAGGTAAATTCAGTAAGTAGGGCTAGAAAAACTAAGGTTGGTTGTCAACTATTTTTCTAAGTCCTACATACTCCATTTATATTCCTACTTAACCCTAATTTTCCATGAGACGTGCATGAGTGTTGACCATTGATAGCTATTTTAAAGACCCAATCTTTTATTATTAGATTTTTTTCAATATGACTAAATAAGAATACACATAAAAAAGTCTTTTTACACTTCATTCTTTACATTAGGGTCATGAAAGCTTATACATTGGGACTATAATAAGATAACAAAATAGACATTACATATCTATTCTTTAAAGGGACACAACTCTTGTACATCTCTTCTAGATCTTCTTTGTACCACACGTCCATGAATTATCATAGGGAATGAAGCCACACATGGATCCCCAAGTAAGAAAAAATAGGTCAACAAATATGGTACTATATCCAATTATTAAACTATGCATAAAGTAGGATTTAGATGCATGATAAAAGTTAGTAAGGGACTATTTTGTGGCCTAGAGGCTAACAAAAAGTAGGAATTTCAATATCAAGTTCAAGATGGCTTTTCTTTTATAAGATCATTAATTTCAAAAAGAACTTCAACATTCAATATCTCAAATATGCAAAATTTCTCTAGGATATTCACCAGGTAATAAATTTCAATAAACTCAATTTGACAAGATTTGACACCTTCCTATCATATTTTTTCTAGGGCTAAGTACCTTGTATTCTAACACTCTAGAAGAAAAAGGTACTAGTGCCTTATTATGTATTCTGATTAACTGGGGGACAAATGATCCCTATCCACTGTGTAGGGTTGTGGGGTACATGGCCCACTCAAGTGAGCCAAATCTCTATAGGGACAAAGCCCGAGGAACCTAAGTCCACAAGTAGTCCAAACTCTAGGTGATCAAGTCCAATGTCAAAATTATATCAACAATATCTCATCAATTACAAATGAGGTTGGTGAACTTTCAAGAGATATTAAAGGTTTTCAAGGCTGTTTGGAATTCCCCACAAATCATGATTTATGTTTGAAAATAAAGAGGGAAAATTATTAAATAATGAAAATAGGATATGTAATACCTCAATCGTCTAGGACTCTAAACATTTCATAACATAAACTAGCTCCAAGAAGAGATGACTATATCTTTGAACAATTTTGTTACTAATTGTCTTGGAATCAAAGGTTGTTTGATTTGACCTTTTTAGGGTTAGTTTTTCCATATTCTGTTAATATTCCATATTGTACTATTAGACTATTTTATAGTTTCTAATTTTATTAATAGAGCATATGCTCATCGTATGTGTATGTTCATTGGGTTCTAGGTATCCCATTAGTTGCTATTTATGTAGCCATATTATCTTCTCCATACATATTCAAAGTTTAGATGTTCCAGCATAGCATTCTATATTCATTTATCTATTTATATTTCTATTTGTGGCCTTCATGCATAAATGCCCAACTACATGTCTTTATTTTTCATTGCTTCTCTTTAATGTCTACTGTATTCAAATTATATTTCTAAGTACACCTATTAATCTTATGAAGGTATACTTATTTAGTGAAGTGAGAGTTGATTCCCTTCATCCTTAAAATTTTCATCTATCCAAGGTACCAATAATTAGAGGGGCATATATCCATTTTGTATATGTTTTCCCAATTTCCAATATTTAATGCATCATATAACTAATTATCACTTTACATCACTCATGTCAGAATATTATTTAGTATGGTAAACTAAGTACATAATTCAAATTAGGTTTATTATGATCAAAATAGTATTTTATAGATTCAAGGGATTTTTCCTAATTTTGAACTCTATTTAAATTCAATTCTTTTCAGTTTTATATATGTATAATCCATTAACATGTATATTAATTTTTTATCAACGTTGGGGATAATCCTTAAATCTTGTAAATACTAGTCAATGTGGTCAAAACAAACTAACTATAAGCCTTTGTATTCATTTAAAATTTGTTCCATGTGTTCCTACTATTTTTAATCATTTATTTCATTTTCTATATTTATGACGCATTAATATGCACACTAGCCATTTACCATTTAAATATGAATAAGCTAATAATAGGTGAAACTAAGCTAAATGTAAGTCCAAATACTATTTTTACAAAATTAAGAATTTTTGATGATTTATTTACATTTTTTATCCCATTATATACACATAAAATCCTAAAAAATCAATTATAATCTTTTAGAATTATAAATAGGGATAATGCTCAAAACTTATACAATTGATGATTATTGTCATGTGTACATTATTTTCTAAGTAATTAATTGTTCCAGATATTACTTTAACCCATTGTACTTCCTCTTTTAAATCTCTAATTACATTATGTTAAGGTAAATATTTGAATTGATATCCAGAATAAATTATTAAACTAGGTGAGACATAGACCTAAAATTTTATTCCTACTTTCTAACTTTCTAGACTTTATGTTATATATTGTATTTTTATTATTTTATTGAATTTATTGTTATGACTTTTAATATCAAAGTCAAAGGTCGATATACTCTAACTAGAGAAGAACAAAGAAAGGAGAAGGATCACCTGTCGTGAGAATAAGGAAAGGCATCTAGGGTAGGTATTTAATAAGGCTTGATAGTATAGGTTAACGAGCACTATATATCAAGGATTTTCATGGTCATTGTAAGTGTAGCTGGCATATGTTCTCATCACCTAGAGGTGAAATCGACAGAATTTGTCATAGGTCATAGAAGCTAGAAGCAGGGATCGAGGTTCTACCAGGGAGGACGATGACTGGGAGAACTATTTTGAGGGTCTAGAGAGTCAAAAGGAGGGTGAACATTGGGAGCAGAAGTCATAGGGATTCGTATCGAGGCTTGAGGCTTTTCAGTGGTCTCAAGTGGATGAAGGAGGTGATGGGGTAGGTCTAGGCAATGCAGGCTACTTCAAGTCCAAACAAGATCTTAGAAGCTCCGTAGGATCAAGGAAAAATTGTTGGTTTGGTTTTCTTATAGTGAGGAAGCTCTAAAGATGGAGGTGGAGGTTTTTTTTGGCTGGAGAAGGAGGATCTTGTTGATGTGTTATAAGGGGGTTTATATGGTACTAGTGGATTTAGGGTTTAGGAGTCGGAGGAAGAAACGATGATACTAGGGTAGCCAATTTTATTGATGGTGATGCCCTAATATGAGCTTGTTGTCTGTTACCATACCCAGATCGTCGACCATCATGGCATATGGTAGCTGGCACATAATTATACCATAATTCTCACCGATTAGGGAAGGACAATTTTCAAAGGCAATGGGATAGAGAGGGGGAGTTGAGGTTAAGGATGGAAGGATCAATTTCTCATCATGGTTGTTGTAACCATTGGTGTTCATTAAGAAGACATACCTGACAAGGTTCCTAGGATGCATTCCTTGGACTTTTAGGAAAATTGCCTTGGTCACGCGAGTCCTTCTAATGGATGGTCAGTGTCTAATCAAGAGGAATTAAATCACTAATTTTCCTATGGCACATTGAATCTCCAATGAATCACAAACTTTAAATATTGTTTCATAATTACATCTATTAATTACTCAAAATAAGACATGTCAATATTAATGTTACAAGAGCCAATACATCATTATCTCCATAAATATTTCAAAATATAATATCTATAAAACTCTAATATATTTTTGATTGATTCCAAACCAAAGGACTCTTAATTGGCTTGATCTAACATGTAATAGGGTTTGGTCTAATAGAATCCAACTAGATCATCAAAAATATAATTTTATGTCCAAAGTTAGGTGTATTGAACTGATAATTTGTAAGAAACTACAAGTTATGATTTTTAAGAATTAGGATAATGAAATACGTCTCAAAAATATAATTAGTACTAGATTTCAGTATGTTACATCAAGCTTCAAGATCCAATCGTAAACACAAAAATTAGGGATGCTCAACCAAAGGAGAATGTCATCATCATATTCCCCATGTCTTGTCAAGTTTGGGACCCAAGGAATTGTATTGATGTCGTCCCTGAGATCCATATCATGTCTGCATCAAGAATGGTGGAACAACAAGAAGGAAAAAAAAGTAAAACGTTAAGTAAACACATGTTTGCACTCATCAAATGACTTTCTAATTGCCAATCGATGAAAAAGGCATGAAAAGAAATTCATCTCAAGTAGTGAGACGTCAAATGTAGTTTTGACTTACAGTAAACAGATCCATGTGCTTGAATTGGGAAAATATTGTGTAGTAATTAAAGGCAGGAAACAAAGATCAGAATAGCTTCACAGTAGCCTACTAAGGTTCATGGAAGCATTTGGCGGTGTGAACATAGGTGCTAAGGTTGGTCAGAGTATGATTTCGGTCAAGAATGAAGCTACAGTATCGGGGTCCACTTAACCTACATGAGATGGAATTTGGGCATGAAATAAATGTAGAACATAGCATGGGGATGGTTACCTAAAATGGAATTTGATTGTGTGTACCACATGTGTGTGGTCAATCGCACCATTGTATCTACTAAATATTGCCTTTGTGGCTGCTCCAACACTAAATTATCCAACAATTGGTGATAGGAAACCCTCTTTGAGAGTCCTTTTAATGCTTTCTAGAGCAATAGAAGTCACTAGGATGGGCTTAGTTGAGTGGGGTGATGACTTAACCAACTGAAGGAGAAGAGAAATTTCAGCAAAAGAGTGATTTGGGTGTTTCTACCAAAAGAAGGAGTAGGCTTCGAGTGAGAGCTATATGGACTCAAAGTGACCTACCGAAGTTGATGGTAGAAGGATCCATGGAGATCATGGTGGATATATATATATATATATATATATATATATATATATATATATATATAGAGAGAGAGAGAGAGAGAGAGAGAGAGAGAGAGAGAGAGAGAGAAAGAGAGATTGAGGAGAAAAAATGGTTGGCCATTGTCCCTAGTCAAGCAAAGTGTGTGGGGGTTGAAGACAAAGACTTCACCCTGTGATCACTATTCAACAGTTCAGATGGAACCCAAATAGAACACACAGAGTGTAACACAACCCGCATATGTAAAAAAGGAACATAGACAAAAATAGATTGATTAGTCATTATGTAGAAAACTAGGTCAAATAATGGGAATCATTTTCTTTATAATTTATAAGGAATATATAGGGATATATAAATGGAACTGAATTATGTAGGTTAGCTAATATGATCATGAGGAATTCAACTATCCAACTAAATTTTAGGTTTGATCTTAGGAATAAGGTGAGTTACCGTATTTGGTACATAAGTGATTAATGCATTAATAATTATTAAAAAGGATGTACATCGTCAAATTTTAACTATGCCCTAACATCTTATTAAGTACTCATAAATCTATCAACAAATTATGCACAAACATGGGGTTATTTTCCATTTAAACCTTAATTAGTCATTATTGAATATATATGTCTAACTTATGTGTGATTGACAAATATATGGATTGATGTTTATTAATAAGGTATACTAGTCAATTGGGATTTACATTATCCAAAGTAAATAATTCTATGACTTGGGACTTTTAAATTTGATTAATTTCTAATGTGAAATATTTGGGATTTTATAACCAACCCACCTTATAGAAATTTGGTTCTCAAAATTTTCATGTCAATTTAAGGAACTACTCACCTTAGGGTTTCATATTCTACACTAATATCTTAATCATGTCATAATATTTTGTAATTCCACACTAACATTTTCATTATATGACATTCTAATGAATAATTGTATTATATCTAACATGAGAAACAAAGCTAACATGTTCATAGGTTACTAAAAGAACTTGAAAACTAAACCATACCTTATACATTAGGTTTTAACTTGCCCCATTTCTTTAAATGATCTTGGGATAGTTCCTATTGATATGAGTAGCATCTACTAAATGATAGAAATCTCTTGTGCTAACCCTACTTATCCCAGAGTGGGAGGTATGTCTCGAGATTTTCTCTTCTTCTGATCACCATTGTTTTTGTTACCATGATGATTGTTTCCTTCCGTCTTCTAGGACCTCCCTGGATGATCCTCGATATCTAAGGCAACATCAAAGCCCTCATGCATCATACTATGGCCTCATCTAATGAGGGCATAACTGAGATCATCCTTCAGACCATAGATGAACTTATTGACGAGGTGTAGCTCATTAAACCCATGCTCTCATTTATGAAGGATATAGAAATGCATGGAATACTTTGTAGTTGGCATATCTTCACACTAATGGAGAGTGAGCCACTCTTCTTCCTTATTTTTGACCATAGCCTCAGAGATGTAATGGTCTCTAAAAGTAACCACGAAATCACCCCATGTGATAGGTTTAGCGCCTAATCTCTTGTACTGTGGATGTTCTCCCACCGGTCATGTACAACTCTTTGTATCATATGTGTCATGCATATGACACGGGATTCCTTGGAGAAGCCCAAGTCAGGGAAGTAGTGATCCATGTTGCAGAGCCAGGCCTCGGTCTTCCCCACAACATCAAGTTCTTCCTCACCTACATATGTGTATGGCTTCACCTTGAGAAAATTCACCAATGTGGCCTCATTCCTCCTTTTCTTGAAATCTCAGTCTATTTTTCCTACCACATCAGTCAAGTCTCTGACCAACACGTCACACAGGATTGAGGGGTTAGCCCTAGGAGTACTATCAAAATGCTCCTCTTTGTTGATAGAGAAGCTTTCTTCATCAGAATTCATCTAGGTCTTCCCTTGTCGAGAACAAGTCTTAGGGGCTATTTGAAAGGGAAGAGAGAGACATTCATAATAATGCATCTTTAAATATAGGATCTTACTAAGTGGTCATTCTAGAATTTACTTTGATACCACTTTTTCACGACTTACCTTCTAGTACTAACACAACTATAGTGGAGGCATTTTTTTTATTGGAGATCATGAAAAAATGTGAAATGATAACATTATTTAAGAAAAGTGAACGGAATAAAATAAAACAAAAGTTCTTATCACATGCCATAAGAAAGGGACTCTAAGTCCAACATAAAGAGTTTAAATATAGAAACCCCTTAATAAAATGATAATAGTAATATGATAACCATATAGGATATGGTAACTATCCTTGAGTTCATGTTTTATCCTTTAAACCTCTTTGCTTTAACCGGTGATAGAGATCTCGTCCATAGCCCTACAAAGCAACAATAAAAATATGTGAGTGGAATTGAGTCTCTATAATGGAAACATAATATACAAATTAGGCAATATTTTAAGTAAACATTAAATGTCATCTAATAATTCTTTTCATCAACATAAACTTATTAATGGCTAACTATTAGTTAATTTAAGAAAATTCTATGCATAAACTTGCACAAAGTGCACATTGATCCCAACAGTTTATTGCACCCAAGTGCTCATTTCACCAAAGTTCTCATTACAATTAGAGAATCAATTAATTAACATTACTTTGCATAAACATTGCTTATTATAACATAACTTGCACTGACCTGATCATATAACACTATGAGGTGATTATATAACAGTTAATGTGATTACTTAAACATTGACTGTGATTTGCATGGTTCACATTAACAAGAAGCATAATACTTTATTCGATGGAATAATAAATAAAATTATAGAAAACATTATTAGTTTATTAGATTTGATTTCTATTCACCATATAATGAATAATAACATAGATCAAGTTTAACATGAACAATATATATATATATATATATAGATGATAATAAATAATCCCTTGAACCCCTAAATAATACTCAGTATTCATAACCACTCACCTAAGCTTGGGGAGAGATACTAATCATGTTTTGATTCTTGATCCAACCCTAATTATCCTATATACAACATCATATGTATTAATTTTATTTTGTTATCATTGATTTATCATTCATAACTGAATTAGAGAAACTGAGTTGAGTAGTATGATATGATTATAGATTAAGGAGGTTCCCTATATCAAGACCTTTCCAACAAATACTTGCACTATATTTTCTAATGTTAGAGTAACAAGATATGAATTTACTAACTCTAGAGCAATCAAAGGATGATAAAATAATTTTAAAATTATGCAACAATTTATAAATCAAATTGAATATCTTGTTAATTTTTTATTGCAGCCCCAAATTATGCGTCTGAGCTATGCCATGTGATAGGGCACAATAGTTATATTACCAGACTCAAAATCAGTGTGGTATATTGGTGTGTCCTGCTAGAGGTACACACACTAATCAATTAGACTTGACTAGATGCGCCCCCCAAGCTCGGGACACACGGGGGATCTTTTGAATTTATAAATACCTGGACAAGGTTCATTCACAATACTAAAATACTCACCCGCAAGCGCACAGGGTCGTGTCATAGTATATGTGAATGGCAAGTGAGGGGTCGATCCGCAAGGAGTAAGAGATTAAAATTAGATTAACAAGTTAAGTCTAATTAACAAATCAAGACAACTAATTAAGCAAGAACATGGTAGATCCTCCTTCTTGGATTTGTCTAATCTAGGTTTCTAGAGTGAGATGTCTTAGGGGTAATTGGGAGCCAAAGGTAGGAATGGGAAGTAGAGGTGAGGGTATTTCAACACAAATTACTCCCCATCTATCTTTTAGTAAACTCCTAGGCAATTATACTAAGAAATCTCACACTTGCTACTTAGATCTCATGCCTAGGAGTAGAAAAGGTCTATATATGTGGCAAGATGGGGTGCTAGCTAGGGATCCACTATTTGGACCTAGGAGAAAATCTAAAAATATCCTCACATACGCTATCTTTTCCTAGACTTAGGTGGTTTCTAGCATAACACCACAAGGAATCCAAGTCTTCAAGCACAAACCACAAGAAGAATTATGGGAAATAAGAAAGAAGTAGAAAGAAACCATCATAAATAAAATTATAGAGTTTAAAAGATATATTCATCCAACATGGTATCGAAGTAACATTGTGATGTAGCCCCATTTTGGGGCTCCATCTTGTGTCATTTTGCACTCAAATCACATCTAGACATGTTAGACTACAAGCGTTTACCCCTAATTTGGTTATCATTGCAAATATGCTTATGGATGCTCTTTGCACTATTTTTCAGGTACTCGGACCATGCCTAGATGGAAGAGAGAGAAAAAAGGAATTCTAGGATTTCCCCACACATGGAGGGACCCAAAGAAGACCCCAAAGTCTCCCTCAACCTACCTCCAATGGCCAAGAATCGTCTCCAAGCAAAGGCATCCAAGATTTATGAAGTTTAAAGCCATGCTAGCATTAGAAGACCCCAGCACGGCCGTGGTGCCATGGAACGGCCGTGCTGGCAATTGAGCACATTTACAAGTTGATCGACAAATCATTGAAGTTCAAGCAAGTCAACCACCACGGCCATGTCGCCCAGCACGACCGTGTTGGATGAAGATGGAACGGGCGTGCTGCTCAAAACGACCTCCTCCCAACTCCGCCACCACGGCCGTGCTGCCCAGTACGGCCATTCTACCTAGTACCCAACACGGTCGTGCTGCCCAGCACGGCCGTGCCACCAGCCTTTGTTTTCACCCACCAACCTGTTAAATTAACACTTAACCAACACGGTCGTTCCCCTCCACCATGACCGTGTTCACTCCTACCCAGCACGACTGTTCTGACCAGCACGGCCGTGCTACCACCCCAAAACCTATACAACTTTCACTGATTTTCCTATTCTACCCCTACTTAGCCCTAGCCCCTATATAAGCACTAGTTGCTTCTAGGGCTCGAGGGAGAGAACTCCCTAGCCGTCACCTAGCTGCTCCCTTACATCCATTGCTCCCATCCACCCATTTCCTTGCATTCAACCCCATTTCCACCCACTTTCCACTCATTTCCACCATAGAAACCTAGTTTCTCTAGGTTTCTATCCATCCATTCCACCATTTTCATGCACCCCTGCACCATTGGAGGAGGGAGGACGTCTGCAACTGCTTGGAGGTGAAGAAGAAGGCCACTTCATCAAGCTTCATGGAGTTTCTTCCTCTTCTACCCCTTTCTTTTCTCGTTTTCATGATCATGTATAGCTAAGCCCCCTTGTGGTGGGCTGTTTGGGATTAAAATGTTACTTTGATACCATGTTGGGGGATAAATTCTTGTAATGAACTCAATTCATATTTATAATGATTACTTCTTGCTTCCATCTCTTTTCCTATCTTATTGCATGTGGTTTGTGCTTCTTGTATGAATTGCTTGTTTTGAGGTTTTTGATGACACTTCATTTCTAGGAGGAATTGGGGTGTATGTGGTGATCTTAGGAATGGCTCCTAGGTCCAATTAGTGGATCCCTAGCTAGCCCCCTTTGTTCCTACATACACACCCCTCCTCTTACAAATGAGTGTGAGATTTAAGTGGCTAGTGTAAGTGAGAGTGATGCAATTGCCTAGGGCCTTCTAAAGGCTAGAGTGACTAGTGGCATGAGGATTAACCCCTTCATCTCCACTCCCATCTCTACCCTCAACCCTCAATTGTCCACTATCACTTACCCTAGAAACCTAGATTTGGCTAATCTCATTAGAACTACACCTAACCCTAGTATTCTACTAGTAGTATAGGGTATGTTCTAATGGCATTGCCCTTGTTGTTTGGTTTGGTAATCTAGATATGAATTGAGCACCATGCATGTTTAATGAACTCCCCCAACTAAAATCAAAGTGACATTCCCCAAACGGCCCACCCACCTTAATCACCTTGCTTAAAACCCTAATCGCTTAGTTTGTTTGTTAATGCTAGGTTAGTTCAATTGCTTTAATATAACTTAGTCAATTGCTTAGTTCTACCCTTCAGTGTTAACTTAGGTTCTTGCTCCTGCGTAGTTAGTTTGATAACTTAGTTCACTAATTTGCATGCTCTTCCATAATTTAGTTTCCTTTTCGCATCTCTTACTTGCTCATTAGTGTAATCAACCAACAATCAACCTTAAAACCCTAAAAACCCTACTCTCCGCACTAGGAACATAGCTCACGCTGTCTAACTCTAGCTCCCCCTTTATCCTCGCGGATCGACCCCGTACTTGCCGCCTCACCTATACTACGACACGACCCCGTCCGCTTGTGGGCGTAGTGTCTTAGTAGACGTAGGTAGTTAGTGTGGGACCATATAAATTTCAAAAGCACAATCGCATATCCCGTGCGCTCCGACCTCGTGGGGTGTAAAAGCACCACTAGCGGGGACGCACCAAGCTTTCTGGCGTCGTTGCCGGGGATAGAGGCACTCGGCCTAGTTAGATAGTGTAGCTTAGCCTTTCCTTTTTCCCTCACCATTGCTATTATTTATTCTTTGTGTTACTCTTGCATATTGGTTTGCTAACTTGGTTCCTTGTTGTTTGTTTGTGACTTGCGCAGGTGACAGCTGTGCATGCGTAGCACGCGTTCGACTTGCACCGACTTGGTGGTTTATGACCCTGAGATTGGGAGAAGAAGGCGTCAAGCTCGCCACAACCTACACCGAGAGGCCGAGATGGCACAGAACGACCCGCCACCGGAGGTTCCACCGCCACATCGCCCGTTTCATGAGTATTTCACGCCGGGGAACTACAACTCCCCCATCGCCACTCTAGTTGACCAGATGCCAGGTCAACAGTTCTCCATCCCGCTGGCACTCTTGGGGCTTCTCCCTACATACTTCGGTATGGAGAACGAGAACCCCTACCACCACATAGACGCGTTCCTTGAAACGTATTCTACCTTCCGCACGCCTGCCACCACCGACGAATCGATCAGGAGGACGCTCTTTCCCTTCTCTCTCAAAGAGAAGGCCAAGGAGTGGTACGTCTCGAGGCCAGAGCTCGTCACATGGAATGAAGTAAAGAATGAGTTTTTGAAGAAGTTCTTTCTGATAGCCAAGTTATCCTACATGAGAAGGTGCATCACGTCCTTCGCCCAAAAAGAGAACGAACCCTTCCAGGAGGCATGGGAGAGGTTCCAGAAGTTGCTCCGTGACTGCCCTCATCATGAGGTTCCGCTTTGGCAGCTAGTTCAGGCCTTCTACACCGGGCTTGAGGAGCAAAGTCAAAACAATGTAGATTCTTCTTGCGGGGGCACGTTCATGGCAAAGCTGCCCAAGGACTCATGGCCGCTATTTGAGCATCTAGCCGAGAACTCTCGCCACCGAGATTCCACAAAAGGGGGGCATTGCAGCCGGGACTACACTTCCCCACCCTCCTCCGTGGATCCCGCACGCAATGCCGCCAACCCCGATATGATGAAAATGATGGCAGACATGATGCAAATGATGAAGAATCAAGTGGGTGGATCTTCTAGCCAACCTGCGATGGCTGTGGAGACTGTAGATGAGGAAGTTAACGTGTTACATTCCTATGGTGGCCGCAACAACCAGGGCCCGATGTCCCAATCCTACACTCCCGAGTGGAGGAACCACCCCAACTTCTCCTGGAAACAACAGAATGAGGAAGGGGAAGGGCAGGGGTAGCAAAAGCCACACTACAGCTCCAAGTTTGAGGACGAGGTACTAGGAAGGCTAAGGAATCTAGATGAGGTAAAGAGAGAAGTGTCTTCTCAAAGACAAAACATCAGCCGTCTTGAGCAAAGGCTCGACCAGATTTCTATCTCACTTGCTCGTCGTGAAGAGGGGAGACTACCATCTCAGCCTATGACGAATCCTAACAGCGATGGTAGTTATGTGACTGCCACCCAAACCTCATACATCCCACCACGTGGCCAAGCAACCTCACTTCCACAATATCAAGGGCCACCGCACCCATATGCTCCGCCATCCCACCAACCCCCGCTAAACTACCAATACCCACCACCACCTCCACATACTTACCAACCTCCAACTCCACCACAACCAACCTGCATACTCCAAAATCCTAATCCTCCCCAGCAAAGACCACCACCACCTCCGTCCTCACAAGCTCCCCCTTCTTCACATGAGCAAGTGAGTATGATCACTATCATATGGGGTGAAGAAACTGCTCAAGGTTGTGGAAAAGGGGAAAAGAAAGTGACTGAGATCGGAAGCAAAGTCCCGATGCTTGAGGGATCTAGCAAAGATAAAGAATACTCCGAAGAAAGTGCCACCCAAGCACCACCAGGGAATGCTAAGTGCACCCAGATTGCTACTGCACCCGACGTGAATGTAGAGGCACCCTCCTTGGTTCCACTCGTATTCGGGGATACAAAATTTACAATAGATATAGCTCAGCCGGCTCTTGGTGACAGTGTCACGTCTACTGTTTCACATACCATGGACATAGCAGCGCTCGAGGCCATATCCTTATGGGAACCAAGACCTTTACATGAGACAAGCGTCACCATCATCCCTCCGCAAGTTCCAGCCAGTACAATGGAGATAGTTGATGAAGACGGGAAGCAGCCCCATGACGGTTCGACTCTCCAAAAAGGGGGCAGAAATGTTGTGAATCTCCTAGGAAACTTGAAGCGGGGAACAATAGGCATTACATCACTCTTGTCGTTGATGAAGGAAATATGCATGGGAAGGAGAAAGTTAGTGCTACTACCGACCGAGGATATTGTTGCCTCAAAATCTGTGAACTTCATCTATGACAATGGCTTCCCAGAAAAGAGAGGTGATCCGGGAGTGCCGCTGATTTCTTGCTACATTGGTACATAGCCCGTCAAGCACGCTCTCATTGACTTAGGTGCAGGGACAAGCCTCATGCCATGGAGCATGTACCTACAGCTTGGCCTAAACAAAATGAAACCAGTGGAATGCGACATTATCTTGGGTGACGGAACCAAGCGGAAGCCATTGGGAATCATGCAGAACACAATAGTGTTGATGGATGAAAGAGTGAACATTGCCTATGTGACCGATTTCTTGATAGTGGATACCGCACCTATTGATGGAGAAGAGTACCTCATATTGGGTAGGCCTTTCCTATCCTCCGCATGCGCAGAAATCAACATCCGTAAGGGCACGCTGATGGTTACTTATAAGAGGAAAAAGTTCGACTTCTTCATGTTCACCAAAGAAGAGAGAGACGAGCTGGCCAATGAAGACTTCGGAGAGAGTTTGTGCTACAATGATCCCCTGGAGCTGTGGAAATCGAGTCCATACTTTCGCTCGATCTACACCCTGTGGGATGAAGAACATGTCGTAAAGACGATTGATAGGATCACCGTTGAAGAGAAGGAGGACACCATAGGTGTCGACACTTAGTGACAAAAGCAACAAGCCCGGATGAAGGCTATAAATTTAGCGCTAGTGGGAGGCAACCCACATGGTTTGAGATTCTCGAACCTTGTTTTTACCATACTTTCTTTTGGTTTCCAAGAAACACACACACACTATACTTGATAGTTTTTCTATTTGTGAATCATTTTAGCACAGGCACAAGAAAGAAAAGACGAAGCTGAAGGAAATAGCCGAGATGGAGGTCAAAGTGGAAGAAAAGATTGCAACTCAATGGGGGAGCTACAGGAAGAAAGCCAGAACAGCCGTGTTGATCAGCACAGCCGTGGTGTCCCTGTCCTACTCACCTAAAAGTTACTTTGACCGCTCCAGCTCTCGCCGGTTGCCTTTCGCAACCCCACACATTTTTACCCTACTAGTCTAAACTTCTATTTCATGATGAGGACATCATGAGTTAAAAGTTTGGGGTGGTAGGGCGGTAAGCCTTCTTTCGCCGCATTTTTCTCTATGTACCTTGTGCTAAATTTTTGCAAGATGATCAAATAGTTTGACTGACTTACCATACTTGATTACCTTGACCTTGTGTGCATGCTTGCATTCACGCATTCATGTAGTTGATTTCTGCATTTTTGAGTAATTTTTCAAAATTTTTGCTTCTTCATACTATGCATTGCATTCTCATATAGTTTTGATAATTTCTTGTGCATGTTAAGTAGGATTTGCTGCTTTATGTCTTTAAAATTCCCTAAAGTAGGTTTAGATGTGATTTAGTGCAAATTGGCACCATTTTGGCCAATTTTGCCCAGATTTGAATATTCTTACTCCGATGGGATGTTTTGACTTAATCTCCAATGTTTGAAATGAAAAGGTTTACTCTTGTGACAAATGCATGCTACATTCTTAGATTTTATTGATATATGGTCTTGTTTGTGACTTTCTACATGTGAACCACATCTCTTAAGTCTGTGAATGCTTTGGTTGAATCATGAATTGAGCAAGCGACAAACGCTTAAAGCCAATGGAATCACTTGGTAGAAATATGAATTTTGTGTTAATTCTATCATGTGATGTGATATTACTTGGTGAAGTGTTAAATTAGCTTTCATGCAGGGAATCGTATGTTGAAAACTACACTGATGACCCCTCTTTGATCCGACTATTCTTCCACCATCTTCATACCCTTCCACCTCATAAAAAGATGCCAAAGTGCACATATTAGCCGTAGCCACCTCCAAAAATTTGGGGTGGCCACATCTTTATCTCCCTGTTTCACTCTATCCACCGTGTGCTCTACCTACACCAAGGGCAAAGAAAAAGAAAAGAAAAGCAAAAATAAAATAAAAGGATGCTCATGTTTAAGAGCATTCAAATAAAGAAAAGAGGAGTGTGTAAAAGCACCCCAAATCTTACCGCAACCCTTTCTTCTTCTTTTATACCCATTGAGCTAGAAAACATCAAATCTAGCTCACTTGACCCTTTCTACAGCCAAGTGGATCATCTAGTGTGGTTTGAAGCATAAGACCGAATGCATGAAAGTGAAACAACACTCCTAGTCACCTGTGATTAACACCAACATGAAACGGTTTACCTGGAATAACATAAAGGAAATATGGACAACTTGTGTTTCTATGCTTTATATTTGAAGTTTGTATGCTCAGTGCTCAGCTCATGAATGGTTTGTGAAAGAAGGAAGGGAGAGATGTTAAACGCATGCACTTAGTCACCTCCAAGACCACATATTCAATAATTTGTTGTTGCTTTGCATTTTTCATTTTTTTCTGATTGAAAAGAACTGAAAAGAGAGATTAAGTTGGAGCATACTTGAGGACAAGTATGTTTTAAGTTTTGGGTGGTGATGTAGCCCCATTTTGGGGCTCCATCTTGTGTCATTTTGCACTCAAATCACATCTAGACATGTTATACTACAAGCGTTTACCCCTAATTTGGTTATCATTGCAAATATGCTTATGGATGCTCTTTGCACTATTTTTCAGGTACTCGGACCATGCCTAGATGGAAGAGAGAGAAAGAAGGAATTCTAGGATTTCCCCACACATGGAGGGACCCAAAGAAGACCCCAAAGTCTCCCTCAACCTACCTCCAATGGCCAAGAATCGTCTCCAAGCAAAGGCATCCAAGATTTATGAAGTTTAAAGCCATGCTAGCATTAGAAGACCCCAGCACGGCCGTGGTGCCATGGAACGGCCGTGCTGGCAATTGAGCAAATTTACAGGTTGATCGACAAATCATTGAAGTTCAAGCAAGTCAGCCACCACGGCCGTGTTGGATGAAGATGGAACAGGCGTGCTGCTCAGAACGACCTCCTCCCAACTCCGCCACCACGGCCGTGCTGCCCAGCACGTCCGTTCTACCTAATACCCAACACGGCCGTGCTGCCCAGCACGGCCGTGCCACCAGCCTTCGTTTTCACCCACCAACCTGTTAAATTAACACTTAGCCAACACGGCCGTTCCCCTCCACCACGACCGTGTTCACTCCTACCCAGCACGGCCGTTCTGACCAGCACAGCCGTACTACCACCCCAAAACCTATACAACTTCCACTGATTTTCCTATTCTACCCCTACTTAGCCCTAGTCCCTATATAAGCACTAGTTGCTTCTAGGGCTCGAGGGAGAGCACTCCCTAGCCATCACCTAGCTGCTCCCTTGCATCCATTGCTCCCATCCACCCATTTCCTTGCATTCAACCCCATTTCCACCCACTTTCCACTCATTTCCACCATAGAAACCTAGTTTCTCTAGGTTTCTATCCATCCATTCCACCATTTTCATGCACCCCTGCACCATTGGAGGAGGGAGGACATCTGCAGCTGCTTGGAGGTGAAGAAGAAGGCCACTTCATCAAGCTTCATGGAGTTTCTTCCTCTTCTACCCCTTTCTTTTCCTGTTTTCATGATCATGTATAGCTAAGCCCCCTTGTGGTGGGTTGTTTGGGATTAAAATGTTACTTTGATACCATGTTGGGGGATAAATTCTTGTAATGAACTCAATTCATAGTTATGATGATTACTTCTTGCTTCCATCTCTTTTCCTATCTTATTGCATGTGGTTTGTGCTTCTTGTATGAATTGCTTGTTTTGAGGTTTTTGATGACACTTCATTTCTAGGAGGAATTGGGGTGTATGTGGCAATCGTAGGAATGGCTCCTAGGTCCAATTGGTGGATCCCTAGCTAGCCCCCTTTGTTCCTACATACACACCCCTCCTCTTACAAATGAGTGTGAGATTTAAGTGGCTAGTGTAAGTGAGAGTGATGCAATTGCCTAGGGCCCTCTAAAGGCTAGAGTGACTAGTGGCATGAGGATTAACTCCTTCATCTCCACTCCCATCTCTACCCTCAACCCTCAATTGTCCACTATCACTTACCCTAAAAACCTATATTTGGCTAATCTCATTAGAACTACACCTAACCCTAGTCTTGTACTAGTAGTATAGGGTATGTTCTAATGGCATTGCCCTTGTTGTTTGGTTTGGTAATCTAGATATGAATTGAGCACCATGCATGTTTAATGAACTCCCCCAACTAAAATCAAAGTGACATTCCCCAAACGGCCCACCCACCTTAATCACCTTGCTTAAAACCCTAATCGCTTAGTTTGTTTGTTAATGCTATCTTAGTTCAATTGCTTTAATATAACTTAGTCAATTGCTTAGTTCTACCCTTCAGTGTTAACTTAGGTTCTTGCTCCTGCGTAGTTAGTTTGATAACTTAGTTCACTAATTTGCCTACTCTTCCATAATTTAGTTTCCTTTTCGCATCTCTTACTTGCTCATTAGTGTAATCAACCAACAATCAACCTTAAAACCCTAAAAACCCTACTCTCTGCACTAGGAACGTATCTCATGCTGTCTAACTCTAGCGCCCCCTTTATCCTCACAGATCGACCCCGTACTTGCCACCTCACCTATACTACGACACGACCCCGTGCGCTTGCGGGCGTAGTGTCTTAGTAGACGTAGGTAGTTAGTGTGGGACCATATAAATTTCGAAAGAACAATCGCATATCCCGTGCGCTCCGACCTCGTGGGGTGTAAAAGCACCACTAGTGGGGACGCACCACATTGTAACCCCAAACAGTCCACCACAAAGGGCTTAGCTACTAATAATCAAGCAAAAGAGTAAAAAGGAGAGAAGAAAGAGATAGAAGGCCATGGCAGCTCATGGTAGATCCTCTTTCTTCACCCCCTTGTGGTAGAAGATGAAGAACCTCCCTCCAAGGTTAAAAATGGCATGAGAATATATGGATTATGGTGGAAAATCCTAGAAAACTAAGGTTTTGGGCATAAGTAGGGAATATGGTGGTGAGAGTAAAGCGGGGATATGTAGATGTGGCTACCTCAAACTTTTGGAGATGGCCACAGCTACATATGTGCACTTTGGCATCCTTTCATGAGGCGGATAGGTAAGAAGGTGATGAAAGAAAATTCGGGTCAATGAGGGGCCACTAGTGTGGTTCTCCACATAAAATCTCCTGCATGAAAACTATTCCAACACTTTACCAAACAATGTCACACCACATGAGCAAACAACATGAAATTCATACTTTTATCATGTGATTCTATAAGCCCTTAGTGTTCATAGAATTCTCAGATCAAAATTCAACCAAAACTATTCACAAACATAAGAGAGGTGATTCACATGTAAGAAGTCAACAATCAAGGCCATGTAGAAATAAAACATAGAAATTTAGCATGCATTAGCCATAGATCAAGATTTTTAGTTCAGTTAGTAGAGATTTAAGTCAAAACATGCTTTTAGGCAAGAAGCTCTAAATTTGGGCAAAATAGGCCAAAATGGTGCCAATTTGCACTAAATCACATCCAAACCTACTTTTAGGGAAAATACGACATAAAGCAAACAAATCCTAACTACAACACAACAAAATTACCAAAACTCTACATGAGCTGCAATGCATGAGATGGAATGGATAGAAAAAAATTGAAAAATTACTCAAAAATCCATGAACTTAACTCCATGGTATCCATGAGTGCAAAACAAACACACAAAGTATGTATGGGCAAGTATAAGACTTAGTTAGACTATTTGATCATCTAGGAAAAAAATTGAACAAGGAATGTAGAGAAAAATGAGGTAAAGGAAGGGCTTACCACCCTATCACCCCAAACTTTTAAACCATATTGTCCTCAACATGAAATAGAAGTTTAGAATAGTAGGGTAGAGGGTATCGAGTCATAGTAGATATGTGCCAAGAGATGGTGTGATCAACATAGCACTAAGTAACCAAGATAGGGCCACCATGGCCATTCTGCACAAAACAACCATTCTGGCTTGCCAGCAGCATGGTCGTGTTGTGTGGAACGGCCGTGTTGGACTCCTTTCAGTCACTTTTTCACCAATCTTAATTTTTCATTTCATTTTGATCTTCTCCTTGGCTATCTCCTTCATTCATCATCTTTTTTCTAGTGTACCTACTCTAACATGATTCAAAAATAGAAAAACTATCAAGTATGGTGTGTGCATGTGTTTCTTAAAGAAAAAAAGTGTAACTAGAAAAGGGTTTTGAGAGAAAGAGTCCCAAACCAATGTGGATTGCCTCCCACTAGTGCTAAGTTTGGAGCCTTCATCTAGGCTTGTTGTTCCTTCCTCAATCAACGGTTGTCCAAAAGCAAAATGTTTCCATCCTCCTCATAGGCAATCCTCTCAAATGCCTTCATTGTTTGATCTTCCTCCCAAGGGTCATGCGAGCTTCTCAAGTGTTTTTCAGCAATTTTATCTCCTCTTGTCTTCTTCTTGAAGGTATACACACCCTTATGGAACTTCATTCAAGTTGGTATTTTCTTGATGATGTCAGGCAATGAAGTGTTTGCCTTAATTAGCGTTAATACTAATAGAGTTTTCATGCCATAGTTTTTCTTTCCCTTGAGGAATGGGTCTTCATAGGCGTCAAAGAGAGGGATCACAATCATATTGGACATTTGAGAACCTTTAAATATCACATTGGGATGTCTTGGATCAACGATTGGGGCACTTGGTGGTGTAACCTCAAAGGAAGGTGGGACACTTGGTATCATTGCTTCAAAAGGAGTTGGAACAATAGATTTTCTAGTTCCCTTGGCACTCTCAATAGATGGTGGTACACTTGGCACCCTCATCAAGACTTTCCGACAAGGGTTCTCCATCATGATCTTTATCAAATTGCTTCCCTCCCATGTAGAACTTCTCAACAACCTTGCCACACCTCAAGACTGAAACCATCTTCACTTGCTCATGGGGAGGAGGGGAAGCATGTGCAGGTTGTGGTGTTGGAGGTGGTATTCAGTGTGGTGGGTTAGGATTGTGAATGATGTAGGATGGTTGTTGTGAAGGTGGTTGGTATGGGGGTGGTTTTTGTGGTTGATATTGTGGTGGTGGTTGAGAGGTGTGTTGGAAGTTGTATGAAGGTTGAGGAAGTGGTGGAGCATAAGAGGTGGGGAGCTTGATATTGTTTCAAGGTAGATACTTGGCCTTGTGGTGGAGTATAGATGACTTGAGGAGCATCCATATAACCATTTGCATTGTTCAGGTTGGTCATGGTTTGGGAAGGGGGGTCTTCCCTCCTCACAAAGGGCAAGTGAAAGGGAAATCTGATCCAACATTTCCTCAAGCGAATCAATGATTTGTCCATGAGAGGACACCTATCTCTTCACTTCAACAAGGTTTTACCTTGCATGAACTTCTTCTTCAAACATGGAGTTGTTTCTTGGCTTTTGTTCACCTTGTTTCTCTCATGAAAAGTTTGGATTATTTCTCCATTTTGGAGTGTAAGAGCTTGACATGGAGCCTAGGTTGCTCGGGAATCCAAAGGATTACAAAACTTTCACATTTTACAATGATCCTCCATGGAGTAGGTAGAGTGGTTAGAAGAACCTCCCACATGAATCTTCATGAGATTTACCATGTCTGTCAATATCTTCATCATGCAGGGTTGTTGAGGAATTGAAGCGTTTTGTGCATCTCAATCTACCATCTTGACTTCAAAGAGTTTCTTGTCACATGCAAAAGGCACAACCAAACAAAAGAGGACAAGTTAGAAGACTAAGAGGAAAAAGTAACACAAAGAATAATGAATAAAAATGATGAGGGCAGTAGGAAAAACAAAGTTACACTAACTAGCTAGGTCAATCGCCTTTAATCCCCAACAATGGTGCCAAAAAGCTTGGTGAGTCTCCCCAGAGGTGCACATACGAATCAATTAGACTTAACTAGATGCTCCCCACGAGCTCAAGACACACAAGGGGTCTTGCGAATTTATAAAGCCCTATACAAGATTCACTCACAATACTAAAATACTCACTCGCAAGTGCACAGGGTTGTATCATAGTATAGGTTGATGGAAAGCGAGGGGTCGATCTACGGGGAGAAGGAGGCACTAGAGTTATGTTAGGGTGTACTATTTTCCTAATGCAGAGAGTAGGTTTTTTAGGATTTTTTGGTTGGTTTTATTGATTATACAAATGAAGCAAGAAAATTAAAAGCAAGAAGGAAAACTAGATTATCAAAAACCGTAAATTACCCTAAACAAGTTAAGTCTAATAAACAAAGCAAGACAACTAACTAAATAAGAACAAGGGACTACAACTAAGTTACACTAGCAATGCAAGTTAACACTTCAAGAGGCAAGTTAAGCACTAGAGCAATAAAGGGCCTAGGTTATCACTAACTAGCAAGACTAACACTAGCAAGCTCAAAAGAGACCAACTACTCAAGAAAGACCTAACTATCCAAATCTAAGCAATTGTCTAGGATGCAAAAATAGCAATTAACTAAACTAGTGTTAAGAAGCTAAGCAAACTAGATGGGTTTCAAGCGATACTAAAGAGAGGTGGACCGTTTGGGAAATGATACTAACATATTAGTTGTGGGGAATATATTATGCAAACCTAACCATTCATTCTAGGTTGTTAAACCAAACAATTAGTCAAATGCTATAAAATAGCCCTAGAATATTGGGTAGTCATGGATAGAATAGAGTGTGGGAAGGGGAGCTACATCCTTGCACACCCTATCTAGCCTTATGAGGCTCAATTGGCCCAAGTTTAGGTGGGATTTTAATTGGATTTGGCTAATCTAGATTTCTAGAGTGAGATGGCTTAGGGTAATTAGGACCCAAAGGTAGGAATGGGAAGTATAGGTGAGGGTATTTCACCCCATGTTACTCCCCATCTAGCTTTTAGTAAACTCCTAGGCAATTATACTAAACAATCTCGCATTAGCTACTTAGATCTCACACCTAGGAGTAGAAAAGGGGATATATGTGTGGGAAGATGGGGTTCTATCTATGGATCCACTATTTGGACCTAGGAGCAAATCCCTAAATAGTCTCACATATGTTATCATTTCCTAGACTTAGGTGGTTACTAGCATAAAGCCACAAGCAATCCATGTTTTAAAGAACAAACCACAAGAAGAATTATGGGAAATAAGAAAGAAGTAGAAATCAACCATCATAAAACAAAATTATAGAGTTTACAAGATATATTCCCCCAACATGGTATCAAAGTAACATTGTAACCCCAAACAGCCCACCACAAAGGGCTTAGCTACTCATAATCAAGCAAAAGAGTAAAAAGGAGATAAGAAAGAGATATAAGGCCATGACAACTCGTGGTATATCCTCCTTCTTCACCTTCTTGTTGTAGAAGATGAAGCACCTCCCTCCAAGGTCAAAAATGGCATGAGAATGTAGCGGATTATGGTGAGAATCTCATAAAACTAAGGTTTTGGGTGGAAATGAGGTGGAAATGGAAGAAGGGAGGTAGGTGGAGCTCTTGAATGCAACGAGGGTGGAAATGGATGATAAGAGGTATTTATCCTCAAGCACCAGCCGCTAGCTATGTATAAATAGATGGTGGGGAAGCACTAGGTTAAGTGGGGGAAGAATGGGTAATGCAATGTAGAAAATTGGGTAGATTCTCATGTAGAACACTCGTGTTGGGAAGCACGACCATGATGGGCATTGAGTAGAATAGTCATGATGAATGAGAATGGATGTGGTGGTAAAATGGAATGAACATGGGGAATTTTGGGCATCTGGGTCTGCTAGCACGATCGTTCTGGCTAGCACGGATGCTCTAGCCAGCACGGATGTTCTGGCCAACATGGCCGTGCTGGGCTCTGGCCAGTACAAGTCTGGTGGAATTCTTGGTCATTTTTTGATGGTTTTGTAGATTAGGGCATGTTCCAGAACGGCCATTCCATGGTAGCATGACCATCCTCGAGTCCTTATCCAGCATTTGGGTCTTGAACTTTGTCATCCATGGATGTTATTGCTTCAATACATTCTTTGATCACTTGGAGTAGGTTGGAGTCATTTTGGCTTCATTTAGGACTTCTCCAAGCAAGGGGAAACCCTAGATTCAACCATCCTCTATCCCTTCCATCAAGTAGTGGTCAAAGTACCTACAAAACATACAAAAACCATCCATAAGTGCATTTGATATAAATTCATACATTGAGAAAATTAACTTACATTCTAACAATGTTTAGATGTGATAATAGTGCAAAAACACAAATGATGAAGTCCTAACATAGGGATGCATCATATATCACAATGAACATGAAATATGTGCATAGTATCCATGCAACACATAAATAGAGATGAGGAGGGAAGAAAGGTGTAACTATAATCATGTATCTTCGCCCTCACCATCCATGGTGTGACTAGTACATTTGAGTTTTAAGATCCAATTAGAAATGCAAAATGTATATATATATATATATATATATATATATGTATGTATATATACATCTTTAATAACTGTGTGGGTAGCCTAGATTTCACTACCCGTCCCACCTGAAATGTAACTATATGGTCAGATAAGTAACTACTGGACAAAAAGGTAACTATTCGGCTCAAAAAGTAAATCCGAATAGAATTCAAGGCAAAATAAATATGTAATTATATATTCGTTATAGTTGTTGCATATGTAACTATCTATGCATGAAAAGTAACAATTTTCAAGGTAAAGTAATCCTCTAAATATCAAAAGTAAGAAACTACAAAAAAAGTAACCAAAAGAGGGGTTGGGTAGCTACCCTCGCGGACATTAAATATATGGGCTCATCTTTAATACACGCACGGGTAGCTACTCGCACACCCTTCCCGTCAATTTTTTTTAATTTGCAATTGTAGAGGAGCATTTTATATAGCTCCCCAAAAAAATCTTCCAAAAATAATGTCATTTACCCCACCAAAATAAAAAAATACGTCCATATATTTACTAACTGTATATTTTCTACGCAGATACTTTTTTAGTCATATTGTTACTTTTTTATCAATATAGTTACTCTTTTGATCTTAGAGTTACTTTTATGTACCATATAGTTACACTTTTCGATGTTCATGTAGCAAAAAATTAGGTTACCCACGTGGGCAGCGAATAAATCCCCATATATATATATATATATATATATATATATATATATATATATATATATATATATATATATATATATATATGTGTGTGTGTGTGTGTGTGTGTGTGTGTGTGTGTGTGTGTGTGTGTGTGTGTGTGTGTGTGTACTTGACTAGGGAGAAGGTTTCCTTCATTTTCCCCATGTATTGCCAACACTGGGGACCTAAGGAACTAAATCCATGGTGTCCCAGAGCTCCGTATCATGTCTACGCCAAGACTAGTTGAGCAACAAAAAGGTGGCAAAGTAAAACACCATGTGAACTCACATCCACACTCGCCAAGTGAGTTCATGATTGCCAATAGAAGACAAAGGCACAAAATGAAATACCTCTGAACCAGCAAGACCTCAAATGCAACTACGATTTCCAGTAAATAGATCCATGTGCTCGAGATTAGGAAAATGGTGTGTAGCAAACAAAGGTGAGAAACAAATATCAGAATAGCTTCATGGTATCTATTAAGCGTCTTGGAAAGGTTTTCAAGACATGAGCATGGCTGCTAAGGCTGGCCAAAGTTTGAGTTCAGTCATGCATGAAGCTAGGGTATCAGGGTCCAGTTAAGCTACATGAAATTTCATTTGGGCATGAATAATTGTATATCACAGCATAATGATGGTTATGTGAAGAGGAATTTGACTGAGTGTGTTGGAGTTGCATGGCCAAACTCACCATCATCTCTACTTATATGACCTTTATGGTGGCTCCACGACTAATGTTACCAACAATTGGTGACAAGAAACCTTCTTCTGGAGTCCTTCAGTGATATTTAGAGTGAGAGAATCCATCGTTGTTACAACCCCAAATTTTGGGTTCTTTTGATGAGAAATGCAATTTATGTTAATAAAGATAAATGATGTGATTTGATTTGAATTTCGTCTATAATAACCTTGATGGTTTCTTAATGGGCTTTGTTGGCTATTGGCCCAATAACAAGGAAATTCGATTAATAAATGAATAATTAAGAAATGGAGAAAGGAAAAGATGTAGAAACCTCTAGAAGGTAAAAGTATATAATCCAAAGTTGGATTTCGTGTCTCTTGGGTTCTTTGGGTTCCAAGGAGTCCAAAGTTGCAAACAGAAAGCAATAAGAAAAGAAAAGAACAATTAATATTTCTTTATTAAGAATGAAATTGAAAACAATGATAAAATGTGGAAAATAAGTGGAAAGAGTTATAATTGAGTTAGCCTTAGTGGATTTTCGTATCCAAAGGATTCCTAATGTTAAATGGAATTCCAATGAGGAAAATAAAAAGAAAGATAAAGAGAAATCCTCAAAAAGAGATATTTTAATAAGAAATAAACAAGACAATGAGAAATAATGAATATAAATGCATCTAGAAGGATAATGAGTATCCACTAAAAAGGATTTCGAAATCTTAGAGTTTCTTGGGGTCCAAGGAGCCCCAATGGAGAAGAAAGAAAGAGAAAATACCAAAAATGCAAAATAAGAGGATAATGTGATGCATATGAATGAATTTTGTGGTATTATTGAAAAGGAGGTATTTTCTACTAAAAGAAAATATAATTTCGTAGCTAATGAATTAAAAGGCAAGCATAATGAGAATAAGGGAGAGGGTTTTCGAATTCCTAAATATCCAAATAATAAAGAATATTAAAAAGATAATTAAGAGAGAGAAGCTTGCTTCCTAATGAAGGAATTGGATTCCTATTGGGAAAAGGCCTTGTATCTTTGTGGATGAACACGATAGGGCGTGGATACCCTCCCCTATATAAGGGGTAGACCCTCTGGGTCGAGTTCAAGAAGGATCCAAGGCACCCCTCTCTCTCTTCTTCATCTTCTTTGGCAATACCCTAACCTTGAGGGTACAAATCTAACCCAAGAGCCACGAGGGCCATGGCATCATCATGATGGAGGCATGGCGTTCCTTTGACAACCTGTGGATGATCGAGCAACGTCACCTTGCTCCTACATATGTGCAGCACCACCGGAGGACTGCAATAGGGCTGCGATTTGCAGGCCCATCGCCCGCACACCCGGCCATCTTGGTTGTGGGTCATGGCTTGGAGGGGGGTGACGATGGGTGGCAGAGGCAAGGTTGTTGTTGTCCGAACCTCTCGAGCACTGGGGAGGAAGTGGGACGCTCACGATCAACTGCTACAACAGACGCAGTAGGGCATCCGCGAGGTTGAAGACTATGGGTGCCATTGGACGGTTATGCCCTTCCGTGTCAAGTAGAACCAAAGAGCCGCATGGGGGTATATGTGAAAATCTGTTATGTTTCTAAAAAGCCAAGCAACGTTGCATGAGATAGACGACGTGGCAGCCTCCCATTGGCTCAAGTAAGCAAATTCTTACAAAAATCATATCTCCTTCATAGTAGCTCGTATGGATATGCATAAAATATGAAAGTTGCTCAGAAAAACGAGGGGAATCCATTAAAAATATATTTGGAAGCTATTTCCTCTTGCAATTAGAAAGGTAATGGAAGTTATCAACTTTAATGAATTAAAGATTAAGAAACCCTATTTTGAGATGATTAATGTGTTTAGTAGGTTTTAATGGATGAGTAAAGTTGATATTAACCTGTTAATTGTAAAAAAGTACATTAAAAACAAAAAGGATGAACTTTGCATGTAATTGGTTTAATTTAGAGTTTCCTGTGTATAAATATGCTTTAATGGGCCTTGAAACCCTAATATTAGTAAGTGTGACTCATAATGGTTTTAATTATTCAAAATCATGAATAAAGTTGAGATATGATAATTCCAAGTTATTTCAAGTATAAAAGTTCCTAGTTGTGGATAAATACCCTTAATGTAGTAATTAAGGTTTTCTAAAGGATAAAGGTAGAATTAATGACAAATAGAGTTCATGTGTGTTTTTGACCATAATGAACTATGAATTGAGCATAATGATCTTGTCATGGATTAAAAGGATAAAAATGGTAGCTTTAATGTAAAAGAGGCTTAATGGATTTAATTGATGGTTAATTGTGCTTTTTCTGAAATTAGGGTTTAAAATAATAAAAAGATGAAGGGAAACCCTAATTGCAATGGAAATCCTAAAAGTGGACTAGAAACCCTAGGAAGCGAACTAGGTCTAATAGATCTTGATGGCATGATTAATAATAGGAAATTGGATGCCTATTTCAGGATCAACTTGATGTGTGCTTGCTTGGTTTCTTAATTGGTTGAATTATTTCTACAATCAAGTCAGCTTGATAGGTATGTGGTTAATTATGATTAATCACATTAGTTTCTCGAAGAGTTTTTCGGATGATTCATCGCATTGAATGCAACTTAACAGTTTGGATGTTCATACTTGCAAATTATAAAGTCACTATGAATATCACAATTATAATAGAAGTGTGTATTTTTGCACCTACATGCCACCCTGATGGATGATGCAAAAAGGTCAAGCCCAAGAGGGAAGACCCATGGGCACCATGAGTGGTGACCCCAGGCACCAAGCTCGGGATTGAGAAGGTGGCCTATGATATTGCATGACTAAAGGACACCATGAAGGGTAACCCCAGACACCAAGCTCGGGATTGAGAAGGTGGCCTTAAGTCAATGGCAAAAGTGACACCCGAAAGGGGGTATGTCAGGGTTAGGGCAAAAGCGGTGGAGAATGTCACATTGAAAGCGTAATTTGGCTTGTTAATTAACTTGATTGTGATATTTAGATTGTTAGCCATACTTGCAAAATTTTGGTTATCCCCACATACCGACATATTTCGATATGCTGACCAACGTTTTGTTTATTGGTATTTTAGGTACAAGATTGAAAAGGAAAAATAGTAAAGTGGCATATGTGGAATTAAATAAGAGTTAAAGTATAAGGGAGGAATAGTTAGAATAGACACCAAATGTGGATAGAAGTAGACATCCAAGCTTTTGAAAAAAGGTATACAAAGTTTTATTTTATTATAGCCTTTCAGTTTAGTTGGTAGAATATGATAATTGTTATTGATTATTTGTTGAACCTTTGATCATGTTAATTGGGATAATGGCTCTGACCTCTTGGTCTCCCTTAATTGGGGGTTACCGGGAGGCGGGGTCGTTACAATCACAATGGGATTTGGTTGAGTGAGGTGATAACTGTATAAACTGGAGGAGAAGAGTAATTTGGGTCGTTTTGCTAGAAGAAGGGGTATGTGTCGATTGAGAGCTCTATGGACTCGAGACGACCTCCGAAGGGAGATAGTGGCTAGATCTGAGGACATCATTGCGGGTATATGGAGAGAGGGGTCGAGGAAAAAACATTGTTGGTTGTTATCCCTCTCATGAAAAGTACATGGGGGTTGAAGACAACGTCTTCACCCTACTATCACTATTTAATGGTTTGGTAGGAACCCAAAAATGACCACCTGGAGTATGATGGGCCTCACATATGTAGAAGTTGTGACTTAAGCAAAAATATATTGATCAATCTCATTATCTACCCAGATAGGTCAACTAGTATGATTTTCTATCCCTTCCTTTCTAATTTTATAAGGACTAATCTACAATTGTCTAAATGGAACCTAGTTATGTAGGTTAGCTAAATCGATCATGAAGGATTCAGTTATTCAATTAAATTTTAGTTTTGAGTTATGAAATCAAGTGATTTGCTATACTATACACATAGGATATTTGAAGCATTAATAATTACTAAAAAATATTTACATCACAAAAATTAAACTAAACCCGAATATCTTATTAGATACTCATACAACAGTGAGTTGGACATATTATGCACAAACATCGGGTTATTTTTCAAAACTTGAGTAGTGATTATCGAGTATAAAGGGCTAAGTTATGTGCATCTCTCTCTCTCTCTTTATATATATATAGAGAGAGAGATTCAGGCTAGAATACACTCGAGTGTACAGATCACACGAATACACTCAAAGTGTGTTTTCATATCAAGACTATTTTTTGCAAAATGTAAACCATTGATCTTCACCGTCATACTATAACTAGGCTACATGCAAATTTTGAGCTCATTTGGATGAGCGTTAATCACTCATCCAAGGGCAACAAAATCAACACGCGAAACTAATTTGAATTGCATAATTTTTGCAGTCTTTATAACATGACCTATAAATGTCCAAATGTGCTCAAATTTTGTGTATGAGCTATTCACAAGATGTTTAAGAAGATCAATATATTAGATTTTTGAAAAAAAATATTGCATCATGAAAAACTACTTGAGTGTATTCTGCTCCGAATACACTCGAGTGTATTGTAGCCTGACTTTCTCTCTCTCTCTCTCTATATATATATATACATATATATATATATATATGTATATATACATATATATATACATATATATATATACGTATATATATGTATATGTATATTTATATAGAGAGAGAGAGTCAGGCTAGAATACACTCGAGTGTACAGATCGCACCAATACACTCAAGTGTATTTGCATATCAAGACTATTTTTTACAAAATGTAAACCATTGATCTTCACCTTCATATTATAACTAGGCTACATACAAATTTTGAGCCCATTTGGATGAGTGTAAGTCACTCATCCAAAGGCAATAAAATCGACGCGCAAAACTAATTTGAAATACATAATTTTTGCAGTCTTTATAACATGACCTATAGATGTCCAAATGTGCTCAAATTTTGCGTATGAGCTATTCACAAGATGTTTAAGAAGATCAACGGATTAGATTTTTGAAAAAAATATTGGATCATGAAAAACTACTTGAGTGTATACACTCGAGTGTATTCTAGCCTGACCATATATATATATATATATATATATATATATATATATATATATATATATATATATATATATATATATATATATATACTTACTACTATAAAAAGAGCGAGTTTGATGTTGCGCTCTCCTTGATTAACTCTGTTCTCTCCTTTTTTCAAGGAATTTTGCTCCTACAAATATTTATTTTCACACTCTCCTATTAACTTTTATTATCTTTAATTTTGTATTTCTCTCTCCATCTCACAGAAACGGTTCCTTGATTCTCTCCTTTCAAACAACCAACACAAATATCTTTTACCGTAGGGACCCATTTATAGACGAGTCCTCTCCCCGCACATTTCCAACAAATTTTATATGTCACGTGCATATACACGTGTGCTTTCACTAATATATATATATATATATATATATATATATATATATATATATATATATATATATATATATTACTATACAAAGAGCGAGTTTGATGCTGCGCTCTCCTTGATTCACTCTCTTCTCTCCTTTTTTCAAGGAATTTTGCTCCTATAAATATGTATTCTCACACTCTCCTATTAACTTTTATTATCTTTAATTTTATATTTCTCTCTCCATCCTGCATAAACGGTTTCTTGATTCTCTCCTTTCAAACAACCAACACAAATATTTTTACCGTAGGAACTTTTTACGGACGAATATTCTCCCCGCATATTTCCAACAAATTTTATATATCACGTGCATGTGCACGTGTGCGTTCACTTGTATATATATATTCTTGGTTGGCAGCGTGGGTAGCATTGTGTGGTAACCCGTGAGACGGAACTTAAGGAAATTCCGGTTCATTTATTTATATTATGTTGCCACCGTCTCTTTCTCTCCCGCTGGACACGATCCTATTTATTTATATTATGTTGCCACCGTCTCTTTCTCACCCGCTGGACACGATCCTCCGCATCTCTTCTCTCCCAATGCACTCTGGCCTCTGCAGACACCTACTACTGATTGCAATCTCGCTCACCACCAGCACTGTTTCTATCGTCATAGTCACAGTCCGATACTGGGTGTGTGTTGCTTATGGAGATAGAGAAAAAGACTGTAGATCGGAAAACTAGATTAAGAACTGAAGGATTGGACTAAGACTAGGGGAATAAGATGCCACGATAACATGTGAATAAAATTCGATGAAAATGATCCTCGTCGACGCAACGAGAGACGACCACGGGGGCAATCGTCACATTCGGCCACATCGTCACAGATGTCATCATCAGTGGCGCCTTCGCCATTAGTGTACAGACAAACCTGTGTGTGCATATGGAAGCCGAGTGCTATTCACGCTCACGCTCATGATTGTCTTCAGCAACCGACGTCATCTATCCTCATATAATAGCCACGGAGATCTGATGAGATACACTTCAGAATTACTCTTCAGAATCGTTTGTATCACGTTCTCTTTTACTTTTCTTGTGACATAATGTAATATGCAGATCAACTTGGCGTGTCAGATATGGACTCTTTATTTAAAAAAAAATTAAAGAAATATACACTACAACTTGACGGTGGTCCGTTTTATGGACAATTAAGAAATGTTTGACATTGCTAGTTGTGTTGAGTCTCACCGGAGTAGATGTACTCTTAAAATAAAAGTTCCTATAGTTACATCATTTGATCCAATTTTTTTTCACAAAAACAACTGAGGAAATTCAAGAAATTCCGTGTAGGTGATGATATACAACCGCAGTGTCCAAGTATAAAATAAATATATTCATAAAGTAACAAGCTGTAAAGGTTGGACATACTGTAATACACACAAAAAAAACTGTAATATGCATAATCAAACTGTAGCAATTGTCGATATTCTGTAATATACATAGTGGAAGTGTAATGTGTTAGAAAAGATGTATCACATGTTAATTAGGAAAATAAATAAATACATCTTTAATTGAGAGTGATTCAGCAATATATGACACACAATCAATAAGAATAATTAATATTCTATAATTTGAAATGATATTATTGAATATGTCAAATGGATATATTATTGCATAACATGAAACACAAATAAGGGAGATGGTCAGATAGGTAATGAGGTTTGTCGATTATAGTTTATTTTTGTATTACATAAAAGTAAAATATATTACATTTTATTCTGATATGTCTCTCGGTAGTTTACAATTTAGTAGAGTCTAGAATTCATTACTCAGCAAAGGTATGTTTTTCATTTCATTTTTCATCCTCACAAGGTGCGTTACAAGAGTCTAGTATTCTTTTGCATTACAAAACTTCTACCTTGGTAACAATTTTCTACTTTCCATTAGTGATCCTTTGTTCTCATTACAATATGTCAACTCTCCTTTCTGAGTATTGTAGCATAAATAAAATACATAAATGTGGTTGTATCTTCAATATTTATAGATGTCTTTCTTTGTTCTAGATTTTAATAGATTTTAAAAGCTGATTCCATTTGTAGACATTTTCTACTTTATTTTTCATCATTGTTAGGTGAAATACAATTTTTCGTCACATTGCAGTTTTTCATTTTGTATTACAAAATATTTGTTTTAGTTACAATTTATTACTTTTTATTATAATTTTTCTTTACACATTTCTGATATAGTATCTCAGTATAGTATTCCATAAAGATGTGTTTTTTTGTTTTCTATTTCATTTTTCAACCTCACTAGGTGCGTTGTAATTTTTTCCGACAAATCACAACATATCCTTTTGTATTAAAAATTGTCCACCTTGATTACAATTTTTTACTTTTCATTACTGATCATCTATTCTCATTACAGTATGTTAACTCTCCTTTATGAGTATTTCAACATACATAAAATATATAAATGCAGTTGTATTTTTAAAATTCTTATAGATGTGTTTGTTAGTTCTAGATTTTGATAGATTTAGAATTTGATTTTCCAGTAGTAGATATTTTTTACTTTATTTTTTCATCATTGTCAGGTCAAATACAATTTTCTGTCATATTACATTTTATCATTTTGTATTACAAAACATCCGTTTTAGTTACAGTTTGTTACTTCCCCTTAAAAATTTTCTTTGGGTATAACAATTGTCAGCTCTACTTATAAAGTGTTCCTTCATATACACTACATCAATACGATTGTATTTTTTATTGTGTAGAATATTCCTATTTACAAAAATCTTTCAGCCATTTCTAGTCAAATTTTTATAAACTTAACTGTCTAGAAATATAATATGCTACCAACTAAATTGAAAGATAATATCAAACAAGAACTATATGATTATATTTTTTAGTCTATAGGTTGGCCTCCGCTGCTATTTTACTTTTTATTTTCCACTACAAGCATTGGAGAATGGCTTCTTTTATCTTTTTATCTACTATACTGAATTCAATCTTCTGGAGCTTATGTTCCTATCACTACTACAGAAACGGCCTTTGGCGTCGGTCGTTTAACCCCATTTGGCGTCGGTTTTCGACCGACGCCTATGTGGGCGCCGCTAAAGGTCGAACACTTCGGCGTCGGTTGTTTAACCGACGCCTATTTGACTTATAAGTGTCGGTCTTTTAGTAGGTAACCGACGCCAAAAGGGTTCGCGCCACATAAAACGGCGTCAGCTAGGGCACTTTCTGCTCGGTTATTTACTAAAAGACCGACGCCTATATTCCATGTAGCGTCGGTCGTTTAGTAGATAACCGACGCATAAAGTGTCCTAGATGACACCATTTTTTGTGGCGCGAACACTTTTGGCGTCGGTTATATACCAAAAGACCGACGCCTCTAGTTTAAATAAGCGTCGGTTCGATACGAATATCCGACGCCATTTCTAGGACTGCTTTGGCCACATAAGGCGTCGGTTATCTATAAATAACCGATGCTGTAGGTCTTTGCTGTCGGTTATCTATAAATAACCGACGCCTATTTACATTTTTTTTATATCAATTTGCAGGCCTGCAGTGGCTGGTCAGCAGGATGAGAACCTGCAGTTCAGTTTTCTGAACTGCAGGTTTACGACATCCATTGATATCAGCCTACAAACAGGCCGCAAACCTGCAAAAGTCATAAGGAAAATTTCACACAAGTACATACATTCAGACATCAATTCAATTCTCACATTTGACACATATAGAAACATTCAAATACATGTATTAACATTCAGAAATATTCATTTACAAAGTATCATTCATTATCGCTATCAACATCCCAATTATATCTTACAGTTGCCACTGCTTGTATGGCTTTTGCCCATTCTTCTCTTACTTCATTTAATGCTTCCCTCGTATATGGAGCATGTACATTTTTTAAGCGTTTGCCTATAGTGTGGTCAGTTTTAAACACCTGCAAAGAGAATGATGTATATATATAAGTAATAATATAAAATTAAGATTGATATATTTCATACTAACTAATGAGACTATATATAATACCTCATGTATGCAATCGATTTCTAATGCGGCATGTTTGATAATCATCTACATAAATCACATCACATAGTATGCGCATGCCCAGCCATTGTCTTGTGTAGCACACTATAAATTGAAATATACAAAATAATACAACTAAGCACAATTCACATCAATGATATATACATTGGAGTCGGGGAGTCGGGAACTTACTTGTATGTTCTCCCAATTTATTGGCTGGTTCTTTTTCCTTGGGACCTTTCCTCCAGCCTTTTTGAATGCATCTAAACCCCTACATGTTAATATAACACAGTAAATTGCATAAGTAAATAGTAATGTAATAAAAGATGTTAACGGATATAAAAATGAAATATTTCTCACCAGAATAATGGCATTCTCATTACGTGTCCAATTTTAGGGTTCAATGTACTCCCCGCAGGATCTAGATAATAAACAGTGAATGTCCCGGGGACAATAACTAGTAACTCCCAATGTCTATCGCTAGAGGTAAGAAGTTAACAATTAATAACTCAAAATGCAAAATAAAAATGGAATTTTCTTAAGTCCAAATTATAAATAAAGTAAACTTACTTGACATTAAATGGAGCTATTATTATCGTCTTCTTTTGCTGACCAAAAATTGTAAAAGCATCTATACAGTATTGTTGAACACTATCGGGGTCTTTAGCTACCATACTAATCAATGATGGAATTAAAAATCCCACATGATCAAATGCAAATTGTTTGCAATGATCTTCGACTAAGTAGCTGCAAAACATATAGGTGTATGCATTAATATATAAGAAACCAGATCACCGGATCTTACACAAGGTATATGGATGTATAAACAAGATCTCACCTTATCCATGTCTCTATCATTGATGTATTCATCCAATCATACATAAACAACTCAATAATATCTTGTATAAATAAAGAGCTATCGTATGATTGGCCTGCATAATCTGCATCTAAAGAAATAATTATAGGGCAATGTATATTATGTGCCCGTAGCCAACATGCCATTCCCCTACAAGTAGGACCTAATGGGTATGTTAGGTCAGTTGGAACCCAATCGGGTAATGCGGGAAGTGGAGGTGGAGGCCTAGGTGCTCCTACTGTCTTCTTTTTAACCTGTATATATAATTTCAGATCAGTTGACATCATATATACACATTAACAGTCTAAATCAATATAAATTTATCTTACAATTTCAGTCGTGTAGACGACATCTGCTTTGGGCCACAATATGACCCCACCTTCTGCCTCATCAAGTGTATCAATATCTGGGTGGGCATATGGCAACGCAGCTCCCCTCCAATCGGGTAACACACGTATCGGGCTCACACGAACGTAGCCCTGTGACATTGGAGTCCCGTGAAACATTGCCCCAGGAAGGGACGGGTAAGCCTGCGCCTCTGCAACAACGTAGTCTTGCATTCTTAAGCGGCATGGCTTCAATGCCTACAAATTTACATAAAGAATATTATACATATATATTATACATATATACATATATACAAAGTCCTTTTGAAATAATACACAATCATTCAGGCATGCATGTATCTTCTTGGCCTCCATTCCCATTGGGCATAACATTTTCTTTACCTGGTATTGAGATTGGAAGCTCGTTTCCTTCAGGAAGCATTTCTTTCAACAAAGTCAACAATGAAGTGAAGCTTTTGTCGCTCCATCTATTGTTATCTTTCAACTTATACAATCTCAACACAGCGCTAAGCTTCGTAAACTTAGCACAGCTTGTGTATAACGGTATCTCAGCATCATGCACAATGTTTGTATAGATAGGAGGTAGATCGGTGTTCTCTACCCTACAACTATCCAGCATCGCATCAACGATGTCTGCTGGAACTGGTTCGTTCACATTTACGTCATCGGAGGCAATTTCTTCTTCCACCCAAGCACTGCTATCGACATCTACTGGTTTCGATTTTGAAATCTCTCCATGCCAGTGCCATTCTGTATAGCCTTGTACAATCCCTTTGCACATGACATGACTTTTGATTTCCTCACCAGTGTTGACTTTCAAGTTGTTACCGCAATGCCTACATGGACAGTAGAACCTATATGTATGTTTTTTCCTATGTTCCTCGGAAAATCTAATAAACTGATCAAGACCAGATATAAACTCTGGGGTGCAACGATTACGAATGGACATCCATGATCTATCCATTCTATGATCAGAGAAAACAAGTATATATTAGGAAACAAGTATATATTAGGAAAAGATTAGGCAACATTTTCCCGCTGTTCTCTAAGTACATATGTACTTAGAGAACAAACGGGGAAATGCCAACAAACACATTTGATGTCATTCTTATATATAATAAATGTGTACCACCTATCCCATCCTTGAACACCTAATCTCACTAGTAAGTGTATAATGTGTATTGGGTTTTCAAGAAAATTTCGGCAGCATTTCCCCGCTGTTCTCTAAGTACATATGTACTTAGAGAACAAACGGGGAAATGCTACCAAAATTTTCTCGAAAACCCAATACACATTATACACTTACATCCTAAGTGAGATTAGGTGTTCAAGAACAGTCCCAAATCGGGGACTATCCAAGATTTACTCCTAATGAGTCAATCTTGGATGGGTTTCTAGGCCAACAAACACAATAATAGATATCTACAATGAAGCCGGACTCCATACAAACAGTATATAATTTAGTGATTGTTTATTCTAATTTATACCAATGTACAAGTAATATAAAAAACAATGATTGTTCACATTCTAGGCCAACAAACACATGTGATGTCATTCTTATATATAATAAATGTGTACCACCTATCCCATCCTTGAACACCTAATCTCACTAGTAAGTGTATAATGTGTATTGGGTTTTCAAGAAAATTTCGGCAGCATTTCCCCACTGTTCTCTAAGTACATATGTACTTAGAGAACAAATGGGGAAATGCTACCAAAATTTTCTCAAAAACCCAATACACATTATACACTTACATCCTAAGTGAGATTAGGTGTTCAAGAACAGTCCCAAACCGGGGACTATCCAAGATTTACTCCTAATGAGTCAATCTTGGACGGGTTTCTAGGCCAACAAACACAATAATAGATATCTACAATGAAGCCGGACTCCATACAAATAGTATATAATTTAGTGATTGTTCATTCTAATTTATACCAATGTACAAGTAATATAAAGAACAATGATTGTTGACTTTCTAGGCCAACAAACACATGTGATGTCATTCTTATATAATAAATGTATACCACCTATAACAAACACATTGTCCAACATTAGGTTCAACACTTGAAACATACATTCGTTTTCAACATAAAAAATTTGTATCATTAGGGTCCAACATGTGGATTATATGGGACATACACATCAAGGTGGTCATAAGAGAGGATATTTCCTTATTTATGAGTAAGCGATATAAGATTAAGATCCATATAAAAATTAGGGCAGAAGGAAGAAATAAATCTTCTTTAGGATACAATAGACCCTTATGGATGTATTTAGGGTCATAGGTACCATCATAGAACAAAAGGGGTACACTCTAGGATTTAAGATCACACTACATCATGTATTTTATACAAAATTACATGTATGTGTATATAAAAAATATATTTATAAGGAACTTCTATACATATCTAATCAACAAATCAGTAATTAACTAAGAATTCATCAATACTTACTATTAATCAGTATCTCTAATCATTAAAATCGGCAAGCAGATCAGTAATTGTAAATAACAAACTATGAATTGTTGAATTAAAGTAATCACTAAAGTAATACTAACCAGTAGTACCAATCATTAATCACTGAAAGCAACAAGGAAATCAGTAAAACTAATCATGCATTACTAGTATATAAGAGCAATAGGATATTTACTTCGATGCATTACAGCAGTACCCAATTATTTCATCTTACATACCTTTCGTTAGCGGCGGCGGACAAATAGGCGAGCTCCCAGCAGTGGTGGTCGAAGCAGGAAGAAGGGGGTGGCGCCGGGCGTGAGCAGGAAGAAAGGAGCTAGGGCGGCGGGTGACGCTGGACGAAGTTGGCAGGTGGGCAGGCAGCGGCACACTGGGCAGGCACGCGGAGCGACGACACCAGGCGTGGCGGCGGTGCCGGTTCTCAGGCGTGGCGGCGGCGCAGGGCGATTGGAGCAGCAGGGCGGGCAGCAGGGGCAGCGGAGAAGAAACTAGCCGGAGAGGGGCGCCGGAGAGGGGGCGCCGGAGATGGGGCGCCGGAGAGGAGGCGCCAGAGAAGAAACTAGCCGGAGAAATGGCGCTGGAGAAGAAATCGCCGGAGAGAAATCGCCGCAGCAGAGAAATCGCTCGCAATGAAACAGAAGAAAGGGGAAGAGTCGGGCGATCGAGGGTTATGAAGTTCCCAAATAGCGTCGGTTGTTTACAACAACTGACGCCTAAACATCTTTAGCGTCGGTTGTTTGCAACAACCGACGTCCAATTGGACGATATTTTCATGAAAATGTTTGGCGGGAACCACCTTCAGCGTCGGTTATACAAGGATAACCGACGCTGAAAGTGACATTTTCCGCGCAAATTTTCATCGCACATAGGCGTCGATTTTCTAGGTATACAACCGACGCTGACAATGACACTATTTTTTTATCGAAAAATGGATTTCGCGGGCGACTTTAAGCGTCGGTTTTTTATAAACAACCGACGCTTAATACAAAGTGGTACCCGTGTCTGGCTGGTCTTCAAATATAGACGTCGGTTTGCTTAAACAACCGACGCCTTATATGATAGGCGTCAGTTTTCCTTAATAACTGACGCCCAGAAAAGCGACACTGAATGCTATTTCTGTAGTAGTGTATTTATAAACTGATTAGAAATTTAATCATGAAGTCTTTCTATTCCTAACAGTACATGTGCATTTTGTCAAACATGTCATGTTACGACCCCACCTCCCGATAACCCCCAATTAAGGGAGACCAAGAGGTTGAAGCCGCACCCATTAATCCCGGATCAAAGGTTCGACATATAACCATAAACAATTATTAAATTCTAACAGACTATACTGAAAATGGTAATAAAATTTTTCTTTACATACCTTTTGAAAGCTTGGTTCTCTAAACTTCTATCCACACTGATACTAATCTATCTAATCCTCCTTTGTACTTTAATTCTCTTTTAGTATCACATGTGCCACTTTACTGTTTGTTCTTTTCATTGTACCTAAAATGCCGACAAACAAAACGTCGGTCAGCCGAAGCTGGTATGTGGGGGAAACAGATAATCATGCAACTAAGATAACCATGTAATCATTCAATTAATCATTTAACAACCAAGATTACATTTTAGATATAACTCCGCGATCCAAGAGTACCCCATCCTCTGTGTTGTCCCCATTAAACCCCTCATGATCCACCTATAAGTGAACCAGTTTCTAGGGTTGAGTCACATGGTACTACTCGTAAGTAGACCACTCCTTAACTCGGGATTTGCTAAAGAGTCTCTAACTCACGGTAACCTAGACCTTGCTCTAGGATTATCCCTTTTTTAGCCTTTTCAAAGTAACAGAGGTGGACCCAGATTAACCAGTTATATATGTACATTTATGGTGATAATCATAGCCACTTTATAGTGGCATGAAATAAATAAACATCCAACAATTTAGTTGCATTCAATACGATTAAACACCTGGGAATCCATCGGAAAACTATAGCGGTTATTCATAATCGTAACCACATACTTGATCCATAGTAACTTGATGTCCATGCATTAACATTCAACACAATTAACAAGCAATCAACAATATCCTGAAAATAATGCATAACATCCAAGTGTCATTGTTTTATTCAAAACATCCTCAAGATCAACTTGGATTTCACCTTATGATTTCTAGGCCAACTTTAGGGTTTTATTAGAGTTTTAACCTTCATTATGCATTTATCACTTTTAATGTTCTTTTAGTTCACAAACCCTAATTTTTGCATCATAGGCACAATTGAATGTCAAATAAGTCTAATATGTTTCTTTTACACTAAAACTATTATCTTTATCCTTTTAGGTCATATCCAAAACATTAATGCTAATTATCACCTTTGGTTTCTTTCAAATTGACAAATCATATTTCATTATAGTTCAACTCACATATATGAACCTTATTTATTACTATTTCCACTTTTGTACACTAGGAAACACTAACTATCCAAATAATTCACATTAAAGATCTTTGATACTCAATTTATCTTCAAATCATCATATCTCTATTTTATTCTTCGATTTGTACAATTAAAACCATTAGAATTCATGTCAACATAAATTAGGGTTTCTAATCCCATTAAGGCATATTCATGTACATAGAACCCTAAATTAAACCAACTATATAAAAAGATCATCTTTTTAAATCCTATTTTCACTTTTATTAACAACAGGTTAGTATCAGCTTGAATTATCCATCTATCATCAAATCTAAGGGTTTTTCCTTAGTTAAATAATTAAAGATGATAACTTTATGTACTTTTCCAATTTCAAGCATATAAACTCTAAATTAGACTAATCACGTGAAAAGTTCTTCCTTTTTTTAACTCAATGTTCCTTTTTACATTTAACAGATTAATATCAACTCTAATGATCCATTAAACCATATTTAACACATTAATCATATCAAAAATAGGGTTCCTTAAGAATTAAAGCATTAAAGATGATTACTTCCATTACTTTTTGGATTGCAAATAGAATTAGACTTCAAACATAATTTATTTGGATTCCTCTCGTTATGAGGATCAACTTTCATATATAACTTTTTGTCATCTGAGCTACGAATCTTAAGTTACAAATTTTGCAAGAAAAACACTTACTTGGCCAATAGCATGCTGACACGTCAGCATAGCCATGCAACACGCCCCTTTAGGAATTATAATCAAATTACCGCACTACCCTCCACTTAACTCGAGCGGCCCTTGCTAAGTCAGGGGTATAACCGTCCAATGTTGCTTCCCCTTTCTTCAACCTTGAGCAGGCCGAAGGCAGCCGCCCTAGCTGCCGATCTGCAGGCTGGGCGTGGCTCTCTCTTCTCCTCCGGACCCCGAAGACGACCAGAGCTTGGTCTCCTTGCTCCGCCGCCCCCTTGCGCATCTTGAGGTGCGTTTGGCAGACGACAGGTCGGTTGGGGTCGAGCCCAGCGGGTCTGCCACCATGGCTGCCCTGCAATTTGAACTGCGGCGCCGTGCGGATGTTGGGGCCAAGGGACGATGTCCAAGCTCCCCCTCTAGAGACCTGGGAGCATCATGCCCCAACTACGATCCTCCTATATCCGCTAGCCGCCAGGATGATTCATGCATTCATGGTTAGGTTTTAGTAGAGAAAGAAGAAGAAGAAGCACTGCGTAGAATCCCTCTGGATCTCGAAGCAGGGGTTCCACCCTTCTTATAGGGGTGGATATGAAGCCCTAAGGCGTGCCTCAAGGGGTCCCAAGTCCCAACTTGAAAGGAAACACATTTCCTTGGTTGTGAAGTAACAACCCTTCTTTCTCTCTCTTCCTTATTCTTTTCTAACATCCATTATTATTTGGATGTTTTAGGAATTCGAAATTCCTTCTACTTACTCTTTTTATTCTTGCTTTTTAATCCATTGGCCACGAAAATATACATATATGTATATACCTCCTTAGGAAAATACTTCCTTTTATCAAAATTACATAATCCATTAATAAAGCAACACATTATCCTCTTATTTTGCCTTTTTAGTATTTTCTCTTTCTTTCCTTTTTATTGGGACTCCTTGGATCCCAAGGCACTCTTTATTTCGAAATTTATTTTATTGGAATACTCATTATCCTTCTTAATGCACCTATATGCATTATTTTGCATTATCATGTTTATTTCTTAATAAAATATTTCTTTTTGAGGATTTCTTTTTATTTCTCTTTTATTTTCCTCATTGGCATTCCTTTTAATATTAATAATCTCATGGATACGAAATTTCTCCAAGAAATCTCATTTATGCCTCTTTCCACTCATTTTCCACATTTTATCATTATTTCCAATTTATTTCTTAATAAAGAAATACTTAATTAATCCTTCCTTTTCTCATTGCTTTCTTTTTGCAACTTTGGACTCCTTGGAACCCAAGGAACCCAAGAGGCACGAAATCCTCTTTAGATTTACCTTCTAGAGGTTTCTACATATTTCTTTTCTTAGAAATTCAATTATCCAGTTAGTAATTAAATTTCCTTGTTATTTGGGCCCAATAGCCAATAAAGCCCACAAATCAAACAACAAGACTATTGTAAATGAAATCCATTTATTCAAAATAGATTATATCATTTATTCATTCAAAAATCTTTACTATGAGAAATTATATTTCTCAGTAATTGAACCCAAAATTGGGGTTGTAACATGTCATGTGTATATACTCAAAATAGTTTATAAAAGTTATAGACTTTCTTCTCTTTAGCAAAATAGGAACAAGAACAGCAACAATGACAAAATTGATAATGAGGGGGAACATCCGAATCACTCTTTTGCAGCACTGATTACATGATGATTTGTACAATGAAACATAATGGTCCACGTTGACTAGGGGTGTAAATGATGTGGGTACGGTGCGGGTCTGGCCATACCCATACCCATCTAATTTAGTGGGTCTGGTTCCGGTTCTAGACCCGCATAATACAAAACTTGGACCCGCACCATACCAGTACCCGCAATAATAGTGGGTATGCGGTACGGGTATGCGGGTAAGCGGTTCTATAAAACACCATATTGTTTATGTAAGAGAAATGACTATGTTATATATATTTAACACAATAAGATATTGTTATCATATAGTATATTAACATGTAATAGTTATATTAGACAATGCTATATTCTATACAATAAAATTAATTGAGTAATTATTTACATATTTGTAGTCATGATCATAACATTTAATTTATGTAGTAAGTAATGTAGATTAGAAGATATTTTAATTTTAAGTTTACATATGATGTTCGTTATTGTAACTAGAATAGTTAATTCTTAGTTATATGACTAGTCTCAACCTTAGAGTAGGATATAATCTCAATAATTATATTAATTAGACTAGTAAAGTATGATATATATAACATATTATTTTAGTAGTTACTTATGTATAGCGGGTACACGGGTCTAGCGGGTCTGGGTCCAAGCATACCCATTATTGGACCCGCTTATATGCGGGTCCAAGGGTATACGGGTCCAAGAGTATGCGGGTATAAAAAAATAGACCCATGACGGGTTTTTTAAGGGTCCGGATTTGCGGGTCCGCGGGTCTACCCATACCCATTTACAGTCCTAACGTTGACGATGTAACAATTACCATCACATGAATGAAGAATTGGATCCCTGTCAGCTATAGGATTAACAATTCCACAGACCTTTTTTGTATACTGGTCACAGTAGATCAAAGAAGAGAAAAAATAAGAAGCAGACTGGTGGGAGCTTTCTGTAGGGGATGGCGTTAAGAAATTTGTCTTGGGGCCGCCTCCTCGGCAGACCAGGATGGGCACTCAGCAGCGTCACATGAGCTCGAACAATGATCTCATCCTCATTGTCTAGATCTAATTGGGCAAGGACAATTAGGTTGGCGGAAGAGCCAGTCGTCCAAGCCTCTCTAATGGGTCATCACGCTCTAAATCGTCCTTATTGTCCATTATCATCATGTTCCTCTTCCTCTTCCTGAACTGTCAAGACCCATAAGTCATCCTGGTCAAGAACGCACTTGGGTGACGTCCAATTGGGGCTTCTTCTCGTTGATTCAACATCATCCCAACGATCATGTTCCTAACTCCTTGCCAACGACCGCGATGAGGTGTTGCAGAAGACATTCAGTTGTCCATCTTTATTTGGGATCTCTCTTGAGGTGCATGTCTAAAACTATTGTTCCTCTTCGAAGAGAAACCCCTTAAGTACCACATCACAGTAACATCTTGTAAGAATGTGATTTGATGAATGACAAAGATGCATATTGTTTTTGATATGTTCCTTCTTGATCATGATGGGGCCTCCTTTGTTAGCAGACTATAGAGTGTAGCACCAACACCATACAGGAAGGCGTGGGCGAGTAATAGAGACGGATAGTGTAAATGAAATACCCATGCGGGCATCTAATAAATTATATATATATATATATATATATATATAATACCATTGGGGTGTACGGCGTCAGGCTAGAATACACTCGAGTGTACAGATCACGCCGTACACCCCAATGGTGTTTGCCTATCTAGACCATGTTTTTCCAAAATATAATCCATTGATCTTCATGGTTACAATAATAATAGGTCACATACAAAATTTGAACTTATTTGGATGAGTGTAAGTCACTCATCCAAGGATAACAAAATCGATGCACAAAACTAATTTGAAATACATGATTTTTGCCTCCTTTAGATGCACGACCTATAAGTATCCAAATGAGCTAAAATTTATTATATAATATGTTCTTATGATAATTAAGAAGATCAACGGTTTAGATTTTTCAAAAATTTATTGCATCTTCAAAAATGACCGAGGTGTACTGTGCCTCCGGTACACTCGAGTGTACACTAGCTTGACTCTCTCTCTCTCTCTCTCTCTCTCTCTCTCTCTATATATATATATATATATATATATATATATATATATATATATATATATATATATATATATATATATATATATATATATATATATATATATTAGTTTTGATTCATGAGGTATATGAGTTATTTGGGTTTTACAATATCCAATGAAACTAATTCTATGACTTAGGATTTTTGAACTTCTATTTAATTCAGATATGATTTTTTTTATTACAGTAAGTCCTAACATTTTGCTAGTTTCATAATGCATTCGACTTTTATTTTAGGATATGCTTGGAGTTTGGGTGGACCGACGAGCTTTGCTGCTTGATCGATGAATATTTTACTACTTTTCTTCGTTATTTATCTTTTGGTCACTTGTTGCGTCAAGAGGATTGTAGTATTTTCTCCTAGTCACTCATTTTATAGAGGATCACTCAGTTAATTTATTTGTCTCATCACGGTCAGCCAATGAGTACAAAACGTGACTCTCATTTATCTTGTCGTTTCCAATTATTGCCATCAAAAGAACTTGTTTGGTACTCACACAAATTGGTTTGATCGGTTTTGTTACTTCTTTTGAACACCGACTTACATGTAAGAGGTGAATGAGATCTTCGACTAGAGCACAAATAAGGGGAGAGTTGGCCGTGTATGGAACTATGGATAAAAAGTGATAAGAGCATATATAAATACACACGCAATGTCACACGTGCGCAATGGCCGCACATTCTTCAAGTGTTACCCAATCGTCCAGAGACTCTAAGCATGACCACAACCGTACGACAATCATATTTCACGTCCAAATTTAAAGGTGTGGTGATTGCCTTTCCTAACAAAAGAATATTTGACGATTCTATTTACGTAGTCGCCAGGGCTTGAACCTGGACCCTCTTGGTGACAAACCATTGGTTGCCTTTTACTTGTGTACTTCGTTTAGAATGTTTATTTAGTTTTTTTTCTAAAATTCACAAAAAATAGAAAAATATTGAGAGCAAAAAATTCTTAATTAAGGGGAAAAAATGGATCTAGTAGAGAAGTGGTTGAAGTTACAGAGGCTTCTCAGCTAGAATTTGCAAATTCATCAACATTCATTGGACCACCAATCTGACATTATCAAGTCAATGTCGCATATTTTGCTAGAATGACAGAGCTAAGTTCATGTTAGTCGTGTCATGTCAAGTTCTTATCTACATATTTTAAAGTAATAAATTCAAAATTGTACGTAGTTTGAGATATTCAAATTGCATTTTAAGGTAATCAAATTGCATTTTAAGGTAATAAAATGCAATATTGTTTCTATTTTTCATATAATGCAACATAGATGATGATCTATATGGAATAATTTGTAAGCTTTAATTCACTAAGGCCTAGTTCGGCCGCGGTGATTCTAACTGCCAGCATTTAATGCACAATATACATAGAGAATTAACTTTAACGACTGTCCTTCTGTATTTGTTATTTACCGTTGTGCATATGATTTAACAAAAAAATGGTAATCGTGAAAGATGTCAAGAACGATAGGCTTTAGAATTGCCCATCCGTGCTCCCCGTGTTACTCATCGTGCATGTCCTTCCCCTGTGACGAACTGGTCACTTTACGGGCCTTGCGTCAACTGCTCTACCACCGAATACCAAAAACTGTATAATTATACAGGTAATTACTAGGATTTTCAAAATCTTTACCCAAACTTGGCCTAATCTTCTTATCTAACTTTGTATCACAACTATGTGACAGCCTCATTAATTTTTTTATTTAGTGTTGCTCCGGTAACGATAAACACAAATATATACTAGGTAATCCAATTTTGCAGAGATGATTTTGAATAAACCTTTTATTTATACATGTTAAAAAAAATTCACCCAAAAAAATAAAATGAATTTATCAAAATAAAGTTAACTTCATAAATCTGTGTCTCACTCACTAAAAAATTATGGATCCTTTGTTGAGTAAGTGCGGACAGAAGAGCGCCATTTAGGTAGATATTTCTTAACAAAGAATTCCAGTTATCTATTAGATAGTAGTTTCCTATACCGAACAAGAATAATAGCTTCTGTGCCTATTAGTCGTCATACAAATACATGAAGTCATGTCTCTAGAGAAGCAAGGTTAAAGAACAAAATATTCTAATCACTTATATCATTAAATATCATTTCAACAATTGCGATACTTACTCACCAGGCCGTAGAAAAGTTGACAGAAGATACACACCCAATCTGTAGTCATCTATCCCTCACCATAACAATATCAATAATAGTTTCTCTCACAAAAATACAAGAAGTTATCTCCAAGGAGAAGCATGGTTAAAGAACAAAAGATTCTAGTCACTTATATCCTCAACACTAGATTGTTAACGAGTTCATTCAAAGGAAAGAAAAGATCCATAACGAGTGTTGCGGTTCTAACTCACCAAGCCCAGGAAAAATTAACATAGAAGTTTCGAATAGATGGACACCCAATCTGTAGTTCCCATAAACACGAGACCGTATCCAATCTCATAGGGAGATGAGTTCCTTGTTAAAACGTAGTTTGAAGTTGTCGATCTTTTTGAACCTCTCCATTAACTCGTCATCTAGGATTGTGTTCCTGCAACCATATAGGTCAAGTGACTTTAGCAGTGGGCATCCATCAAGAATAGCCAAGATCCCGGTATTAGTAACATTGAGTTGTGACAGATGCAGCTCCTGCAACTTTGGCATGTTCTTTGCTACGGCCATAGCTTCTTCATTTTTGAGTTCTTCCGTAAGGGAGGAGTAATAAAAAATTGGGTATTCGTTTACAAGACGAAAACACCTCAATGATGGGCAGCTCTGACCAATTAGAGCAATCTCCTCTCCTGAGAATTCACATAAAATCTCCAACTCCTCCAGATGAGGAAGATGCATTTTAGATCCACCCGGTAGTTCTTCTGTGAATAACTCACAGTCGTCGAGACTAAGGGAAGTGAGACTATAAAGTTCGTCAATATTATTCTGGTAGATGGAGGGCTCTTCTAGTGGACCAACGCTCCGATTTGCAGCGTCAATCACCTGATCGCCGTCTCGGCCAGCGCTCTGATTCGCTGCCTCAATCACCATCTGCTTTTGATTACCATCTCGGCCAGCGCTCTGGTTCGCAGCCTCAATTACCATATGTTCCGATTCCCTAACACGTCCTCCGGCGTCTGCAGTCCCTGCCGCCTCTTTTGTTCTCCAAACGTCATCACTTTCACATCCACCACGCTTCTCCGCCCATTCTTGTATCCCTTTGCCGCCGCCAGATATTCCACCTTCTAACCCCGCTCCAGATTGGCCACTCTCCCTCCTCGTAACCATCAGGCCGCTAATGCCGCTGTTTGTCCGATTGGTCCCATTCGGCGGACTGCCTAAGATTTTGGTTTTCGAGTGCGTTCGGTATAGTGATGAAATCCATCGCCGGGCATACATCACTCCTTTCCCACCGTAGGAAATGATGGCCGTGAGAAAAAGGGCAGGGGGGGTCAAACAGACGGTATAATGTAGAAACAGGAGCAGCCGGCAGTTTTATGCTTACCCGCAGCAATCTGTGCTTTAGTTAGGGTTTAAAACAACGCATCACGGCAGTATTCCCTTCCCTTCGGACTAATTTTTTTGCAGTAGTTTCTCCAAAACGGGCCGTTCCATGGATTTACTACCCGGATTCATTACTCACAAGTCTTTTTGGAAGGACGTCGTGACAGTCATTCGAACTACACATACGAATGTTTTTAGTATTTTTTTTCTACATCCAGATCGTATAGGGGTATCTTTGGAACTCTAGTAGATCATTTTCCTTTTTTTCAACTATGCCCTCTCATTTTAATACTGGAATGGTTTCTATTTCAATATCAAAATAACTTTCCATTAAATGGTGGAAGATCCAGTCGAGTACTAAAACAAACCTAGTTGAATACTAGCATATCTTAATTTTATTATGGGAACATCACCCATTTCAATACTAGAACATTATTTGCTTCTAGTGGAACACCTCCATTTGTATATTAGAACGTCCCCATTTTAGGTTTGAAACACCCTCCATTTGAATACTAGAGCACCCTTCATTTCAATACTAAAACACACTTCATTTGAATAATGGCATGCTCCCGTTTGAATATTGGAACACCTTCCAATTGAATACTTGAACAGCCCCCACTTGAGTATGGACACACCCCTTTTTTAGTATTCGAACAACCCCAATTGATTATTGGAACAACCCCAATTGAGTATTGGAACACCCTTCATTTGAATACTAGAACACCCTTCATTTCAATACTAGAACACTCTTCAATTGAATGCGGAAACACTCTTCTTTGAGTATCGGAACACCCTCCAGTTGAATATTAGAACACCCTTCATTTCAATATTGGAACACTCTTCATTTGAATATTGGCGTGATCCCCTTTGTATACTGGAACTATAACATCCCAAAGTTTCACATTTGTAATCTAGAATTCTGTTTTTTGATGACGAGGGAACCACTCTCGTACGAGCGCCACTTTGTGACCCCCGCAGGCAGCGTAAACCTACGAATAGACCCCCTGACCCGTACGGGGACCCACCAGTTAACCACATCGTTGGCAGGCCGACGTGACAGGCGAGTTATGGATTATGGGGAATGATGGGAGTCAAACTTGTGCCCCCTCGCAAGGGGCTTGCGAGCCACACCACCCGAGCTATTCCCCACCGACATTAATGTATATAGCCCCAATTTATAAATGTTCATTTGGTTTATGTGAAAATGATATATCTTGTTCCTTTATGTAATAAATATTTCACATTTATCTTAATATGGAAAAAATAAGAAATAACTTTTAAATTCTTCTCTCTCTTAATTTAATTCCTTCAATTATGCATGAAAGGTAATAAGAAACCCTTAGATGGATAAACACACAAAACCTCAGAACTTGATTCACTAGAGGACACCTCAACTTTACCACATCTTTTACTATGAATACGTTTAGATAATGACATATATGAAATTGATGGACAAAAGTTTATAAAAAAATCAATCTAATTTGGTAGGAAGATTGTAGACTCCTTAATATAGATGTGGTTCATTTGACTTCCTAACTCAATTATAGAAGAATTGATATAGTTTTTATCTAAAAACTTTTGTTTTAATCAACCTAACTTAGCTTTGCGATTTATCAATGTTTTTATCATTTTCCTTTTCTTTTCTTTCCTCAACACAGATTGGATGGTGACCCAAGTTTTCCAGTTTACGTGGATTATTTTGATGCTCATACCCTTTCTTCTTCACCCGTCCTATTTCATATAGGACTCCGCCATATTCCCTTCCCCTCACTACCTTGTGCTAAGATAAAACCCACCACCAACCAACTTTCTCTACACCTTTGCCACACTAAGTCGATCCCAGAGAGCCCTTATACGATGGGATTATATTACCAGACTCCTATGAAGAGCCTTACCTTCTCTGTTTCAACCACTATGATATATATATATATATCTAAGCCTTTATCTACATAAATAATTTCACAGAAACGATCATGAAACCTTAAAAGACTCATGACAGATACATGATATTCCAAACTTTCACATATACATGCATTCCCAGCCCATATGACAAGATGCAATGATCAACGGTTGTTTGACAAGATACTTGTCGCCGCCAAGATTGGTGATACCCAATTTGTGCTTAGTAGGTTGCCACAATTCATCCTTTATCACCAGTTTCACAAAACTCACAGTAAGCTCCTCCATTCCTTGTTTGACCCATGTGTATTGTTCCAAACTCATCTCCTAGTTTTGTACCTTAGTCATGTTTTACATAGTTCTTTTCCACCGATCAGTACTGATGTGTTGATCTTGACAAAACCCAGCATTGATGTTTCATCTAGTTGTGTGGGTTGCACCATGTTTTCTCTTCTCTTAGCTTCCTCAATAGCAAAGATCACCACCAAAACTATATGTTGTCTTGCGGCCCTAATCACAGATCTCCAAGTCTGTCCAACAATGAAGTAGCCAATGGTGAGACCACTCAGTCATGGGCAACAACGAATCATCAATGATGTATTTGGGTTTTGGTTGGACATCATGTTATTTGCTCCAATTCTTGTGAGGAAGAAGACCAAAGTAGGTTGTGCGTTTACCGAACTTTCCCTCAGTTGGTTTTGTTTCTAAAGTGCGCCTAATGGGAAAATATGAGAATTATTTTTTTTCTGAACTCGTTTCTGGCTTGGATAAACCTGACCAGATGAGAAGCACCTATAGGATCAGCTAGGCATGAGCCCTATCTTCTAAGAGATTCCTTTTATTTAATAATTGATATCTTTGATTTTTCCCGTGGGTAAAGATTTCAACAATTTACCATAAATTTCAAACACTAATAGAATAATATCTAAAAATACTTATTGGAAAGGAATTCTGATAAGGAATCCGTTTATGTGAGTTTTTAAATCCTAACTCAAAATTTCAGATCATGTTTTCTTAATGACCTAAGATAAGGATTTATATTCTTAAGTAATGTGATAATTAATGTCAAGCATGTTGATTTCAGAAAATTTAGGGTTAAATCAAGATTACAGAAACTAAATTAGGATCTACTTTGCTCTTGGTAAATGGGTCATATAGTTGTGCATATTACTTTGATTTATGTGTGATAGTTATATTATAAGCACACAATTATATGATAATGAAAGAATTTAGTATTTTCAAGTGATGCATTATATTAACCGTGATTGATGTAGGCTATATCTTAGAGGTACAAGTATCATGTTTGTTAAAGTATGCTTATGATATTTTAATGTTTTCATTTTAAGAGGGAGAAATCCCAATCATGTGCAAAGATAGAGAAATCTAATCATGATTCAAATTTAAGATTGTGTTAATGTTTAAATTAAGAATTGTGTATTAAGAACTTATTATGTTTTATATGTTCTCAAAATCATGGACCTCAAGTGCTCATTATGGGTTTTCCTATAAAATATGGGATTTTCTAGGATTATGTCCTCTTAAGTGGGGAAATTGTAGAGAGATGTACATTTTATTTATTCAATTATTTATGTCAAGAAGTTATTTCAAGAATTTTTAAGTTAATGATCAAGTCAAGTTGTCTTTAAATGTCAACTATAATTATTTTGTTTCCGCTATAAAGTGGAAAAATTGTTTATAGATGTGAATTTTTTCCCTTTGCATGGTTGGGATGTGAAGTCCCCAGATTTCAGAGCAAGTAAGTATTAAAAAAGAGCAAGCCAAGGATAAGAAGACCTTTATGTTCAACTTGGTGGGGCTCCATGTACCTTACATGATCCTAATATTTAGTATGTTTCCATTTACGCTTTAATTATTCCATGTTTGATGTTAAATTTTAGATCTGATGAAGAAGTCAGTTGTATTTTTCTTATCCATTGAACAATGTATGAATTTTTTTTAAGACAACGTATGGTGCTTTATTTATTTATTTATTTTCAATGCACATTGTGATTTGACATGCCCCTTCAAAGTTAGATGCTTCCATTCAGTTATTGTATGTATGTAGAGAGTGAGGTGATATAAGAACACTCTCCACTTGAATATGAGAACAATCCCCATATGAGTATTGGCATCTCCCCTTTTGAGTAATGGAATAACCTCAATTGATTACTTGAATATCCTCCATTTGAATACAAGAACACCTTTCATTTCAATATTGGAATAATCTTCATTTGAGTACTGACATGCTCCCATTTGAAAACTTGGAACTCTCTCCACTTGAATACTTGAACAACCCCCACATGAGTATCGGCATGCCCCTTTTTGAGTACTGGAAAACCCTTTGTTTTAATAATTGACACCCTTCATTTCAATATTAGAAAACTCTTCATTTGAATTTGGCATGCTCCCCTTTGAATATTGCAACAATATCCACTCGAATAATGGAACAACCCCCATATGTGTACAATCACGACCCTTTTTAAGTTCTGGAAAAACCCCAATTGAGTACAAGAACACCCTCCATTTGAATACTAGAACACCCTTCATATCAATGTTGTAACACTCTTCATTTGAATATTGACACGCTCCACATTGAATACTAGAACACTCTCCACTTGAGTACTAGAATAGACCCCACATGAGTATTGGCACGCACCCTTTTGAGTACGGGACCAACCCAGATTGAGTATTGGTGCATCCTCTCTTGAGTACTAGAACACCCATATTTGAGTACTATAATTCCTTGAAGACCGACACATCCCACCCTTTAGTACTAGAACAAGTAAACTTTTACATTGGAAAAACTATGTTGGACAACTGAAGCAGCTCTGGAGCATGGTAAAAATCTAACTAATAATGTCTCCAATTGGACTCAAACCTAAGATCTCTCAATTGAAGATCAAGAACATCTACCATTAAGCTACCACCACTTCCTTGTTCTTCAATGCGATATATATATATATATATATATATATATATATATATATATATATATATATATATATATATATATATATGAGTGTGTGTGTGTAATAATAGTAATAATAATAATATAATAATGTGTTGCAACTATCTTCATGGATCCAATTAGAATGTACTATGTTGTAGTCCATATGTAAAGATCCCCACTTTGGAGTGTCCCTCGATCAAGGTGGACCTTAAAGTTGTGAGTCATTACATGAAATTTCTAGGATCCAAATTCAAGAAATAATAAATAATAATTAAAATTTCCCCTTAATTGAACAAAGATTGTTTACAAGATGTATAATGAGACTTATCTAAGGAGTTACATGAACTATACATGAGAAACTAACAAATATTTGAAGGAATACTATGACTATATAGCTAATTCTCCTTGTGACTTAGTTGTAAATTCTTTAATTGATTCCATCTGAATCTATAGGTTTCATATCTTTATATATGTGGCACTTACCTAAAACGTATATGTGGTGCAACTGGAATGTGTGCAAATATAATAACAACAATAATGGTTAACAATAAATTATTTGCACATGTGAACTTGTGTTTTTATTATATATTCTAATCCATTCTTGGTATACTATCTCGAGTGTGATCACTACCCATCCTTGGAATTATGCCTATTACCCCTTGATACATGTAACCTAGGGTTAAGAATATTCTAGTTTCATTATGTGATATTCATATTTCCATCATAGTTGAATGTGAATAAATAAACATCCAACAACCTATTTCATCGAATCAATGCTCTGGAAATCATTTGGAAAACCATTAGCAATCGATAATGCAGGTACTTATAAGTAACCATGTACCTCATTTTAGTCAGCACCTAGTTATACTTCAAGTGTATTTTAATAATTAATCCAAACATCCAAGCAATCAACATAAGCGATCCACATTATTTTCATGTATATATCCCAAAAGTGTCACCATACATTCACAAGATACTAAATAGGCATAGATTGGATCCTAACAAGGGTTTAATGTTATCTCGGGTTTGGAATAGGAATAAGGGTATCATACCTTAATTTCATCATATAATTATTTCCAAGGATGAGACTCCTAATTTATATTAGGTGTAACCCTAATTATCTGATTAAACATGTTATGTCAATAATGAATATATCGATTGGAATCATATAGTAAGTTATTAACATTGGTTTAATAACCCTAATTTGACATGTATATTATTATTGACCATACATATATATCATCATAATTATCCTTGTCTTGGGATATCAATATGTTCAATTTCATCAAATTACATGACTAGGTAAACATATTCAATACATTCAATACACTGATAATTAAATCTAGGGTTTACATGTATTAACTATGATTTGGACCTAGACTCATAATTAGGGAATGGAATCATTTTTCTTGTGATCTATTCATTTTTTTGACAAATATAATATACAATATATCTACAATCGGAGCTAGCATTTATATTCTACATTTAATAAAATCTTAACATTACTTGACCAATTAGTATGACACATCAAAAAAATAATAGTTATTCTATTTAAGCGTTGAGTTGGGTGTGGGTCAGTGAAAATACTCTTAGGTCCTTGTCTACTTTAGCATACTCATAGGGGTTTTAGGTAAAATAACCCCCAAATCCTCTTTCTACTTGCCGATGTTTGATCCCACCACAGAGTAGGGTCAACCGTGTGGTTGAATCCTTACTCCTGGATGTTGGGAGTTTGAGTACATGTTCTGGTACCTCCATAGGCTCATGAAAAACTCAATGACACTCTCGTCTTAGTTGGAGGTGGCCCAAGATGACTAGACAAAGCTTTTCTTTGTGCTACTATATGCAAAGGTATATAATGAAATTGGATCTAGGATTGTTCACCTAACACCATGGTGAGGATCGTATGGGTTATATGATAGTCCTCGAAAGCTTGTGCGCTCTCTAGTGAATCAAGTTCTCCTGACAAGGTATGTGATCAACCCGAAGTGTCTATGGGAATGCACCATTGTGTTTTGGAGAAGGAAGGAGGAGGGTGTGATGGTTACCAATGTTTAGGTGTCGAGGACCCTTGTCTATTTCTCTACATTGATCGAATGAGAAGGTGACTAATATAAAGAATTTGAGACAATGATTGTGCCTCTATGAAATGAATTCCTTTCCATCAGGGAGGACAATCATTATCCCTCCAAGAATTTCTTTGGACAAAATGTATGGGATTTAAGTTGGTTGGGCTCAATAAGTCCCAGGGAGTTGATGGGAAGCATTCTGAGAAGTTTGAGGAAGGTTAGATAGGTGGAGAGAGAGATGTGTGCATGTGAGATAATGTAAGGGAGGCCTCATGAGTTATTAGCAGGACTCCATATGGTTTCCAAGTGGAAGGGGAGTCCCTGAAGTCATGGCTTCACCCTTTATCTGACCTCTGGATCCAAAGGGGATCTTCGCCTATTAAAAAAATTACTTTACCTTTTAGATAAACATCTAAGATATCATAATAGTTGCCTAAGTGTGTCCATCCCTTTTCCTCCCAAATTTAGGATAATGCTTGCATCTTCATTATCTTTCATTGGGATAAATACCAAGCATTGATTATCATGTTAGTTAGCCGAAGCTTGGCTTCTAAGAAAAACCTAGAAATAATTACCTAGGCCATAAATTGTCTTGGTATATTCTCTAATTTCTCCCCTTATCTATTAATCCTTATTGTACATCACCTAATCTTGGCTATGTCATAAACATGAAACACTCATATCCCAATTATGTACCCAACGACCCATGTGTAAACCTTAATATGCCCAATTAGGCTTTTATTGGGTTCTAGGGGTCATGGCCCATATCTTGACCTTCAAAGGGTCCATAGAATTAACTATATCCTTAATTACAAATTTGAGGTTTTTCTCATCATAATATATTAATTGAAGCCTCACACTAATATATTTATTAATATTACATTATTTACTAAAATTATAGAGTCACTCTAAGTCTAGAGCTTGAATTTATAATCCATTCAATCAAAGTCATAGTGTTGACCTTATCATTTGAATATTACCCTAATTGTCATAAAGTGAATCTCAAAAGAATATAAATTATACAAAATTTGATGATTTTACATTCTTCCCTGTGTATAATTGAATTTGGTCACCAAATTTAAAACCAATAAGGTTCAGGTGGATGATAAGTCATATTAGCTTCAAAAATTAGTTTTAGAAACCTTATTGGACATGTTTTGGCTAGAATATCTTTGGTAAGTTCTATTGATGTGAAAAATTCTCATACTATTGAGGTTGGAACCCAAATTTATTCTAAATGCATTTTCATATGCCCATTCATTACATAATGTTATCACTTGTGTTTACATTTTCACCTAGGATCCAAACCTATTATTCATCTATTTTGTATAAGGGTGAGGTAACACCTCAAAACCTAGGATTATGTCTTTGATTTTAACTTAGGGTATTTATCTCCACGTGTCAATTTCATGTATCACATGTGACTACCCAATCTCTCGCACTCATAATAATATGAAATGAATATTTGGATGTAGACCAAATACAAAGTTCATCCTATTCCATGTGCAAAAGTGATGTATCTACACATTCTTTTATAATTTAAATTTTTGGTTAAATCATCCTTAACAACGACTCAAAACTAAAATAAATTTAATTCCACAATTTTTTGTTAGTTTTCATGAACTCAAGATATAGTTCTTTTCTCAACTCTTGAGGTTGTGCACAACTCTCTTTAATATTCAATTTCAGCCATTATTACATAACTAATTGTATTCCTTTTATTTATATCACATTTATAATTAGCCTTAGACATTCCCTTAGGGTCTCTAGGGGTATAGGTACCCTTGGAGTGATCTCCTCTTCTGACCCCCAAGGGCCTTATGTACTTATGGAGTCCTTTCACATTGACCCCTCAGGTCTCATGTACTCATAGAGATGGCCATTCTCCTGACCCCATGGGCCTTAAGTACTCATGCATGGCTTTCTCCTTACCCCACAAGCTAATTTACTTAGGTATTGATCACCTCATGACCCCTGGGGTCTTATCTATCTTTAAGAATCCCTACTTGACCCTAGGGTTGAGTTAGGACTCTACCCTTCATAGGTTTTATTGACATGTCATTTCTATATTTAATTTATTCATTATTTACACTTTGTTCCATGATAAGGGTCTCTATCATCATTATATTTATGTATCCCATGACTTATCCTGATCAAGGAGAGTCTATAGCTTAGATGTCTTTCATAAAATTCATTTAAATATGTTATCTTTCATACACATTTTTCTTGAGATTTCTCTAACCAAAGTTTTCACTCTCATTTATGCATTCAGGGCATTAAGCAAAAAGCGCACCCTTCCTTTTCCATACTTGATGGTAGTAGGGATTACATACCTTAGATGCACGTTTATTACATTCATTTCAGTGTAATTTACTTGCATCACATATCTACACTAGGATTTATCTAACCAATATTTTCACATATAATGTATGCTGGAATTATATTTCATATTTGTTAAGAACAACTTATTTTGATTATGTAGGGGTAAGGGCCCCAATGCCTTGTGACCTTTGAAGAAGTCCAAGGTTACCTCAAATCTTAGAATGAGGTTGGTCAACTCACCCTTCTAGGGAAGATCCTAACCTAGGGTGTATTCTTGACTTTCTGGAGGAGGTTAGGATTTCTAGCCACAACCTGACCCCATGGGTATAGGGTTATGCATCCCCCATAGGTTCTTCTCCTAATCTTGGGTGGACCCAACCTAGGTTGGGATACCAACCCTAAAAGTGTGTTTATGGTCCTATATTATGGAATTATTGATATTTTGTGTCTCACATACATATTCAAACTCCTTATGTTTATTCCTATATGCATGTATGACTTCACATTCTTGCATGCATAAGAAACCAAAGTATCTGATATGGAGTACTCAAACTAGATTACCGAAACCAATTTTGGTTTCCCCTTTCCTTTACCCCTACTTTAGGTATGGTTAAGTAGGGTTATTATGTCACACGTACAACTCCCATTACCTAGAATTAGTATTTTATAGTTGGGATTAGGTTTAGGGACCATGATGTGTTCTGTGTGGGTACACTCAATCAATTAGATTTGACTGGATGTGCCTTAGGCACACAATAGAGTCTTTTGAATTTATTGGACTCAACTGTCAAACTGCTAAACAAATATGCAAGCGCACGAGCTCAGGAGTAATATAGGAGTGGTAAGTCGGGGTCAAACCTAAGGGAGTTAGGGGGCACTAGAGGTTAGTGTGTTTATGCTACATTCCTATTAAGGAGTCTGGGGTTTAAGGGTTTGGTTTGGGTATTTATTGATTAAACTACTGCTTCAAGCAAGTAATTAAAAGAACAAGAAGTCAAAACTAATTTAACCCTAGACAAGTAATTCTTCTTAGCAAGAAACAAAGCTAAGCAAGAAGAAAACAATTCATACCTAGGTAGATCAGGAAAGCTTAACACTAATCACTAAACTAACAAAGCAATTATAATTAACAACATAGGGTTGAACTAAGCAAGAAACTATACTAGAGTAGAAATTAGCAACTAGGGCAAGAAAAAGACTAAGTTATAAACTAAATACCTAGAGAAAGCACAAGTAAAACTAACTACACTAGCAAAGTCTAGCTACCATGAACAAGACAATTAACTAAGAAAGCAAGTAAAGAAATTAACTAAGCAAGCATTAACTAGTAAGGGAGCATTTAGTCTTTAAAGAAATTAACAGAAGTGTGGGATGTTTGGGTGATTTGATTAGAACCTAAGTTGGGATTATAACATGTAAGCATGACTCATACATTTAGATTTTCAAACCAAACAACATGTTAGATGATATAGATTGCCATAAACTACTAATTGGACATGAATGGAAAGGCTCTGTATAGGGGGACTAGTTTGTATCACTTCCTATCCAACCTTCCAAGGCTCATTTGGATTAAGGTTTAGGTTATATTCTAATAGGGTCTAACAATTATAAATTTCTACCACAAAAACTCTTAGGGAAACTGGGGACCAGTGGTAGTAATGGAGGGTGGAAATGAGGTTACCTCACATCACCCACCATCTAGTTGATTGTTAGCTCCAAGCCAATTGCACTAATTGCATCTAAACTAGCTACTTAGATCTCGTATGTAGGAGTAGAAGAAGTAATACATATGCAGAAGAATGAAGAGCTAGCTAGGATCCACTAGACCTATGAGCTAATCCCAAGATAGCTACATACATGTCATTTTATCCTAGACTTAGACGTTTTCCAGCATAAACCATAAGATAATCCATGTTATCAAGAACAAACCACAAGATAAACTATGGGAAGTGAGATAGAAGCATAAGACAATCATTAGAAATTGTATGTATAATGTTTACATAGCATTTCCCCAACATGGTATCAAAGTCACATATTTACAACCAAACAACCCACTTAAGGGGCTTAACTACTCATGAAAAAAGAAAAGGAGAAATAAGGAATAGAGGAGTGGATAGGCATGAAGCATGATGAAGACATACAACTCATCTGCTTCCCTCCTTGGTGGTTGGATGTCATGAAAGTGTGGATTGAAGTAGCCAAAACCCTAGAAGACTAGAGTTTTGAGGTAGGGGATGGTGGAAATGGAGAGGGAGTAGGTGGGATATCAATAAATGATAGAGTAAATGCTAGGAAAGGTAATCAGTTGTAAAGAATTGGACCTGGTAGAGGATCCACTCAAATGGTACAATAAAAGAGCCATGAAATAATAGAGCATTGAAAAACAAAACTATTACAAAGTTACAAGATGATTCATATACAATTGTCCCTAAGAATAAAATGTGGTATAGCAAAGTAAAAAAAGACATGTATCTAATGAATCTGATAACATACATGACCCATTGTAGAGGGCAACACAACCATTCAAAGTTATCCTCTAGTTCAAATCCTTGAATATTATCTTTATGGAGTCCTTGTACTCTAATATGCCTACACCGGGGTGAAAGGGGAACATCGCCTAGTAAATAGTAAAGAAAGGCATGTATCAGTAAACATAGAGTATTTTCATATCAACAACATTTGGACATTATATTGGGTTACAAGTATAAAAAGGATGTTACCATGAAGAAGGGGCCACATAAAAATAGGTAAGTTAAACAAGAGTAAAATCAAGAGATTGAGGCATAATATTTATTTAGAGAAATATATAAGATAAGAGGAATATCTTGCCATAACAAACAATCACAATTTCAAAATAAACAAAATATTTGTATACATAAACAATGTAGACTAGATATACCTAAAATGGGGCCATAACACCATAGGATTATAGCATAAAAGTAAGGGCAGAGATGCACACCCTGGGCAGATCATGAACGTCCTTTATAAGTATGGTTGTACATAAGTACCACTATTCTATATATTCTAGTCAAACATTTAGCATGCACAAATACAATGTCAAGACTAGTCTTCCAGTCACATTTCACATTAGGTACTAAAATCATAGAAAGAAGGTTCAAAGGACCTAATTAAACACAATAATTCAATGTCCACAAGAATACATAAGATTTCAAATTAGTAAATATGGATGTTCAACTTTGGATATCCAAAAAAGGATAGTAGTCAAGTAAATGCCTCAATATAGGTATTTCTATCGCAATCATGATAATGCTCAAAATAAAATAGGGATTGCATGTAACTTATATTTTATCAATGTATATCCATACTCAAACCCTAGATCCCAAGACTAGGGGCATACATCACCTATCAACATCAACACATAAAACTAGGGTCAAGGTCCGATAAAACATGCAACCCTAGAACTCCATTTTTGACATAGTAGATTTAGTTTTAAAAACCTATCTAGATAATATTTCATAATTCTAGGATTTCAAAATAATTTTTGACCATCCTATAGTGTTTTTTGATTTTATAAGGTTATTATATTTAATGATCTATGAAACAAGATCTGAGATAAACAAATTGGTATGGCCCACATTGCGATTTTAGAACATGAAGTGTGATAGAAACAATTTAGTAAAATTGCTAAGTCCAAAACATGGTATTTTCACATGAAACTAAGGTAGCAAAAGACATTATCACCCTTTCTCAAGCCACATGAAATTGTAGAAAAGCATGGCATCCCGCTACCCAAGATCTCTCCCTCACAATGATAAAGCTAGATTCTGCTCGACTCCATAGAACCAGAGAGGAGGCCCGAGAATCACCAATCACACTTGAATATCCCTTCTTATCATACTACTATGGAGCCACGAGGGTGATTGTTGGTGATGAGTGTCAACTCGATATATCAAAACTAAAAGTCCTCATAGCCATGAGAAACCAAGGGAGAGAGAAAAAATGAGCAGCAAAACACAATTAGGTCATCACTAGTGCATTTGACACCAGAGATGAGGACTTTGATTGAAACAAACACCAAGAAAATGATACATGAATATAAGAAGTTCTAACTCCAACAACAAAACAATGTGCATAGGGAGAGAAAGAAAATTGGGAATTTTTGGATTATCAAGAATATGAATCCAAGGGTTACAAAAGCTTTGGAGTTTCTTTTCTATCATGTCTAAGATTCCCACTCTCTCTAGGCTGGTTCCAAGGTCCACTTTGCGAATCTCCAAAGAGCTCCAACTAGTAGAGACACCTGCCAAGGTCTGGCACATTGTGCTGACATCAAATCAAACCCTTGGATCATCACAGCTACTTACTGGTGTCATGTTGAGCTCAACAGTTTATCAGATACACTTGCAATCAGTGGATGCAGATAGTAGCAGACAGAGGGATGTTGACGATGGTTCACAATTATATTGTGTTGGGAAATTTGGGCATCAGATAGGAAGTGAAATAAAAAAATCTATCAATATCCCCCATAACAGCAAGCTCACGTCAACAACTATATAATGGGAAGGATGGTTTAACGAGTTCATACCTGGTCCTGGAGCAAGTCCAGTGACTATTCCTCATTGCAATAGTGTATCTCTCCTGGTTGCACTGGGATGGTGTTCGCAGCAGCTCTTAGTATCCACCATAGACGGCAGGCTGACGTTGCCCTCCTAACGGGAAAAGTATCTACGCCTCTATGGTAGTCCACACGGACCACCTAGAACTCTTGTCATTCTAGTAGAACAGACATGAAGGATTTGTCTCTCCCATTGGTGTATTAGTCACCAAATTTCTCTCCCACAATTTTTCTCCCTTTCTATCCCTCCCTTTAGAGGGTAGGACTTTCTCGGGTTCTCTATTGGTTACCACAACTAGAGAGGACAACAATTGTCAGAGGCAATTGAGTTGTCTCTGGAAATCCCCCAGTACCCCTCTATTTATAGGAGGGTCAGTGTTAGGGTTCCCAATCTGTGTGGGAGTGGAAGGGACCAGAATCTTATGAATTTTCACAACCTACGATAGGCAAAAGGGTAGGTTCACCAATGAATCGATTGATTAGCATGTGAGTCGATTAGTTCACCCAGTGAACTGGTCATTTCATCAGGTTTCCTAATTGCAATTGTATTGGCCATTAATTTCCTATTTAATGCATAGCATGACTTCAGCACAAATCCTTGAATCATTTGAATTGATCCACCAACCGCTCATTTCACAACTTGAGCAGATCAGTTCACTTCCTGAATCGATCGGTTCACAATCCATAATTTCCAAACTTAGTTCAATTGACCTAACACACTGAAATGATTGGTTCAACACACAAACTGATCGTCTCAACTATCCAGTCGGTCAATTTTCAACCAATGTTGTTTAAATGGAATACCTAACTTCAGCAATCAATTTAATTATCATTCATGATTAATCTCCTCTTCTAGGTGTATCCTATGTGTGTGACCCCATAGGTTCCATGTTATGGTGGAAGTGAATGTCCATAACTAATTTATGACATCACAAGCAAAGAGTGGTGCCTAGTCACACATCATTGCTACCTAAATAATTAGGAAAGTTGGAGAACAACTTCAACCTACAATATGTATTAGGTATTATAGTGATTGTCTAATTCCTTTGTCTTTGATATACAGAATGAATCGAGGGATGGAATCATCATCCTCTCAATGTTCAATCCATTTTCATTGATCCAGAGCAGACTGACTGAGATATATGTAACCTCAAAATCATATATTGATTCACATGTGCATGTACATACTTTTGTTAATCTTTCTTATCAAGTGGTCTGGATATCATGCTCCAGTAGGAGGGACAAATTCCATCTACATCACTCATTATCATCCCCATGTGTCACAACATATATTATCATCACCTTAAGGCAACCCTTATTCATGATCACGTTAATTGATGTCAAAACATACCGAATGACATGTAATGAGTGTAGTGACTTCAGGTACGAGAACCACAATTACCACCTTCACTATGAGAGATGATCACGACCACCAATTATGGTTTCCATGTGTCACTCTCAAGTTGGGTTCGTCCAATACACTGTTCTTCAACAAGTATATATGTGCTTGGTTTGATATCACATATATCATGACTGATGAATTTTTTTCATCAACCAAAACACGCTCTAGTCTTTAGTGTTATTGTTGTCTATCTATCTTCCATAGTAACATTCGACTAGGGACATAATAAGAATTTACATACTCTTAACATATGTATAATCTCATTGTTGAAGTCATGTACTTGAAGACCTACGTCGTTGAGTATTGTCATTCTTTAGACATTCATTATTTTTCCTCATTATCTCATAATTGAGTGAAACATAATGAATTGGAAGCTTGCCGTTATTTTAATTAACCAAATCATTTATGTAATATGTCATCACAATTATCATATGATTGGCTCTTTGAGCATACATACCAATAGACTGCCACTTGCACTTAGAGACAATCACACATGAATCATATTCTTAGTGATCCAAACATGTCCATCATGTTTCTATTGAGTTAGTGCTAATCCAGCGAGTTAGCAACTTTTTGTTGTAGTCAGTATATTGCATGTTTCACATCTATTTGATGTTTGATACTTTGTATGAGATGGAATTTCCATAATATGTTATTTGATATTCCTTGCCAAACCATTAGCTCCATTGTTGATTTAGTATTCCTACTATGTCATCAATAGTTGCAACATCCATAAGTTCACCCATATGAACTTCTAGATCCATATAGTATCCATTCTTGTGTACAAGGATACTCGGCTTCTATTTTAGAATTCTAAATTAATGGTCTGTTAGTACATAACCTTTTCCAACTAGCAACTCTTCTCTAATATTAAACACGTACTTTTATATTGCAATCATTTATATGTCATTTCAGTAGCTTGCATTGACATAACCCTTTACATCCAGCTCTTCCTTAACACCATGTTTCAACAAATGTCCCTTTAATGCTTCTCAAATACTATGGACATTATTTATGGCATTCCAATTACCTTCATTGGTTATGACTAATATCTTCTTTGTCATGTCCAACACATACAAGATAATGGGATGAGTACACTATATTGCAAATAGATTTAAATGCAAATGCATATGGCATCTCTTTCATTCTTCACAAGAATTGGAATATTGGATTCTTCAGAAAGTGATCCCATCTTTATGGATAGATTTTCTCTTATTGAATATTGCATGTTGAACCCTTTCAGTAGTTTTCCAATATATGTGCTCGTATTTAGGTTAAGAAACTTTCCATAACTATCTCTATAGATCTCAATTCCAATCCATAGGACATTTCACCTAATCCTTCATGTTGAATGTGATTTCCATGTCAGGTTTGAATATTAAGTATTGAATTGTCATTCCTCATCAAAATGTGGAATACTTATATACATATGCTCCCACTAAATCTTTTCTAATCATAGATTTCATCTTTTATCTTGACTCAAGTCAAACTTTTTTGACTTTCTTGTAAAATCAAACATTCCAATTATGAGATGCTTTTTTCAATCTTTAGATTGATCGTTGTATCTTATATACTTTATTTGCATTAATGGAGTCATAAAACCTTTAGGATGTGTCACATACACATCCTTTTAATTATTCCTATCAAGGAATTCAGTTTTAAACTTCATATGCCAAATCATATAGTCTATTCAAACTACAATAACAAACATGACAATTGCTGAAAAGGGATTTCATCATGTTCTACATTTTGAACTGGTTTGAATAAACCTTTCAACCAATCTTTCCTTTCATGTTATTCATGTTGTTCCTACTTATAAAAACCCAAATGCACCTTGTGGGTTTTATCCTACCATGTGGCACCTCTAAGGTCATACCTTATTGATCTTCATGGATTCCATTTTGGATATAATGAAAGTCGTTACTCAGACTCTGGTCCCTTAGTAGTTCTTATTAATTGTTGGCTCATCATCTTATGACCAACTTATAACTTATCTAAGTTATAGGATTTACAATCCTTTAATCTTAGACATGTTTTATGAGAACTATGAGTTTTTTCTATTACATAAAGAACTTGAGATTCCACAACTACTTTGTGAGTTTCTTTGTTCTCACTATGCCTCCTATGGTTCAAATGTTTTCATTGTTAAATTCAAACTTTCTGAGTTCTACTTTACTCCCACTGATTCCAATGGACCTCATCTATCCAATCAACAAACACTTTTGATATTGGTTTGAGATAAGTAGTATTTAGCAAGATAACATTTATGTCAGTGAATCCTTTTAAGAAACTATTTTCTTGTACAAGTTTCAATCTTTGGGACATATCTTGACATTCCCATAATATATCTCATATGTTTTCCATTAAAATCATTTGTCGAAGGCACATTGTTTTAGTGCTTAGCATATTCCTATAAAGGAAATTAGAATATTAGATTAAATGATAATAATATCATGAGACATCATGATGTGATTCCTTCTTTTTGACACATCATCATGTTCAGATGGACTTAATTATGATACACTATCACATTCACTCTAGAAGAGCCTCAAACTATTCCTGTAATGTATTTCAACATTTGATCGTATCAAAGTTTCTTAATACCTTTAAAGAAGTTGTGTACTTCATGATCTTCTTGAACACTTCAAGAGATCTATTACTAGGTTCATATCATCATATTATTAGTGAATGGATGAAGTATAAATAATTGTCTATAGAATTCATTCTAAAGGTCTTTCTACATCATTATGTGCATATCCTAATAGAATGCTAAAGTAAAATGCTTCAATTTATTGGCATAATGAAATGAAGTACAAATAACTCTATTACATGCCTAATGGGCTAAGATAAACTCTAAATATCGATTAAGGTTGATATTGGTAAGGTACATGACCAGAGAGCCAATCCTGTGATGATTGAAAAGGCATATACCATAATGGATTTGATTAATACTTATAAAGGAAAGCTTCCAATTCATTTTGTTTCACTCAGTTATGAGATGATGGGGAAACATTATGAATGTCTAAAGAATGACAATACTCAATGACGTATGTCTTCAAGTACGTGACTTGGAGAATGAGATCATACAAATGGTAAGAGTATGTACATTCTTATTATGTCCCTAGTTGGTTGTTAGTGTGGAAGGTAGACAGACACCAGTAACACATAATACTGGAGTGTGGGTTGGTTCATGAAAGAAAGTAATTAGTCATTATATGGCATATCAAACAAAGCACATAGATATGTGTTAGGGAACAATGTATCGAACTGACCCTCTTTGAGAGTGACACATGGAAGCCAAATTTGTGGTCATAGTCATCTCTCATAGTGAAGGTGGTGACCCTCTTTGAGAGTGACACATTGAAACCAAATTGGTGGTCATAGTCATCTCTCATAGTGAAGGTGGTGATGTGACTCTTAGACCTAAAATTACTACACCCATCACATGTTGTTGGGTACACTTTGACATCATCAAATGTAATCATGAAGTACGGGTTTCCATAAAGGTGATGGTTGGGTAGATTTGACACATGGGGACTGACTGTGAGTGATAGAAATGGGATTTATCTGTCCTATTGGAGTTTGATATCCTGGACAGTTGATAAGAGAGACTGAGAAACGCATGCACATGCACATGTGAATCAAGATATAATATTGAGGTCACATTATCTCAAACAGTCTACTCTTAGTGCAAGGAACATGGATTGAATGTTGAGAGGATGACGATTCCATACCTCAAATTCATCCCAGATATTAGATACAAAGGAATTATACAATCACTGCAACACCTTACAAAGATTGTATGTTGAAGTTGTTCTCCAACTTTCCATTCACTTGGGTATAACTGTTGTGCGACTGGGCACCACTCTCTTCTTGTGATGTCAGAAGTTAGTTATGTACATTCACTGCCGATGTGATATGGGACATATAGGCTCACACACATAGGAACTCATCTAGAAGAGGAGTTTCATCTTGAATGATGATTGAATTGATTACGAAACTGTTTAGGTATTCAATTCACATAACATATCAACTGAATGCACTTCCAAATGATCGACTCATAGGGTGAGATGGTCACTTGGAGAACATGATCGTTTCAATGGTAGAGATGAGCATTTGGAGAGTTAGGTTGATTAGAACTGAATTGGTTGGAATTATGCACGAATTAGGCCTAACCAATCGGCTCACTGGGTGAATCGATCAGCTCGGCTGAGTAAGAGGACCACTTGGTGAATCGATCAGCTCAGTTGGGCTGAAGGAAAGTTCTAGTAACTTTCCCAAATTTGTGAAAAAGTTTGATTGTTTCAATTAATCCATTCCATTGACATAAGAAAATTAATTCTTGCCAACTTTATGTGTGATCACAAAACTGCGAGACGACCGTCTCACAGTGTAAAATGATCGGCTCACACACCAGATGGCCATTTTGGTTGCCAAAAGACCAATTTGAGTGTCACAGGTTGTGAAAATTCAAGATCTTCTGGTCCATTCCACTCCCACACAGATCCCGAACAGACTGGGAACCCTGGAAATAATCTCACCTATAAATAGAGGGGTATTGGGGTCTTCTCAAGACACTTGCTCTGACAATTATTGTCCTCTCTGGTTGTGGTAACCAAGAGATCTCAAGCAAGTCCTACCTGACTAGGGAGGAATAGTGACAGGAGAGAACAACTGAGGATCATAGTTGTAGGAGAGCAAGTTGGTGACTAGTACGCCAACAAGAGATACAACTCCTTCCTATCCATTCTATAAGAATGACTGGAGTTCTAGTTGGTTGGTGTGGACTACTCTAGAGGCAAGAGTCCTTTGGATACTGTTAGGAGGACAACATCACTTTGCTGTCTATGGAGAGACCATAGAAGTCGCTACAGAAGCTACCCAGTCCGCCGTCCGTGGAGAAGACCAGGAGCTGCATAGATATCATCCAAGAGAAACTAGAATATAGTTGCACTATAACGAGTTGTTGTCACTGGACTTGCTCTAGGACCATGTATAAACTCGTTAAACCATCCTTCCTATTTCATAGTAGTTAACGCGATCTTGTTGTTATGGGAATATAGATAGATAAAACAAATTTTGTTTCCACTTCCATACTGTGTGCCTGTATTTCACAATAGTGGTATCAAAGCTACATCAATTTATTATTTTTTAGGATAATCGATATGATCATATTTTTGGTTTTATTGTTTATTTATTGCATATGATGTGAATATTTAAATTGTCTCAAATGCTTATCCAATCAAAGACCACATAATCCCAAACTAATATATATATATATATATATATATATATATATATATGTATGTATGTATGTATGTATGTATGTATGTATGCAATTTACATGTGTCGCCCTAAAAGCAGTTTTGATGGTGGATGTGTAGCATGGTTATGACCAATACCCGATATATGTGTGTGGTTGGATGGTTTGGTTTTATTCCTATTTATATCATTCTGCATACCGAGCCTCTACCTCCTTATTACCAATGTAAAGTTAATTCTTTCTTACCTTTATTCCCCTCGAATGTAGCTCAAGGTTTCCCTCTATCATGTAATAAGTTTAAAAGAAATAGGATAGTTTCCTTTCTTGCAATGACAAAGAAGATGATCATTTCCAGACGACCAACTTGTGGGATGAGATGACCGTCTGGAGGACCATGGAGGATAGAACGAAGGAGCGAGCCGACCTCCTGGTGGTCCCAACTGACTATTTGGAAGGAGTCCAAATATCAGTCGGACAGGAGGCCAGACGAACGACTGGTGGACCCAACTGACTGTCTGGAAGGAGTCAAAATATCAATTGGACAGGAGTTTAGATGACCGTTCTTGAAAACCAACCGACTGGCCAAGAGGCGAGATGACCGGTTCAAGGGTTGAACCGATCTGCCCAAATTGGCAAGCACAGATCTATACCAACAAGAGGTTCATACATGTGATGTGATGATTAGCCTAGGTGGTAGTAATTCCTTATGGCTCCAAGGAATTATAGTAGACATGGCCATAACCATCACTTTTTGTTTTATATTGCATGTTTACATTGTGGGATATAGCATGTATATCATATGTACTATATATGTGGTGTTGGATACATTATAATATATGATATATATATAAAAATCCCTCAAATAAAAATATATGAAGTCTAAGATGCTTTCCATTAGAAACACACATTTAAAGCTTGTTTGACTAAGTGCAGGTTATTCCCTCACATGGCGCGTCGTCTACCTCGTGGATGTGTGATGGTAGATATGTAGGTTCTACCTTCGTATGGTGCATATCTATCGTGTTGGCTATTGGTTCAGGCTTAAACTAGTGATTCTTATAGTGTCTAAGCCCATAATCATGCAGATGATTATGGAAAGGAGTTGTGCATATCGTCTGTTAAGAATTGCATATGATGCAATTGTCAAATGGCCTACCTTAATGGTTGATTATTTATTGCGGTGTTGGTTGGGTGATAATTGAATCATTTTGGATCTTTCTCATTAGAAAATTGATTCACTATAATTTTCCGAATTTAAACTTGAGTGTTATTAATTTAATCAAAATAATGAGAATGATTGTTAATTAAAGACCTAATTAATATCACTAAAATCTTAATGAAATCAAATCAAAATGAGTTTTTGAAAAAATTGCATATTCTTTGTAGAATCAAATTGCAACCAACAATAATCACTTTTCTCTACAATCGGTCCTTGAGAAGCATAAACTAAATGGGAACAACTTTCACGATTGGTTGAGGATGCTGAGAATTGTTCTCACACAGGAGCACAAGCTCTATGTCCTAGAAATGCCAAAACCAGATGAACCCTTTTCAACTGCACCTAGGGATGACAGGGATGCTTACAAGAAGCATACTGAAGATATTGTGTCTATGTCAAGTGTTTAATGTTGTGCGCCATGAACTATGAGTTGCATGGTCAACATGAGAACATGGATGTGATTAAGATGGTCACACATCTCAAGAACATGTTTCAAGATCAGGAAAGACAAGAGAGATATGATGTCTCCAAGGCATTGTTCAAATGTAACATGGCAGAAGGACATCCAATAGGTCCTCATGTGCTCAATCTTATTGGGTATGTGGAGAACCTTGCAAGACTGGGATTCCCCTTCAGTCAAGAGTTGGCCACCAACATGATTTTGCAATATCTTCTAGAATCATACAGTCAGTTTGTCAAGAACTACAACATGAATGACTTTGACAAATCATTGACAGAGTTGTTAGGCATGTTGAGAATATCTGAGGGACAGATGAAGAAAGACAAGCTCAAGTCTGTGATGGTAATTAGCAAGACAAAGGGGAAGTCTAAAGACAAAGAAAAAGATAAGAAGAGTTCTAAAGTTGGCCAGAAGCTCAAATCTTCAAATCTCAAAGAAAATGGAGGAGTGAAGAAAAGAGGAAATTGTCACCATTGTCGCCAGCCTAGACATTGGAAAAAAAATTGCCCACTCTGGTTATAGGAACTAAAGAAGAAGAAGGAAGGCACTGAGGCCTCCACTTCAGGTACACATATTATAAGACAAATTTTATTACTTCTTCATCTTGGTATGTGATACCAAATAGATATATGACATATTCAATGTGCATGATCAGACAAGAAGTAAAATCCCTCCTAGAAGGACAAAGATGGACAAGGCGGGGCAAGAGTTGCTAGAGCTTTAGTCTATATTTAAATTTAACTTAGCTTAATGGGCATGTAATAGAGTTTGTAAAACTGCTATTCATTATACCAATAAATAGAAACATTAACTTTAAAGCATCATGTATGACAAAGATGATAAATAAATAAAGTGAGTTTTGATGTTTCTAAGATATGATCTTGTACGGATATGCCCAAACATCTAAATATTATTCATATAAAATAATCTCAGGATGAATGTTTATAACGTCTATACTAAAAGATTGCAAATAATAACTCAAAACTATCATTAGCATTAGTCATTTTGCATGCATATATAAGAAATGCATATCTAGAATACATGTTGATGTTAACCTAGATTCCCCTCATTAATGAACCTAAGGAAAGTTGTAGGTCTTACGTATGCACAACATGACATAACATCCTTCACCAAATGTAGTGGGAGACTAAGTTGTCCACCAGATTCATACATATGATGCATGAAGATCCTATGGACTGGAAGCTATAGATAATCACTTATACTTCATTTCATTTACTGATAATATGAGGATATGTATTCAGTAAAATAGAAACACAAATCTTTTGAAGTGTTCAAGGGGATTATAAATGAAGTATAATTTTGATAAAAGTAGTAAGAAACTTTGATGTGATCAAATGTTGAAATACTTTACATCAATGCCTTGAGAACCTTCTAAAAGAATTGTGATAATGTATCACCAGTCAAATCCATATGAACATGATGATGTGTCAGAATGAAGGAATCATGCCATGATGAGTCATGATATAATTATCAACTAATCTAATTGTTTACTCACAAACATATACCTACCACCAAATCATGTACCGTCTGAATGTTTTATAAGACATCATATATGATATGATATGGGAATGTCTAAATATCTCTAAGGATTGAAACCTACATTGAGAAAGTAGTTTCTTGAAAAGTTTCATCCACAAACCATAGTTGTTAGATGTTACTATTAATCCCAATCCAATAATAGAATTGTCTTGTTGATAGGATAATTGAGTTCCTAAAGAATCAATGGGGGTAAAATTAGAACTCAAAATGTTTGAGGTCAACAAAGAGGTACAATGAGAACTAAAGAGAATCACACGCTTTTATGGAATCTCAAGTTCATCATATGACACAAAACAAAATAGTTCTAGTAGACTACATCTAAAATTGGGGGATTGTGAAATTAACAACTAAGAAAGATTGGTCATGACAGGATCATCCAACTAATCAACTAGAAGCTATTAAGAACCCTAATCTGAGTAATGTCTCAAAGCCGTTTGAATTCCATGTAAACTAGCAAGGTAGTACATTGTTAGTGCCACCCAAAGGGGTAATACCTAAAAGATGTAGTAGGTCTTGTAGTAAATACCTGCATAGATAACATAAAAGGACAAATTGGCTAGAAGGTTTTCAAATCAGTACAAGTTGTTGAACATGAAAGAGATTTCTTTACCAATTTTCATGTCTGTTGTAGTTAAAATAGACCAAGAGATTTAACATATGAAGATAGAAACCAGATTCCTTAAAGGGAATACATCATAGGATGTGTACGTGACACAACCTAAAAGGTTCTATATCTTCAAGGAATGCAAATAAAGTCTATAAACTAAACAGATCAATCTGGGATTGAAACAAGAAACTCAGAGGAGGGATATTTTATTTGACAAGATAGTCAAAAAGTTTGATTTCAACTAAGGTAAATGGTAAAATATGTGATTGCAATAGATTTAGTGGGAGCATATGTGAGTATTCCACATACGATGAGGAATTATGTCACAATATTGTGAATATTGAGAACTGGCATGAAAAACACCTTCAATAATGAAGGATTAGGTGAAACATCTTATGAGATTAGGATCAAGATCTATAGAGATAGTTCTTAATGTTTCACAACATAAGTTTGAGCACATATAATAGCAAAGTGTTGAAAGAGTTAAACATAGAAGGGATTCAATGAGAGAGAATCTGGAATAGCCTATCATAAGCCATATGTTCCAATTCTTGTGAAGAATGGAAATAACATGATTTAGATACCATAGGTTGTAGCAATGGACCTATCATGAATGCTATAAATATACTTATCCCATATAATCTTGTATGTATTAGACATGATAAAATGATATTAAATTCCAATAAGGGTTATTGGAAAGTCATTAAAGATATCCATTAGTACATGATAAGTATTTAAGGATAGATTGTCAATAATTAAATATAGCAATATAGGAAGAGTTGGATGTAAAATGTTACATTGATGCAAGCTTCCATAATGAAAAATTGATCACAACAACTAAAAAAATGTTGTTTGTTGGAAGGGTTCCGAACTCATAGCCATTAATACTATTCTACAATAGAATATGAATATACTTGTGTTATGAACATAGGTTGATGCTATATGGATCTAGAAGTTCATATGATGAACGTATAGATGTTCCAACCATTGATGGCTCGGTATTAATATTGTGATGAAGATGGAGTTACTTGTTAGGTAAGGAATATCGAATAACATATTACAGCAGTTTCATCTCATAGAGAAGAGATAAGAAACATGCAATAGTAATGACCAAATAGCAAAATGTTGCTAACCCGCTGTATTAGAACTAGTGCAGAAAAAACATGGTGGACATATTTAGATCACTAAGAATGAGATTCATGGGTGATTGGATCTAAGTGTAAGTAGGAATCTTTCGTAAGGTATGCCTAGAGAGCCAATCATGTGATTATTGACAAGCTTCCAATTCATATTGTTTCACTCAGTTATGAGATGACGGGGAAACATTATGAATGTCTAAAGAATGAAAATACTCAATGATGGATGTCTTTAAGGATGTGGCTTAAAGAATGAGATCATACAAATGCCAAGAGCATGTACATTCTTATTATGTCCCTAGTCAGTTGTTACTGTGGAAGGTAGATAGATACCGGAAACACATAAGACTGAAGTGTGGGTTGGTTGATGGCATAATGTCATTAGTCATGATATGGCATATCAAACTAAGTACACAGATACATGTTAGGGAACAATGTATCAGACTGACCCACCTTGAGAGTGACACATGGAAACCAAATTTGCGGTCATAGTCATCCCTCATATTGAAGGTGGTGATTGTGATCCGTAGACCTAAAATTAATGCACTATCACATGTCATTAGGTATACTTTGAAATCATCAAATGCAATCCTGAAATATAGGTTTCCATAAAGGTGGTGATTGGGTAGCTTTTACACATGGGGACTGACTGTGAGTGATAGAAATGTGATTTGTCCCTCCTAGTGTAGTTTGATATCCTCGCCACTTGATAAGTGAGACTGAGAAACTCATGCACATGCTCATGTGAATCAATATATGATATTGTGGTCACATTATCTCATACAGTCTGCTCTTGGTTCAAGGAACATGGATTGAACATTGAGAGGATGATGATTCCACCCTCGAGTTCATCCTGGATATCAAATATAAAGGAATTATACAATCACTACAATACCATACACATATTGTAGGTTGAAGTTGTTCTCTAACTTTCCATTAACTTGGGTAGCACTGGTGTGTGACCAGGCACTGCTCTCTTCTTGTGATGTCATAAGTTAGTTATGGACATTCACTGCCAATGTGATATGGGACCCATAGGGTGACACACATAGGAACTCATCTAGAAGAGGAGTTTAATCTTGAATGATGATTGAATTGATTAGTAAAGTGTTTAGGTATTCAATTAACGCAATAGATCAGCTAACTACACTGCCAAACAATTGAATCATAGGGTGAGATGGCCATTTGGAGAACCAGATATAATTTCAATGGTTGAGACGAGCATTTGGAGAGTTGGGTTGATTAGAACTGAATTGGCTGGAATTCTACATGAATTAGGCCCAACCAATCAACTCACTAGGTGAACAGATCAGCTTAGCTGAGCGAGACGGCCGGTTCACTTGGTGAACCAATCAACTCGGTTGGCCCAAGGAAGGTTCTAGTAACTTTACCGAATTTTTGAGAAAGTTTGATCGTTTTGATTAATCAATTCTATTGATACAAGGAAATTAATGCTCACATTAACTGAAAATGATTTTTCCAAATTTGTGTACGATTGAGAAACTACAAGATGACCATCTCATAGTGTGAGACGATCAAATATCGTGCCAAATGACCATTTGGGTTTCCAAACAACTGGTTTGGGTGTCACGTCTTGCAAAAATATTTGGGTCCCTTCCACTCCCACACAGATCCCAAATAGACTAGGAACCCTATCCATAAACCTGCCTATAAATAGAGGGGTACTGAGGGATTCCCGAGGCACACAATTGAGAATTAGTTTCTTTGACAATTGTTGTCATCTCTAGTTGTGGTAAACAAGAGAGCCCAAGCGAGTCCTACCTGACTAGGGAGAAATAGCGACAGGAGAGAACAATTAAGGATCATAGTTGTGGGAGACCAAGTGACCAGTATGCCAACATGAGAGACAGATCCTTCCTGTCCATTCTACAAGAATGACTGGAGTTCCAGTTGTTATGTATCGACTACTCTATTGGTAGGAGTCCATTGGCTACTGCTAGGAGGACAACATCAATTTGCAGACCGTCGCAATACCACAAAAGTCGTTGCAGAAGTTGTCCAGTCTATCATCCATGGAGAAGATTAGGAGCTACACAGACTTTGACAAGAACAACTAGAATATAGCTTCACTGTAATGAGTTGTTGTCACTAGACTTGCTCTAGGACTAGGTATAAGCTCGTGAAACCATCCTTCCTATGTCATGGTAGTTGAGGCAATCTTGTTGTTATGGGAATACAGATATATAAAAAATTGTTTCTACTACCATACTGTGTGCCCAGATTTCCCAATAGTTACAACAACTCTTGCTCATCACAATCCATCCTTGCCCTTTCATAAAGGCTTTACTTCTTATCAGATCATGCACATCAACGTGTATCGGATCTACATCCGGAATCACATACCAAGATGAAGAAGTATTCAAATTTATCTTATAACATTTTATACCTAAAGTAGATGTCACTGCCTCTTCCTTCTTTTTCTTTAGTTCCTCCAGGAAGAGAGGGAAATTTCTCTTCCAGTATCCATCCTAGTGACAGTGGTGACACTTTCCTCCCTTCTTTACTCCTCCTTTTCCCTTGAGATTTGAAGACTTGGGCTTCTGGAAAACTTTCGAACTCTTCATAGTGTTGCCTTTATTTTTAGACTTTACCTTTGTCTTATTGATCATCATCACAGACTTGGGCTTGTCTTTCTTCATTTCTACCTCAGTTGTTATCAACATGCCTAGTAACTCTTTCAACAACTTGTCAAAGTCATTCGTGTTGTAGTTCATAACAAACTGACTGTATGACTCTGATAGAGATTGCAGAATCACATCATTGGCCAACTATTGACCCAAGGGGAATCCCAATCTAGATAGTTTCTCCACTTACCCAATGATCTTGAGCACATGAGGACCTACGGGATCTCCATCTACCATGTTATATTTGAATAGTGCCTTGGAGACATCATATCTCTCATGTCTTGCCTGATCTTGGAACATGTTCTTGCGATTTGTGACCATCTCAATAACATCAATGTTCTCATGTTGTCTTTGCAACTCATAGTTCATAGAACACAACATCATCTTCAATATGTAAGCATCCATTTCAACTGTAGGTGTGATGGAAAGAGGTTCATCTTACTCTGGTGTCTTTACGACATAGAGCTTGCACTCTTGTGTGAGAACAATTCTCAACATCTTGAACCAGTCATGGAAGTTGTTCCCATTAAACTTGTACATCTCAAGGACTGATAGTAGAGAAAAGGTTTTATTGTGTGTAGCCATTTGATTCTACAAAAGAATTTGCAATTTTGTCAAAAACTCATTTTTTATTTGATTTGATTTGAATTGTAAAATTTGAAGATATTCAATTAGGTCTTTAATTAATTATGACTCCCACTATTTCATTCAAATTGATAGCCCTTACATATCAATTAGAAAGATTGTATTGTAAAACCTTCTAGTGAATCAAGATCTAGAATAATTCAACTATTACTTGGCCAACACTAGCGTCCATAGTCAATTATTAAGGTAGGAAACTTTTTCCGATTGCGTCATATGTAATTCTTGGATAGATGATATGTAAAACTCCTTGACATAGTCATCTTCATGCATGTGGTTCTTAATCCCATTAAGTACACCAATTAAGTCTGACCCAAAAGGCAACACGATAGATATGCACCCTGCTTGGGTAGAACCTACATATCTACCATCACACTTCTACGAGATGGATGATGCACCATGCTTGGGCGTAACCTATACTTGGTCGATCAATGTTTTTATGTGTGTTTCTTATAGAAAGAATCTAAGACTTAATATATTATTTGAGGGAGTTTGGAATTATAAATGCATATTCCTTATCTAATCACCACATTTATATGCTACATATCATATACATTCTATATCCCACAACGTAACCATGCACTATAAAACATTAGTGATGGTTATGGCGATACTACTGCAATTCCTTAGAGCCACAAGGAATTACTACCACCTAGGTCAACATCACATGTATGAACCTATTGTTGATGTAGATTTGTGCTTGCCAATGCGGGTTGATAGGTTCAACCCTTAAACCAGTCATCTCGTCTCTTGGTCGGTCGGTTGGTCATCAATGGTCATCTGGCCTCCTGTTTGAACGATGTTTGGAAACCTCCAAATGGACATTTGAGTCCACCAGGTAGTCGGTTTGCTCTCTTGCATTCTTCCTTCCTTGGTCCTCCATCTGATTGGCTCATCATGTGAAACACTCAGCTAGCCAAATGCTCATCGTCATCTTTGAAGAGAAGCTATCCTATTGCTATTAAACTTATTACATGGTAATGAGAAAGCTTGAGTTACATTTGAGGGGAGAAAAGGCAGAAAACAATAATACTTTTACATTGGGAAGAAGAAGGTAGAGGTTCGGTACACAAATTGAGATAAAACATGTATAACTTAAACCATCCAACCACACATAGATATTTGGGTTATTGTCCATAACCATGCTACACATCCACCATCAAAACTCACTTTTAGGGTGACGCATGTAAATTGCATATATATCATATCATATATATTAGTTTGGGCTTATATGTGGTCTTTTATCAGATATACATATCAAGAAGTTTAAGTATTTGCATCTTATGCAATAATTAAATGATGAAAATAAAAAATCCAATCATATCAATTATCCCAAAACATAGTAAATTTATGTGGCATTGATACCACTAATGGCAAATATGGGCATCAGATTGGAAGCGGAAAAGAAAATAAAAATTGTCCATATTCCTAATAACAACAAGATTGCGTCAACAACTATATAATGGGAAGGATGGTTCAACACTTTCATACCTGGTCTTGGAGCAAGTCCAATAACTATTCCTCATTGTAGTAGTACAACTCTCCTGGTTGCAATGGGACGACATCTACATCAGCTCCTGGTCTCCACCAAAGATGGCAGGCTGATGTTTCCCTTATAGAGGGAAAAGTATCCACACTTCTATGGTAGTCCACACGGACCACCTATTACTCTTGTAATTCTAATAGAAAGGATGGGAAGGAGTTGTCCCTTCCGTTGATGTACTAGTCACCAACTTGCTCTCCTACAGTTGTTCTTGCTTCCTATCCCTCCCTTTAGTGGGTAGGACTTTCTCGGGCTCTCTATTAATTATCACAACTAGAGAGGACAAAAATTTTCAAAGTCAATTGAGTTGTCTCTCCAAGAAGCCCCCAGTACCCTCTATTTATAGAAGGGTTAGGGTTAGGGTTCCTAGTCCGTGTGGGAGTCAAAGGGACTGAAATCTCATGAATTTTCACAATCTACAATAGGCAAAATGGTCAATTCACTAGTGAGTCAATCAGTTGGCATTTGAGTTGATCGGTTCACCCATTGAACCAGTCGTTTCATCATGTTTCCCAATTGCAATTGTATTGGCAAGTAATATCTGATTTAATGTACAACATGATGTCAGCAAAAATCCTTGAATCAATAGAATTGATCCACCAACTGCTTGGTTCACAACCTAAGTTGGTCAGTTTATGGACCTGAGCCAATCAGTTCACTTCCTCAACTGGTCAGTTCACAGTCTAGAATTGCCAAACTTGGTTCAATTGACCTGATACACTAAAATGATCAGTTCAACACTTAAACTGGTCAGTTGAACTGTCCAGTTAGTCAAATTTCAACCAATGTTGTTTAAATTGAATACCTAAACACTTTAGCAATTAATTTAATTATCATTCATGGTTAAGCTCCTCTTCTAGGTTTATCCTATGTGTGTGACCCCATAGGTTACATGTTATGTTGGAAGTGAATGTCCATAATTAACTTATGACATCACAAGCAAAGAGTGGTGCCTAGTCACACATCATTGCTACCCAAATAATTAGGAAAGTTGGCGAACAACTTCAACCTACGATTTGTGTTAGGTGTTACAGTGATGTCTAATTCCTTTGTCTCTAATATCTGGAATGAACTCAAGGCATGGAACTGTCATCCTCTAAATGTTCAATTCATTTTCCTTGATTTAGAGTAGATTGTCTGAGATATATGTGACCTCAACGTCATATATTGATTCACATGTGCATGCACATGCTTTTCTCAGCCTCACTTATCAAGTGGCCTAGATATCATGCTCTAGTAGGAGGGACAAATCCCATCTACATCACTCACAATCATCCCCATGTGTCATAACATTTCTGATCATCACCTTTATGCTAACCCTTATTCAGGATCACATTGGATGATGTCAAAACATATTGAACGACATGTGGTGAGTGTAGTGACTTTAGGTCTAAGAACCACAATCACCATCTTCACTATGTTAGATGATTACAACCACCACTTATGGTTTCCATGTGTCACTCTCAAGGTGAGTCTATTCGATATACTATTCTCCAACAACTATCTATGTGCTTGGTTTCATATCACATATATCATGACTGATGAGATTCTATCATCAACCAGCATACACTCTAGTCTTTAGTGTTACTACTTTCTATCTGCCTTCCATAGTAACATCTGACCATGGACATAATAACAATGTACATACTCTTAGAATTCGTATGATCTCATTGTTCAAGTCATGTACTTGAAGACATATGTCATGGAGTATTGTCATTCTTTAGAAATTCATTATGTTTCCTCATTATCTCATAACGGAGTGAAACATAATGAATTGGAAGCTTGCCTTTATTTTAGCTAACCAAATCATTTATGTAATATGTCATTGCAATCATCATATGATCGGCTCTCTGGGCATACATACCAACATAATGAAACTAAGGAGGCATATGAACCAAGGAAAAGAGTATGAGGTAGCAGGGGTTGAACATGTCCTGGGAGACACTAGAGCATGTTATAGTGTTGTTAGTGGTGAAGGAGGTATCAAGTTGCAGAGGTAGAAACCTCTATAGTCTATCCATTGTTTGTCAGCTGCAGACTTGGTAGAAACCTAAAGGTTTAAGATTGCACAATGCAGATGACACTCTAATGAGAGGAGGAGAAGAAGAAGGAAGATAAGAAGAATAAGGATAAGAAGAAAGGGAAGTGAGGAGAAAGTCACACAATGTTCACTCATCGTGAGAACCCATTCTGGTCGTTGTAATCAACATGTGGGTTTCCCTCTGTTATCCCCAAGGCAAAAGATGAAGAGATGGGGGCCAGCAAGGGCTTTAGGGTATTTGAGAGTGGTCAGAAGGGTCAGGAAGTGTGTGAGGGAAGTAAGAGGAAAGACCTATTGGTGAAAAGGAATTCTCGGTGATTTTATAGTTGCATAGAAGTCAATAGGGTAGGAAGAGGATGACCCGCTCTCTAAGAGATCAGTTCAATGCTGATCTGAAGTTGTCAGATAAGGATAATGTAATACATGTAAATGCCAAAATGTGTGGAAGAGAAAATATGTGAAACTTTGGGGGGGGGATATGTCCCATTGAAACTATCCATCAACCTAGTTTATTTAAACATAATGATTCAAATAGATGGGGAAATGTTATCCAAATATTGTCAAATTTTCTTCGTAGGCTATTTGAGATGCAAGGAGTATGAATTTTGCATCAATTTTATATTTTAATTTTTTTGTTAGAATTCATTACTTGCATATTAATCATTCAATAATTTACTCCTCCTAGTTAATCAATGGTGACACATTATTTCCTATTAAATCAATTTCTTTTATATTTTAATCATATAAGATTCTAAAGGATCAAAACAGAGTCAAAAATAATTAATTGGTGTATTCATATATAGAAGGATATTATTGGTTTAGTTTTTCTATGTCATCCTAATGTCTCATATAAAAAGGATATTATAACTACATCATGCTATTTGACTTTAATTTATCATATTATACCTTACATCAGGGGAAATACTTGATATTACCATAATTTTAAGAGGTCTAGAATAAGAAAGGGTTATGCCATGAACCTATATTCAATTATCTTACAACACTCCAAACCTTAAAGAATATTTTGTCCCTGAAATCCATCCATCTATAGCTAGGTATATGTACTAGATTATGATTCCCAATCCAATGATAGATTTAAATTGACATAATTAGTGGATCATAATGTATCACTCCATGTCACACTTATGGTCTAATCCCAAGGGGAAAATATATCACTCCATGCATAAAATACCCATTAGTCTTCTCATATAGTTTGTTGGTCTAGGGAGATTACACCAAAACCCAACATTATCTTAATAGTGATGTATATGTTATTAAGGTGGTTTCACTATCCACTTACCATGATCGATTTCACTTCCATAAATTATCATGGTTTTTTTCTCACTTAGTAATCTACCATACTTATGTTCACTAATTTGAATAAGGAATGATAAATTATATGTATAATAGTAATTATCATGTATCATTCATGGTAGTCAAATGGGCAAGGTTTACCTTAACCCGGTTCAGTGCTAGCTAAATTAATTACCCAAGTATTACCTATATTTACCTCTATTTAGTTTAGTTAGTCATTGGATCAATTTACAATCCTAAAGATTAAGGGATACAAGAGTCCACCCCTTAAAAGTACTAATCTATAACTTAACCAAATATCTAGAGGACAACAAGGGTGGATCAACCAGATCTTATATAAATTCAAAGCTTCTTCTTCACACTCTCTACACCACACTTAACTCTAGGGTTTCAGGGTGATCAGTGTTTCTACACTAAATAGTTTCTATACAATTGAAGTTGTCTTGTGGTGGTAACTTGATTCCAAAAAAACCTTCAAAAAAATGATGAAATATTTTCCATTGTACATTTATTTGGTAATGAGTATGAGTTTGACAATGAACAATTTTGATGGAAATCCATAAATGGTGACAAAATTGATCTGAGAGCAAAGTCATCCACCTTTCGACACATAACACATATACTATTATTCTATCATCATTTCATCCCACAAAGGGGTCTAATCTTCTAACACCTAAAAGGGAATATGACTATATCTCCAATATGTAAACATAAGAGGGAGAAGGGTTTATTAATAATCATGGTCAACATCTATCAAACCCTTATAAAACATGTAATCCTCCATTATCCACCTCATTCTAATCATGAATTATACTACATCATCTCGAGACATAGGAAAGTCATATGATCATCCAACCAATATATAGAAGAAATTAGGGTTTCTCATCACTTGTTAGTTTACAACCATGGTGACATCATAAGGCAAGGTGAACTATATAGCCAAATTACACATCATCATGTTCACTAGGTAAACTAATTACATCATGGATATGAGGAAGGTAAATTCCTAAGAATATTATTGAACTAATAACTTCCATTCTCCAACCCTCATGCACGTGGCTTATCAAGCTCGATGAGAATAGTATGCAACCCTTATATAGATGGGTTGGGTCATATCTATGTTGAGATACTATATGTTGAAGGGATGGAATACCTATCCATAATAGAGCTAGTTCATATTTCAAATAGTAACAAGGAAATCACCTCAATCCTAAATGTTACGATAGGTTTTTTTGCACTTGTAATCCATGCATGCTCAGTACCCAAAAGGACATACATCGGGCTTGGTAGAAAGACAACAAAGTAATTGGGTTAAGGTGAGAACTAGGATTATTCCTATCTATGAATGTTCAAGTCAACCTACACTTCATAGTAGTCCAATTGGAAAACATGAGAGGGAAACTATTCACTAAATGGGTCAAATCCTATGTAGGTGATATTTCCACCTCCATAAGCAGGGTACGGGTGATCAGCGATACACAAAACTAAATCTCAACCACATAGGTAATAAGGGAGTGGAAGTGACCACATTATTTAGGGATTGAACTCGTAGTTGGTTTTCCAAAACTTAGGGAAAGGCATGTCAAAAACATATATAGGTGTAATTTACTACCTAATTAAGGAACAACATAAGATAACTTGAAATAGTCATGTCACAGACTGCTTAGCCTCAAATACCTTATTGTTAAGAGTGTGACCCGATAGCTGATCCACTTAAATGCTACAATATGATATCCAGATAATAATAAAACAATAGAAAACAAAAACAATTACAAAGTTACAAGATGATTCATATACAATTGTTCCTCACCATAAAATGTGGTATAGAAAAGTAGAAAAGGTATATGTCTAATGAATCTAATAACATGCATGAGCCATTGCAGAGGGAAACACTACCATTACAAGCTATGCTTCAATTCAAATACTTGAATATTGTATTCTTGTGCCCTTGTACTATAATATATCTACACCTAGGTCAAAGGGGAACATCCCCCAGAAAATAGAAAACAAAGGCATGTATCTTTGGATACTGATGTGCATATAAACAAGATGTGGGAATTATATTGAGTTATAAGTATTAAAAGGATGTTCCCATGAAGAAGGGGTCACACAAAAGTAGGTAAGTTCAACAAGAGTCAAATCCAGAGATCCATGCATAAATTTATGGAGTGCAATATCTAAGATAAAAGGAACATATTTCTATAAAAAACATTCACAAGTTCCAAATAAACAAAATATTTGCATTATAGAAAATGTAGACTAAATATTCCAAAAATATGGTCATAACACCATAGGATCATGGTCTAAAAGTAAGGGTGGAAATGCCACACACGGAGCAGATCAGGTGTGCCCCTTATGAGTATGTTTGTACATAAGTGATTGACCAAAAATGTGCATCCAAAAAGGAGAGGATCTAGAGTAATTAGAATTTTAAATTTATAGCCCGACACTTAGGCCCCAAAACTATAATAATGGGGTCTGAGGTTTGTGTTCCTTATGGAACATTGATACTCCAACAAGGAAGCAACAAATAAGCAAAACCAAAGAAAACAAAAATAAACGGGCAAGGATTTTTGAAGGATAAGAAAACAAGTATGGAAGGAAACTTGGATCGGGTTTCACCATCTAAGATCTCTCACCAACAAGCATTACTCACACCCATTGTATGCCCTTAGCAAGTTTACAAGCAATCATCATAAGCATCTATTCCCTCTTCTCTCAAGCTTAGGATAGATCTATATTATAAGGTTTCCCTCTCTTGAGATGAAAAAAAAACAATCACAAGGCAAACATATGATCTTTAGCTTAAACATTCCAACATTATCATGCATTCATGCAACTCCATAACTCTTAGATGTAGTAAATACTACTCTCTCGAGGCATTAATAATCAAACAACACAAGATGGTATCTACACATGAAAGTGAAGCATTAAGAACAAGAGTATATATTTAAACATTTCTAAGAGTATTTATTCAATAATTATAAGTATTTCTTGTTGGGAGAACCTTAGTGGCTACTCCCAACCCAAGTAATCGACTAGCCACTCAAAGTGGTGAATGAAACATCAGAATTATAGTTGTGGTGAGACATGAAGATGGAGATGGAAGGGGGTGAATAGACTCATAGAATAAGGAGGAAGATAACCAACAATAACCCCAAATAAGTCAGGGTCGATGAAAACTTTCTTCTCTCTGGACCCGGCGTTGGCATTGAAGATGGATGCTCCATCTCCCTTCTTCTCTCGAAGAAGGAACCTGGAACTTCTCGGCGAATATGTAGGTTTGATTTTCCTTGAACTCTCATCCTTAGAGTGCACAAACCAATGGGTGGATGTGGGATTTGATGGATAGGTAGCTTTGTGGTAGCACTTCATCATCTCTTTTGTGATACGATTGACCCCTTCTTCACCCATGGGGTCTTCTATTTATAGCCCACGGTGCAGGGTTCTAGGAACTAGTTATCAAACTTTACTTTCACCCTAAGTCTTCTGAGCATGTGCCTTAGGGTACATGCTTAATGGTTCTAGTGATTGATGTGCACAAAACCACCATCATTTGTTGGAAACATAGGCAGGGCATTAGAAGATGGCTCTCTATCTGTGTGTCCTTTGGTAGACGTCACAGGAGGGCCATCAAAAGAGGTGTCAGTAGATGTTCCATCAGTAGATGTGGGTCTGCTTAACCATTGAGAGAAGTCCCTCCAAGCGGACCAACAATAGACGTGACCTTCAGTCTAACCATTGGTATATGGTCGTATTCGAGCTATCCATCAGAAGTGCTGACTTTAGGACAGTCATCAGAAGGACAAACCGATGGGTGCCCTGTCCAACGTACCTTTTGTTGGATATGTAGTTGTGTATTTCTTGGGGACTGTCAATTTTGAAAATTGATGGGTGGTCGGCTTGGTAGATAACTCAATGATTCTCTTGGTGTGCTGTGAGTCAAAGATGACAATTGGTTGCGGAAATCAATGGGGAACCAGTTCAAGATTAAAAACCAACATTTTATGAGTTACCTACATGGAAATGGGTACTTAAGCATGAATCAAGACATAAACAATAAGCATGAACAAAATGTAAGGTGGTTAAAGCAAAATTGTATTGTGGGAGGAATTTTAAGGCAAAATCAAGAACGATACATCCACAAAATTGGATATCATCAATAAATTCCACTATTCTAGATATTCTAGTCAAACATTTAGCATGCAAAAATAGAGTGGCAAAATTATCCTTCCAATCATATTTCACATAAAGTACTAAAAGCATAGCAAGAGGGGTCAAAGGACCCAATTAAATAGAATAATTCAATGTCAACAAGAATACATAAGATTTGCCGACAAGGAGTGGCTCAAGTGGTCAAGAACGATGTCTCCTCGTGAAGGGACCCAGGTTTGAATCTCAGCTGCCGCCTTGGTTTACCACCCTCCCAGATGTTCGAACTCTGTCACAAGTGTGGGAGAGGGGGAGAGAATGCCTCTCTTTATCCCAAGAATACATAAGATTTGAAATCATTAAATATGGATGTTCAACTTTGGATTTCCAAAAAAAGGATTAGTCAAGTAAATTCCTCAACATATAAATTTAGACTACAATCATAATAATTCCTAAAATGAAATAGGGATTGTAATACCAAATATTTTGTCAACATACTTACCAAAAAAATATTTTGTCAATATATGTCCATACCTAAAACCTAGATCCCAAGACCAGGCCCATATATCACCTATCAACATTTATATATAAAACTATAGCCAAGGTCCTATTAAACATTCAACCCTAGAACTTGATTTCCAACAGAGTAGATTTAGGTTCAAAAACCCATCTAACTAAATAAATCGTAATTCTAGGATTCTAAAATATATTTTTGACACCCTATAATTGATTTTTTATTTTACCATGTTATATAATGATACATGGACAAAATTTGAGCTAAATGGCTGGTATGACCCACATTGCAATTTTAGGTCATATGGTGTGACATAACCAGTTTAGTAAAATGCCAAATCCAAAAGTTGGATGTTCGCATGAAACCAAGGTAGTGACAAACAATATCATCCTCTCTCAAGCCACATTAATTCATTTGTAGGAAAGCATGGCATCCCACTACCCAAGATCTTCCCCTTACCCTGGGAGAAGATAGCTTTTTCTTGACTCTATAGCATCATAGAAAAGACCCATGGATCACAAGCCGCACTTAAATATCCCTTCTCATCATACTACTACTGAACCACAAGGGTGATTGTTGGTGATGATTGTCAAATCCATATATCAAACTAGAAGGCATAATCACCATGATAAGGGAGAGAGATAAAAATAGGTATTAAAATGCAATCAAGGTCATTGCTAGTGTATTTAACACCAAAGAGAGATGAGGAATTTGATTGAAACAAACCCCAAGAAAATGAGATACGAATACATGAAGTTATGACTCCAGCAAAAAATGCTCTACATAGGGAGAGAAAATAGGGAATGGATGGATTACTAAGAATTTATAGACAAGGGTTGGAGAATCTTTGGAATCTCTTTCTGATCATGTCTGAGATGCCCACACTCTATTGGAAGACTCCAACATCCATGTTGTGTATCTCTAGAAAGCTCCAACCTATTCAGACACCTGTCAAGGTCTATCACATTGTGCTAACACCAAACCAATCCTTGGATCATAAAAATTACTTGTTGGTGTCACTTTGGCCTCAATAGTTGATTAGAGGCACTTGCAACCACTAGATCTAAACAATAGTAGGAAGAAGGGCACCGAAGGAGGTTTGAAACTATGATGGAAATGAGGAGGAAGATGAAACAGGGAAAAGAATATGAGGCATATGGGGTTGGAAAAGTCTTGGGAGTCATTGGAGCATGTTATGGTGTTGTTAGTGATGAAGGAGGCAACAAGTTGTAGAGATAGCCGCTTCTCTAGTCCAACCAAGGTCTGGAAACTATAGTTTCTGAAGAAACATGAAGATAATGCTTGTGCAATGCAGACTATTCTTCAATGGAGAGGAGGAGAATAAGTAGGAGACAAAAGAGGAAGAGAATAATAAGAAGAAGGAGAATAAGAAAGGGAAGTTGGGATAAAGTCGCACAATGTTCACTCACCATGAGAATCCACATCGGCCTCTGTAATCAACTGGAAGGTTTCCCTCTGGTTAGTCTCTACGCACTAGATAGAAGAGAAGGGATGTCGGCAAGGTCTTTGAGGCATTTGTGAGTGGTGAGGACGATTAGGGAGTAGGGGAGGAAAGGAAGAGGAGAGACTACAAGGTGAAGCAAAATGCTTGGTGAGTTTATAGATACGTAGAATTAGGGAGGGTAGAAAGAGGATGACCCACTCTCTGAGAGATCATGTCAACGCTGATCCAGAGACATTAGCTCAGGAGAAAGCAATACATTTAAATAATAAAAATAGTGTGATGGAGAAAAAAATAAATTGGAACTTTAGGGAAAAATATATCACATTGATCCTATCCATTATACCTATTTTATTAAATGTACTGATTCAACTGGATGGGTAAATGTTATCTAAATATTGTCAAATTTCTTATATAATTTATTTGAGATGCAAGGATTCTGAATTTTGCATCAATATTATAGTTTGAAAATGATCGATGTTAGATATAAATAATTTCATAATAAACATTCATTAAATATATTTGCTCCTCTTGATTAATCAATAGTGGCACACTATTTCCTATGCAATCAGTTTCTTTTAGCTATTAATCCTATAAGATTCTAGAAGATCAAATGGGAGTCAAACATCTTATTTGATGTATTTTTAAGGAAATATGGCTACAGAGCAGGCGGAGGAATTTAAAAATTTATATACAATATTCCCATAATCAATAGATCACGTCAATAATTATAATGTAGGAAGGATAGATTCAAGGATATACTTGGTCCTGGAGCAAGTCCAGTGGCAATCCTCATCATCATAGATGTGCAACTTTGAATCCTGGTTGCATTGGGACTTGTCTAAATGCTGCTCCTCTTGGTCAACACCACAGACTACAGTCACGAATGTCATCTCCTTCAACACCTCCTCTTGTCACGAACTAATGGTTGATTTTGTCATCTGAGCGGAAAACAATGTCTTCTCACCTCTACGGTAGTCCACACAGACCACCTAGAACTCCTTTAGTCCTTTTAGGATGATCAAGAAGGAGTCCTCCCTCTCTATCAATGTACTAGTCACTAACTTACTCTCCCATGACAATGATCTCAATTGTTGTTTCCCTTATTGTTCCTACCTAGTCGGGTAGAACTTGCTCAGGCTCTCGTCGTTACCACAACCAGAGTGGATAATGTTTTTCAAAGAAAATATTTCTCAATTGTTTATTTTGTTCTCTAGGAAGCCCCAAATTTTTGCAACAATTATGGAAATCTCACAACATGTGACAACTTAGATGGTTGTCTTCCATGGAAGAAGGTCATTTGGCACAGCCCTGACGGTCATTTGGCTATTTCTTGGTTGTCTACAAATTTGAAATATCAATTACCATCAATGTTAGACATTGATTTCCTTGTACAACAAGTATTGGTCAAGCAAAATGAATAGGGAAACAACTAGAACCTTCCTCGACTGAACTGGACCATCTCGCCCATGTGAGACAACTGTCTTGGTCACCCAGACGGTCAACTGGTGACCCAATTCAAGCCAGTTTGGTTGGGTTAGTTCATTCCTTAGCCAGATTCAACACAAATAGGCCTGACACCCAGACGCCTATCCCAATTCTTGATACGATTGTTTGGCACTTCTAGATGGTCGTCTCAACACTTGAGATGGGCATTTGGTAGTGTTTTCAGCCTATTTTTTGCGTGAATCAAATACCTAAACACTTAAGTACTTAATTCAAATGTCGTTCAAAATCTGAACTCCTCTTGTAGGTCAAGACCTATGTGTGTGACCCTATAGGTCCCATATTATGTTGGAAGTCAATGTTCATAACAACTTATGACATCACAAGTAAAGAGTGGTACCTAGTCGCACATCATTGCTACCCAAGTAAATGGAAAAGTTTGGGGAACAATTTCAACCTACAATCTATGTTTGGTGTTGGAGTGTTTGTATATTTCCTTTGTCACTGATGTTCGGATTGAAATAGAGGTCAGATCGATCACCCTCATTATTATTCAATCTTATTTCTTGAATCAAGAGCAGACTGTCTGAGATATATGTAAGCTCAATATCACATATTGACTCACATGCACATGGCCATGCTTTTCTCAGTCCCGATAATCAAGAGTCCTAGGACATCACACTCCCATAGGAGGGTGAAATCCCATATCTATCACTCACAGTCAATCCCCATGTGTCAAAGCCACCCAATCATCACCATTGTAACAACCCATGTTTCAGGACTGTGTTTGATGATGTCAAAGTGTACCCAACAACTTGTGTTGAGTGCATTGATTTCAGGTGTAAAAATCACAACCGCCACCATCACTGTGAGAGCTGACTATGACTTCCATAATGATGGATTCCATGTGTTAGTCTCATAATGGGTCTGTCTGATACACTATTCTCTAACATGTATATGTGTGCTTATTTTGGTCTAGCCATATCATGACTCACAAGATTGCATCATCAATCAACTCACACTCTGATCTTATGTGTTATTATTATCTATCAACCTTCCACAATAACAATCGATCAGGGACATAATGAGAATATGTATATGTACTCTTAACATCTGTATTATCTATTTTCGACAAGGCTAAAACTTGAAGAAATAAGTAATTGAGTAATATTATTATCTAGACATTTATAATGTTAGATCATTATCTCATAACTAAATTAACCAGAATAAATTGGAAGTATCCTTTATTTATTATTCAATTCAATTGCAAGTTATGCCATTACAATAATCACATGATTGGTCTGGGCATATATACCAACAGACTCCCACTTGCACTTAGAGACAATCACCTACGCATTGTATTTCAAGTCATCTTACATGTCTATCATGCTTATGTTGTGAAAGTTCTTTCATCAAAGGATCGACAATGTTGCTTTCAGTTAGTACTTTGCAAATCTTTACATCTCCACGTTGCACGATCTCTTGTATGAGATGGAACTACCCTTGTATATGTTTTGAGCACTGATGTGATTTGGGTTCCTTAGCTTGCACAATAGCTCCATTGTTGTCACAATATATCTCTATTGCCTCGTTGATGCTTTGAATGACCCCAAGTTCTATGATCAAGTTCTTGATCCATACAGCCTCCTTTGCTGCACTCGATGTAGTGATATACTCGACATCTGTTGTAGAGTTAGAAATTGTTTCTTTCTTGGAATTCTTCTAGCTCACAACTCCATTGTTGAGTCATAACACGAATCCATATTGTGACTTGTAATCATCTTGATCAGTCTAGAAGCTTGCATCGGTGTAACCTTATACCACCAATTCTTCCTCTCTGTCGTAGACTAAGAACTGATCCTTATTCCTTCTCAAGTACTTAAGGATGTTCTTCATGGCTATCCAGTGAGCATCACCTGGATCTAATTGATATCTTCTCATCATGCTCAAAGCATAAGAGACATCTGGAGGGGTACATATTATTGCATACATGATTGATCCAATTTCCAAGGCATATGGAATCTCACTCATATGTTCCCTTTCTTCACAAGAATTGGGATATTGGGCTCTAGAGATGGGGACACCATGGCACGTAGGTAGGTTTCCTCTCTTTGAGTTCTCCATGCTGAACCACTTCAACACTTTGTCAATGTATGTGCTCTGACTTAAGAAGCCTTCTGGATCTATCTCTATAGATCTTTATCCCCAAGATGTAGGATTCTTCTCCCAAGTCTTTCATAGAGAACGTATTTCCAAGACAAGTCTTTACCTTTTGTAAAGTAGGAATTTCATTCCTCATCAATAATATGCCATCTACATATAATATGAGGAATTCCACTATGCTCCCACTAACCTTCTTGTACACACAAGGTTCATCTTCATTTAGAACAAAGCCAAACTCTTTGACTGTCTCAACAAAATTAAGAGGACAGCTCCGAGATGCTTGCTTCAATTAATATATTGACTTTTGTTGCTTATACACATTATTTGCATCTTTTAGATCAATAAAACCCTTAGGGTGTGTCATGTACACATCCTCGAGTAAATTCCCATTAAGGAATGTTGTTTTAACATCTATTTGCCAAATTTCATAGTCATGATAATCTGCAATAGAAAGCATGATCCTGATGGACTTAACCATGGCCATTGGAGAAAAGGTTTCGTCATAGTCAACACCTTAAACTTGTCTGAAACCCTTTACAACCAATCTGCCCTTATAGGTTTGAACTTTTCCATCCATGTATGTCTTCTTCTTGAAGACCCACTTTCACCCTATGGGTTTTACCCTTCATATGGATCCACCAAAGTCCATACTTTGTTGGTATACATGGATTTCATCTCAGATCTCATGGCCTCAAGCCATTTCTCAGAATCTAGTCCCTTAATAACATCTTTATAGGATATTGGCTCATCATCTATGACCAATTAATTGACTTCCTAAGTTACAAGATATCCAAATATCTCAAGTTCAAGGTGTGTCCTATTAGATCTATGAGGTTCATGTGTTATCTGAGGAGTTTGAGATTCCACAACACCTTGTGATTGTCTAGGTTCCTGTGACAACCACTATCCAATGATAACAATCATCACACAAAACCTCGTGGAAACAACCATTAACTATTACCAAAAATCATTAAAAATTAAAACCATTTTTTCACAAAGATCCATTGCCATAAACTTTTCACAAAAGGCCCAAGGCCATATTTACATATGCATCATTGTCAGCTCATACATACATCCTTCCTTCATATAGTAAGGATATGAGATAGCAGTTTCTTTACCAAAAGCGTTCACAAAAGTAACATCATACATCAAGGAATTTCTAGCCAAAATCTCATATCGATCGTAAAACCATATAAGAAAATGATCTCCCAAGGACCTGAGAGTACAGTGATGACTCATAGGAATCTATTCTACTACACACATAACAACACACTCAACTTGAGCTGTTACTACTATTCCTGCTATTGTTGCTTGCTCTCAACTATATGAACACTATCTTCTTGTGCACGTCCCCCTAAAAAGTTGTGGAACCCATGGGGTGAGACAACAAGTCCCAACGAGAGATATAACTCTCTACCAACATTATTATTATCACAATGCTAAACTTTTATAAAAGAGAGCAGAAGAAACCTTTATTGAATTAAATGTGTATAATTGTTGATCATATACAGGATAGAGAAATCTCAATATCTCATTAGTTTGATTATCTCTAACTAAGCATTTGATCATTTAATCACTTTTAAAAGGAATTTTAAGAACATGTATAACTCTTACAAACTAAATAGTATAAAAACAAATCAATGCTTCAACCAATGTTTCTGTATTTGATCCTTAAAAAAATATGCTACATGGCTGATTACATCTTTAAACAATCCATCTTATGCCCTACGGAGATGGGAATATACCTTTCATCTCCAACTGACTATTGTGAAGCTAGCATCAGTGCCATATAGGTCTATGAAAGAGTCAGAATCCACGACCTTATCTTCCCCAGTCAATACAAGAGTGGCTGTAACAATTGAGTCAATCTGCATTTTAGCTAGCCTGGCATATAAAGACTCTTCTCTATAGAGATACAACATGTAGCATGTTCTCTATTTAGGGTATGACCTTCAATCAATCATGCTTATATATATTGAGTCATGGACGCAACCATATTCTTCTTTTGTATTGGATCTATGACCTCAACTGCACTCTTTTAGGAAATCGCTCGTAGATAATCCTATGGATTTAGGATACAATTTGTATCCCACATATTCAGCAGTATACACTCCGGGTTAAACACATTTCACCATTCAACAAATCCTGACACCGAATGGATCTATGGCCAGGCCAACTAAATTTTTAGTTTACTTGATAGATTAAGTTCATTACAACATCTTTTAGCATCAATCAAGTTACAAGCATGAATTGTAAATAAAGGCTACATAGAAAGGTGTAACATATCTTTTCAAGAAATCTTGTATCAATCAGAACATATCTTGTTATCCTTATCCTGAAATCTCAATCCCTTGAACGTATTACTGAGAATATCATCCCTTAAATACTTTCATCGTGATCACATGTTTTGGGTATCAAACCCTCAGTTCAACTTTGAACAGTGTCACCTATTACCAGGCAATAATCATCTCTAGGTCATTAGACCCATATACTTGATTATCACATATTACGGGGTTTCAATTTTTTTAGTTCATTATTGAATAGTGTCACCTCTCATTAGCCAACAACCAACACTAAATCATAAGACCCATAGAAACATTATATATGTTGTTCAAGTATTTCACATGGCTTACATGGCCCATTTAATCTATATAAAGTCACATCACCATAGCCCATATTTGGCTATGCTTATTATCTCAAAACATTTGCATGATTAGGGTCTCATGATAAAAGAGATATCAATTAAATGTCAGCACCATGTTGTAAAAGAATAATCCCTTAATCAATTTTCCTATATAATAAAATGTAAGGTATATAATTTTATCTAATATTCTTTAACCGTTAGAACACCTATGTGTTAGCCTATCATTTTCTTCATGGGATATCAATCCCTCAAACTCACCATTGAATGACACATCACCTTTTAGGCAATTATGTTTTTTTCCAGATCATCATACCTATATACATTCTTTCTATGAAACTATTATATCATAGGTCTCATGAGGCATGATCAAGCCGTAATATATTATAACCACTATATCTCTAACTTGGATATAATCATAAGGCATTCATGGCAACCCTTGAATATTATTATCATGCCATTTCAAGTTACATTTCCTTTTATGATTAGGCCTAGGGTTTCTCTTTTCAACTTGATTAGGGTTTCAGGGTTATATTCAATCATCACCCCTAGATCATAACTCCTCATTCTTAGGATCTTATACTATTATCTTTACATTCAATTGTATCACAGATAATCTATCAATCAAGTTACAACCCTTTCATAATGAATTCTGGCGTAACTGATTAAGGTCTTTAGGGTTTTATTCAACAATTGAATCCTAATTCATAACCCCTCACATCTAGGAGTTTAATTCATTGCTATAAGTATTCAATCATAATTGATTACTCTCATCAATTATCATTAATTGATTATCAACATAAGTTATAACCTTTCTCATATAAGTAGTACAAGTTTCTCTTTCATCCTTACTAGGATATTAGATTCAACTTTAACTTGTTGTATTGACTTGACCCTCTTTAGGGTATACTAGCCTACACTTTTCAAAGTATATCCATGTCATTACTTCAAAGTGTATCCATTGACTATATTCAAGGTATATCGTCCTACACTCATCAAGGTGTGTCTGCCTATGTGTATCGGCCTACATGTTACACCTTGTGTCGGCTTAGACACATGTGTTTGTGTCGACCAAAGTACCATTACGTGTATGGGCCGAAGCATGTCAATTGGTATCGGTTTAGAGATGCTTGAGAAGGTATATCGGATATAGTGTGATTTAGGGTATCGGCCACCCTATCTCATTATGTATCGGACATAGAAAATCATTATGTATCAGCCATATCAATCTATTGTGTATATCAGACACATCATCTACTTAGGGTATCGACCACTCAACCAATTAATGTGTTAGCATTATCATCTACTAGGGTATCAGCCTAGCTTATCCCTTTGAGTATCGGTCACTTAATCTATTAAGATATCAGATATACCATTATTTAGTGTATCTGCCACATAGCACGTTATGTGATATCAGCCTCTAGGGTTTGAGTGGTAATGGATGAACCCTTGTTCAATACTTTAGTTCTCTCACCTACTGACCTTACCATTATTTGGTGTATCAGAAAAGGCTTCAAAGAGTATATTTCCCCCATCTTCACATGATGTATCAGGCTAGAGGGTGTCAGATTGTGAGTGTATCGGATTGCTAGGGTTAGAGTTGGCCATGTCGGCCTCCACACTCAACTAAGACATCATATTATGATATCCCATTTCACTAGACATATCCTTGGTTATGGTAAGTTGGTTCCTTTGAGGCATATTGTTTTTAGAGCATCTAACATATCAACCTAACAACATCATATTGTTTTAAAGCATCTAAAGTCATATCGGCCATCCATGTTGTGTTGCAAGTATGTATGTGTCGGCTTGGATATCTTCTATATATCAGCCTGCCTTATTCTTAATCTTAGAAGACAGGTTAAACAACTAAGAGGGCAGTAGTTCTACTCATGTTACACCCAAAAGGATAGGAGTTCATATGTATCATTTTCCATACTTATACCCTTGTATCGGGTTAGGGTTTCCCACAAACCAATATCAGTTTGTGCATATCAGTTTCATCATCTTCAACCTCCAAACTCTTCATCCATGACTACTCTTAGTTCATGTAAAACAACCCCATACATTCAATCGAACTCATAGAATCATCATTTAATCAAGGAAATTCGAAATAGAAAAAGAATCACCAAGTAGTGCATGATAGAAGATGAATAATAATAAAATTGAGTTCAAGTTATATAATTGGCCTCAAGGTCACAACTAAAACTTCAAGCTTCCAAGCTCCACATTCCGAAGGTTGAATATGACTTATCAAGAGTCCAAGTATTGATCATAACACCTCTATATGAAAGGTGATTACATAGTAAGGAACTTGGTGAAGAAGGAAAGAAAGAAAGAATCATGGTTCGAGATGCATAGCCCATCCAAGGTAGGAGATAACCATAGCTTTACCTCGGGCAAGTTGCTCAGACTTTCCTCTACCTCCTTGAGCTACTAGGGTCTTCCACTAAGCAAGATATAGTAAAGTAATCAAAAGGTTTACTAGGAGGTGAAAAGAGGATTATATGTAAATGAGGCTCATGAAAGAGAGTATATGCAAGGTGTCATCACCATATGTACATGGGTGACATGTGTCCATTCATGGTCAAACCATGAAAACTAATTTATCTTGACATGAAAAATGCTTGTGGATAATCTATGGGTAAGGTATCGGCCATTGGGTAGCTTCCTTGACAAGATAACACAACTTGTCGTCACTTTGTGTACAAATCGACACCACTTTTGCAAGGAAGTCTCAAATTGATAGGATTCACCTATTTGAGGTTCTTAGACCGACATGAATGCTTCCAAAAGTTTTCAAACCAATAGGGAACATCCTTTATGGTTTATAAACTGATAGGCACCCCCATATGCCCTTCACAACTCGACACAACCTCATGTAGGGTTCAAGGTACTCAACTTTTTATGGTTCTAGCATCACTAAGAGTGTTATCACTTAACTAAGACTCAAACAAGGTGCCCCCTTCTCTCTATCTCCTATAGATGATACCAAGAGAGAGTAGGAACACTATAGAGGTGGTAAATTGCACATCAACCCCATATATTGGGTAAATTGCAAGTTACACCAAAATTAGCACATAAAGCATAAGCATCAACCATACAAGCTCAAATTGGAATTTAGGCTTTCCACAAGGTGCCCCTTAGCATCATGCTCTCTCTTATGATGCTAAAGTACTAAGGGAACACCCATTATGTGACATATTAAAAGATAATCCCTTATCTTGGGTAATTTGTAATTTTGTCCAAAACAAGCAAACATTGCTCAACAACATTCAAACATGACCAAACTAGAAACTTAATGTCACACCCCGATCTCACACTAACCACTAATCACGAGATTAGGGCACGACGGAGGGATTATCACATAAACAAATCACTGAGAACTTTTTCTTTTTAAAACCTCGTGATGATATCCGGATTATTGCTGTAAAATAAAACATAATAAACTATTGCGGAAGCATTTCAATTAAACTGGCTAGAGAACATAAACAGAGTTTACAACATGTAACATTGTTTAACAGAAAGTAAAACATGACAGTTAATTTACATCTTTTACACATTCACCATACATACTCTCTCGCACCCACACCATGTCCCAAGGACCGAGGGGAAAGGACTAAGAGACCTCTAACTAAACTAACTACAGATTAAGTGTTAGGATGAAAAGATCCTTCCGATTCCTGGAACTGTTGCTGACCTGAAAAATGTTTGAGTAGAGGGATGAGCCTACTCGCTCAGTGAATAGCATTTCATTTAGCTATCACTAAACAACTCGTCAGATATATAAAATTGAATTAAAGCATAAGTGCAATACTAAGCAGGGTAGTTCTAATGACATAGCAGATTTACAGATAATAATCACATTTCTATTTAAAAACAGATATTTTAAACAAATAAACAGTTATAGAGAATTGGCACAAAAGTTCAAATCTCTTGACATATTAAATTTACTGTGATCCTATATGATTACACTTTTATATTATTATGCCCCAAACATATGCAGCGCACTCTGCATATGAAGATCTGTAGCGAACTACAATCCCACCGTACAAGACTTAGCGACACACCCAGGAAATGCTAAGTCTGACTTCTCGTCCTGGTCTGCACAGGACTCTCAGGCTCTCAAGGGCCTCAGGCTCACAAGGGCCTCACTGCACTAACTCTGAGTGCTCTGGACTCCTCCCGCAACCTGTAGTGCATAGTCGGAGGGTCTGGGTTACCACCGTGACACACGCACGGATTATTGTTGAATAACCCTTATTTACTCCAGTGCCACCGTGACACACACACGGATTATTGTTGAACACTGCCTCTCTGACCTCGTGCCACCGTGACACACGCACGAATTATTGTTGAACACGAGTCACCGGCCATCTAGACACACGCTAGGTAGGTCGTTTCACCCCAAAGGTACAAACCACACAATGGGGTTCTACGGTGTTGGGGCACCTAAATCTATTAACTGATTAACATATAAACACTTAAACAGGAATATCACATTTCATACTTATTTCACATTCTGAGCATCACTTGAAAACACATATACATCATTTGTCATCTTTAAACATGACTCAGTATCAACTTATCCAGTTTCGATGCTAAACATCCATTTTATGCTCAACGTATACATTGCAGTTGGAATACAGGAAATTCTATCATTTTCATCAATCATATTACGTATTTCAAGTTCCAATGAATCTATCATACTCTATTGTATGTGCTATACTGTTTAGGAGTTATACCAACTGATACTGAGGCAATTAAGCACTTAAATTGAGTTAAATAATGATTTCTGAATGAACTGCCACTCACAACTCTAAAACTCGACTGATTGGTCAGAAACTCGACCGATTGCTTCACAACTCGACCGATCAGCTTGCTGTTCGATTCCTGCTAAGAAAACTCGACCGAATCACACATAAATCGACCAAATAGCGCACAGACTAAAAACGTAAACAGACCTGCTGATGTCGATTTCACTCGAATCGGCAGACAAAACCACAGATTTGCGCTGCAAATCACCTGCAACTGATGCACCCAACCATGAACTAACTGTAGGGAAGGAGGAGGACGAGCTAGGGCTGCTCTTCGCGCCCTTTCCCTCTCCTGGTCACCGCTGTTGCTAGCGCAGCTCCTGCTGCTGCTGGATCAGTTGGCGAAGAAGGAAGGAGGGGAGAAGATGGAGGGGCCGCAGCTGTTGGCCGGAACCGAGCTAGGGCTCCGAATCGCCCTTCTCTCCCAGGTCTCTCTCTCTCTCTCGCGAAGAAGAGAAGAAACTCTCTACGTTTCTCTCGTTTTTGAAAGTGAAACGAGTAAAGGGGAAAGAAAGGATAAGAAGGAAAAACCTAGGGACCAAAACGTAAAGTCTGAGAACTTTCGAAAACTACAAACAGGTCCCTGCATGCCCAAAAACTTACAACTTTTGACTTGAAAGTCGGTTTCAGACGATTTCTCTGGCAACGTCTCACGCGCAAGATCTTACACGTTTTAAGGGTTAGGATTCACAATACGCACATATCATATCTGTTTTAAACGTTATTAACAAAAGCAAGCTTACAACTTAGCAAAGCAGCTAAAACACATGCTTAACAGCATACTTACAGTGTAAGCTCAACACGGGTCGTAACACTTAAACTCTCCTTAAGTCTTAATTACTTTTCAAAAGATTAAGACAAGTTTATAATCATATTACTTAGAAAAAACATCCAAGGTTATCCCAAAACCCAGGTCAGGGTCATTACAGTTCCTCTAGTTCATTTATTGGTTCAATATTCTCTTGTTGGTCTTGAAACTCTTCAAGCTCTACTTTCCTCCCATTGATTCCTTTGGAAATCAAATCCATCTCAAGGAATGTATCATCTCTAGCAACAAACACTTTGTTGTTATATTGGGAATAAAATTAATATCCTCTTGTTTCTTTAGGATATCCAACAGAATCACACTTATCAGATTTAGGAACAAGCTTATCACAAAAACATCCTTTTAACATAAGCTTCACATCCCCAAATCCTCATAAAAGACATATTGGGACGCTTCCCATTCCATATCTCATATGGTGTCTTTTGAACTGATTTAGATGGTACTAAGTTTATTGTATACATTGTTGTATTTAGAGCTTACCCCCCAGAAAGTATTGAGAATCTCGACTAATGTCATCATCGATCGCACCATATCTAGAAATGTGTGATTCCTTCTTTCTACACACCATTATGTTGTGGTGTTTTAGGTGGGAGTCCACTAGGATAGGATCCCATGGGCTCTAACAAGGTCCTCAAACTCCTAGTTTAAGTATTCTCCACCTCAATCAGAATGAAGTGCCTTAACACTTTTACCAAGTTTGTTTTGTACTTCATTCATAAACTCCTTGATCTTTTCAAGAGTTTCTGACTTATGCTTCATTAAATAAACATAGCCATACCTACTTAAGTCATTAGTGAAGGTAATGAAGTACTGAAACCCACCTCTAGCAGTTGTTCTAAAAGGGACAGACACATCCATATGTATTGAGTCCTAATAGATCACTAGCCCTCTCATTGTTACCAGCAAAATGGGTCTTAACCATCTTGACCAACAAACATGATTCACATGTCTCTCATCATCATCATCAACATCTAAGCCTCAATCCCAACTATGTTGGGGTCAGCTACATGGATCCTTTGTTTCCATTCAGCTCTATCATGGGCCATATTCTGGTTAAGATGTAGATATTCAAAATCTCTCTTTATAATCTCATGCCATGTTAATTTAGGCCTTCCTCTTCTTCTATTTATTGTGCTTGACTCAATAGCATTGTTTTGTATAGGTGCATCAGTCAGTCTGCGTTGCACATGTCTGTACCATCTGAGTCGTCCCTCTCACAACTTGTCCTCATTGCTCGCCACCCCCACTTTATTCTTGATATAGTCATTTCTCAGGAAATATTTTCTTGTCTTCCCACACATCCATCTCAGCACACACATTTCAGCCACATTCATCTTGTTCATACCTTGTTTCTTTACTGCTCAACATTCACTCCCGTAGAGCATGGATGGCTGTATAGATATTCTATAAAACTTACCTTTTAACCTGAGAGGGATCTTCCGATCACATAAAAATCCAGTTGCAATCCTCCATTTCAACCATCCTACAGTGATCCTGTAACAAACATCATTTTGAACATCCCCATCTATTTGAATAATAGAACTCAACTAACAGAATTTATCACATTTTGGTATATCTACTCCATCCAACTTGGCTCCATCATTTACATTGTGAGATTGGATAAAATTGCAATGCATATACTCATCTTTTCTCCTACCAATCATCAATCCATTTGATTCCAATGCATTTCTCCAACGTTCAACTTTATCATTCAATCCATCTTTAGTTTTGTCAATCAAAACAATATCATCAGCAAATTACATACACCAAGGAATGTCATCCTGAACATTCTTTGTCAACTCATCCATAACAAGAACAAACAAATATGGACTAAGTGTGAATCCTTGGTGTACCCAACTGTGATAGGAAAAGTTGGTGTCTCTCCTCTAGGAGTCTTCCCACTAGCAGTAGAGATGTCATACATGTCTTTGATCAAGTCAATATATTGGATTGGAACACCCCTTTTCTTCAAAACCATCCACAACACTTCTCTAGGTACTCAATCATAAGCCTTTTCCAAATCAATAAACACCATATGAAGATCTCTTTTGCTTTCTCTATACTTTTCCATAAGCCTCCTACTCATAAAAATAGCATCTATTGTTGATCTTCCATGCATGAAACCAAATTGGTTGTTTGATATCTGCATTATAGATCTGAGCCTTTGCTCAATAATCCTCTCCCAAAGCTTCAAATTGTGACTCATCAACTTGATACCTCCGTAGTTTGTGCATCTCTAAAAATCACCTTTGTTCTTGTAGATGGAGACTATAGTACTATTTCTCCACTCATCTGACTTTGCTTGGTCTTCATGATCTTGTTAAAGAACTTTGTTAACTACATAACTCCTTCATCCCCCATACTCTTCCATACATCAATGGGAATACCATCTGGTATGCATACCTTTCTCATTTTCATCTTTTTCAAAGCATTCTTGACCTCAAATGGTGAAACTTGTCGTGTGTAAATGATATCTCTTGTATCCATGTCACACGAGTCTCTAACATTATTTGCAGTATCTCCATTGAAAATCTTATGGAAGTAACTTCTCCACTGGTTCTTGATCTCATCATCCTCCACCAACACTATGCCATCTTCATTCTTAATGAATTTCACTTGACTCAAGTTTCTTCCTTTCCTTTCTCTTATACGATCCATTATATATATATATATATATATATATATATATATATATATATATATATATATATATATAATATGTCCCCCTCTCTTGTGTCCAACTTCTTATAAATATCATCAAAGTATCTAGACCTTGCCTCCCGAAAAACCTTTTTAGCTTATTTCTTTACTTGCTTGTATCTTTGGAACGTTGCATCATCTTGAGATTTGGGCAAGCTCCTATAGATCTCCCTTTTTAGTTTAATATCCTTTTGTACTTCATCATTCCACCACCAAGTATCTTTCTATGGAGGCCCACAACCTTTGGACTCCCCCAAAATCTCTTTCACATGTCTCTATTGATTTAAAATAGAAGAGTCCAAATAACCATCTTTATGTAATATAGATATGCAATTCTCATTTATGTGCCCTAGAAGACATTCCAAATGTATGTTTTGTCTATTTTTTTGAGTTTTAGTCTTTTGGTATTAATGTTATATACATCTGTCTTTAGATCTAAAAAGTAAAGACCATAAGACATTGGGGCACTGTTATAAAAGATCCCATCTTTTGAAATAGAATATTGATCATTTTTAATATGGAATTCAAATGCATCATTATCCAAACAAGATACATAAATGATGTTTCTATATATAGCATGTGCATAATAGAAGTTCTTAACTCTATCACAAGCCATGTGGGCAGAGATATACTATAGGTTCCAACTGCGTTGACCACAATTTTTGTGCCATTAGCAACTCACATTTCCAACTCACTTTTCCCAAAGGCCTACTTCCTTTTAGATCCTGCATATGTGAACATATATGAGATCCACATCTGGTAACTAATACCCATGATGATAAAGTAGATAGATTTATCCCTATAACATATATACCTGAAGTGGAGATCACCATCCCCATCTTTTGCTTTCTAAAAGCCTTCAAGTACAAAGGATGAAATCCTCTTGCACTTTTCTTTCTCCTCATATTGAGTGTTGAAGACATGGAAGGCTTGACCTTAGAATGATTCTCGGTCTTTCTGTGATCCTTAGACTCAGCCTCGCTAATCACCATCATGGGCTTGTCCTTCTTCAATTTTGCTTCAACATGAATCAACATGGCAAGCAAATCTGACATGTGTCCAGCCGTATTACTCACATGGTAACATGGAATAACGTGGCTATATGATTCAGGCATAGTCCTTAGAATCATATCAGTGACCAACTCTTGGCTCAAGGTGAATCCAAGTTCTTCAAGATGATACACATGTCTAATCATATTGTGCACATGTTCTTCTATTGAGGATCCCTCTATCAACTTTGAGTCAAGTAGCACCTTCATGATACCATCCCTTTCTTGCTCTATAATTTTGAGTATTACCTTCTTGAGATGTGTTACCATCTCAAGAACACTCATGTATTCACATTGCTCATGCAACTCATAGTTCATGCAGCTGAGCATAAGGTACTTTGTATCCAAGGCATCATTGTCATGCTTCCAGTAAGCATCCACTTGTTCCCTAGGTGCATCATGAGTAGGTCTTTCTAGAACTAGTTTGTCAAGGACGTAGAGTTTGCACTATTCATTGATAACCCTTCTCAAAGTCCAAAACCAGTCATGGAAATTTGTCCCGTCAAGTTTGTCCTTCTTCATGACCATTCACAAATTGGATTTGTTCATCATTGATTCTATAAGAGAATAATTGCATTTATCAGAAACCCTTTTTGATTTATTTTTATTTTATTTTATTTGAAAATTTTAGATGATATATATTAGGTCTTTAATTATTACCACTCCCACTATTTTAATCGAATTTATAGCCCTCATCAATTCAGAATATTCCAACGTACAATATTCTAGTAGGCCAGATCCAAGATAATTCAATTGTGGCCTGATCAACATCGCAAAACACAGTCAACCATCAAGGTAGGAGACTCTTTCCAATTGCACCATATGTTCTGTATAGATAATATATGCAACCCCTTTCCATAACCATCTGCATACTTCTGGGTCCATACACTCTGAGAATAACCAGTCAAGCCTGACACAAAAGCTGACATGATAATAATACACACTGTGGAGGTAGAACCTACATTATTACCATCACACTTCCACAAGATAGACGACGCACCCTGCCGAGGCAGAACCTATACTTTGTTGATCAAGCTTTTCATGTATGTCACTTTTGGAAAGCATCAGAAGTTTGATATATTTTAATTGAGGGATTTTGTGTGTATATATACACACTTTATTCAATCACCACATCTAGTATGTATCATATACATGCTATATCCTACAATGAAAACATGAAATAAAAAAAGTGATGGTTACGGTCATTCCTAATGTAATCTGTTGGAGCCACAAGGAATGACGTCATTTAGGTCTACATCATATGTAGAAACTTGTTGTTGATGAAGATTTGTGCTTGCCAATCTGGGTTGATCGGTTCAACCCTTAAACTGATCGGATCGCCTCTTGGTCAGTTGTTAGGTCGTCTCACCGATGGTCTTGTCCATCTATCCTCCATCGGTTGGCTCCTCTAGTAGATTGGTGGGGTCCACCATGTCCTCTAGCGTCCTTCAGCCACCCATCTCGTCTATGAGATGTCTTCATCTTCAACATAACAGAAAGTAAACTATCCTAATTTTACATGATTATAGGGAAACCTCAAGTTACATTTGAGGGGAGCAAAGATAGAGGCTCAGTACACAGACTGAGATAAAAGGATAAACCAACCACATACAACCATGAATATATAGGGGTTATTGGCCATAACCATGCTACATGTCCACCAATAAAACTTATTTTAGGGCTTGTTGTTCATCCCTAGTAGAATTTTCTCAGGCTCTCATGGTTACCACAACTAGAGAGGACAACATTTGTCAAAGCAATTATTTCTCAATTGTTTGTATTGTGCTCTGGGAAGCCCCAATACCCCCTCTATTTATAAGTGGGGTTAGGGTCCAGGTTCCTAGTCTATGATGGAGTGAAAGGGACCGGAAGGACTCAAACTTTCTCAACAATTCTGGAAATCTCGCAACCTGGGACAGCTCAGATGGTCATATGGAAACCTAGACGATTGTCTGGAAACCCATACAGTCATTTGGCACAACCCAGACGGCCGTTTGGTTGTTTCCTGGTTGTACACTAATTTGGAAAATCAATTCCCATCACTGTTCGACATTGATTTCCTTGTGCAACAAGTATTTCTCAAGAGAAACAAATAGGGAAACATCTAGAACCTTCCCCAACCAAACTAGACCATCTCACCCATGTGAGACGACCATCTTAGTCACCCAAAATGGTCGTCTGGTGACTTGAGTCAAGCCAGTTTGGTTGCGTTGGTTCATTCCTTAGCCAAATTCAACACAAAATAGGCCTGACACCCAGATGTCTGTCTCAACTCTTGAGACGAGCATTTGGCACTTCCAGACGATGGTCTCAACACTTGAGATGGGTGTTTGGTAGTGATGTCAGCCTATTTGTTGTGTGAATCAAATACGTAAACACTTTAATACTTAATTCAAATGTCATTCAAGATCTGAACTCCTCTTCTAGGTCAAGACCTATGTGTGTGACCCTATAGGTCCCATATTACGTTGATAGTGAGCATCCATAACAACTTATGAAATCACAAGCAAAGAGTGGTTCCTAGTCGCACATCATTGCTACCCAAGTAAATGGAAAATTTGGGGAACAACTTCAACCTACAATTTGTGCATGGTGTTGCAGTGTTTGTATAGTTCCTTTTTCACTGATGTCTAGATTGAACTAGAAGCATGGAGTAGTGACCCTCATTATTATTCAATCTTGTTTCTTAAACCAGAGTAGACTGTCTGAGATGTATGTAATCTCAATATCGTATATCGACTCACATGTGCATGGCGATGCTTTTCTCAGTCTCACTAATCAAGAGGCCTAGGACATCACACTTCCAAAGGTGGGACAAATCCCATATCTATCACTCATAGTCAATACCCATTTGTCAAAGCCACTCAATCATCATTGTTATAACAACCCATGTATCAAGAATGTGTTTGATGATGTCAAAGTGTAGCCAACAACATGTGTTGAGTGCAGTGATTTCAGGTCTAAGAACCACAAAGACCACCATCACTATGAGAGCTGACTATGACTTCCATGATGATGGATTCCATGTGTCAGTCTCATGGTGGGTTTGTCTGGTACGTTGTTCTCTAACATGTATTTTTTTGCTTTGTTTGATATATCCCTATCATGACTCACGAGATCGCATCATCAACCAACTCTCACTATGATCTTATGTGTTATTGTTGTCTATCAACCTTCCACAATAACAACTGATGAGGGACATAATGAGAATATGTATATGTACTCTTAACATTTGTATTATCTCATTTCAACAAGGCTAAAACTTGAAGACATACATCATTGAGTAATGTTATTATCTATTCATTAATAATGTTACATCATTATCTCATAGCTTAATTAAATAGAATAAATTGGAAGTTTGCCTTTATTTATTATTCAAATCAATTACAAGTTATGCCATTACAATCATCACATGATTGGATCTCTGGGCATACATACCAATAGTATTCTGATATTGAATGTTATTATTAGTTTATTTTGTCTATTTCAACCTAATCGCTCATATTTAAAAGTATTTCAATTACATTATGTTATTTGATTTCAATTTATCATAATATACCTTAAATCAGGGAAAATGGTACTAGAAATTACCATAATTAGAAAAGTCTAGAATAAGCAAGGGTTAACCCATGAATATGGATTCTGGTATGTTATACTAGCATCCAAAGAGTGGCTCACCTCATTATCTAGCCGGAACTTGTGTATACAGGGGCTAGGAAAGCATAGGGTTAAGTGGGGGAATGGAAAAATAGGAAAAAAAATGAACTAGGGTTTTGAGGTAGCAGGACCATTCTGGATAGAATGACCATGGTGGGGGAAGGGTAGCATAGTCATGCTAGGATGGAACATGCATTTTGGTGGAGTAAAATTTATAGTTAAATTTGGCATTTGAAGGGCCAGTAGAACGATCATGCTATTGGTTTTGGTAGATGGTCATTTCTCCTGGCATAGGTATTGTGGAAGCTCAATGAATGAGCGTTCTAGCTGGCACGGTCGTGCTGGTTTTTTCATGACATGAATTTCTTGGCTAGCATGGTCGTGGTGATGAGCTTGTTGGATTTGATCAAATATGTGATTCCCATATGATTTTATCATTGGAAGCGATCATTCCATGTCATCACGACTATATTGGGGCCTTTTGCTTGCACTTTGATCTTTAATCATGCTCATCTTGGATGTTATTTGATTTGGGTTGATCCTTGACCAATTGGGGTAGGTTGGGGATACTCTTGGACTCTCTATAGGCTCCTTCAAGGGTGAAGAAACCCTTAGGTTTTCCTTCTTCTCTCTTTCCCATACAAATCTTGGTCAAAGTACATGGAAATCATGCAAAAACATCTATAAGTGCATTTGATCACATACCATTCATTAGAGGAAATGACACACATTTAACAAGTTTAGATTTGATTAAGTAATAAAAAGGTGCAAGATGAATCCCTATAATAGGGTTTCACCACCACCCCAAAATTAAAACATACTTGTCCTCAAGTGTGCTCCAACTCGATCTCATTTTCACTTCATTCAAGGAAAACATGCGATATTTCAATCATAATAATGTTCATTGGCTAAAGTAGGTTAAAATGTGGAATTAGGCTTGCAATACACTACTCTTTATTCATTTATGTATTTTTCATTTGATTAAAGCACAAAGTGCAAAAACATTAAATATGTGATACCATTCACACAGTAAGTGATGCAATTTTCATAATTCTCCAAATAGACTGCATCATGCATGGCATACATCCAAATGGTTAGAGTTGTTGATTTAATTGCTAGAACTCCATCATACACTTCACTCTCATGACCCACTTGTCTTGTGTAGGAATGTGAGGACTAGAGTTGATTTTCCCTAACCCTACTAGGTAAAAAAGAGAAGAAAGGGTTATGGAAGGGAGTGAGATGTTATTACATAGGATCACCCAACTTTTCTTTAATTAGATGTTATTAGATAGGAGATTCTTTTATTTTATTTTTGTTTTTTTTTGTTTTCTTCCCCTTGGTGTAATTAGGGCTCATGATGATAAGAGTGAACCAGAGGGTATATATATGGTTACCCCAAACTTTTGGAGGGTATCCAAGTCTAATACATGCTCTTTGGCATATTTTCATGAGGTGGAGGGGTAAAAAAATGATAGAAGAAATGTTGAGTCAAAGAGGGATCATAAGTGATGAAGATCCATGTATGACTTCATTCAAGCAAGCTAATCCATGCCACATTTTCCAAAAAGACAAGCCATGCATAAAGTGCAAAATATGGCATATTATACTCTTTACACATAGAATGAATAACCCCAAGCATTCAAGGCTTGCAAGAACCTCATTTCATCAAATATTCAGTCACTTGCAAGAGTCTTAGAGCACATGCAAAATTCCATCATGTGACTCATTTAATAAATAAAATCATCAATGGGCTACATTATCCCAATTATGATCATTCACATCATAAAAATACAGATTTAGTTGAAACCCATTATTAGGAAAGTAGATTTAAGATGGTGAAAAATTGGCCAAAATGGTGCCAAATTGCATTCAGTCACATCTATACCTACGTCAAGACAAAAAGCAAAATGTAAGAAAATTCTAGCTAAAAACACATAAAATTTACAAATCCCTCCATGAGATGCAATGCATGGCATGGAGTGGCATTAAAAGTAAAAAAATTGAAAAATACACAAAAATGTGAGAAAGTAAACTACATGATATGAATTTATACAAAAAAAGTATAGTTGGACAAGTATAAAGGTTAGTTAGATTATCTGATCATCTTGAACAAAAACTTAGATCAAGGAACATAGAGGAATGTGAGGTAAATCAATGGCTTACCACCCTACCACCCTAAACTTTTAAATCATTTTGTCCTTAGCATGAAAGTGAAGTTTAGAATAGTAGGGTAGAGGGTATGGAGTCGTGGTAGGTAGTCACCAAGAGGGGGGGGGAGATCACATTGCTTGTAGTGAATAGGTAAGGGCGAAGATGACCATTTTGGGAAAAACGGCCATGCTAGATTTCTTCCACCACATCCATGTTGCATGGAATGGTCATGATGGTTGCTTTCTTATATCTTTTTCATTCAACTCAATTCACATTTTCTCAATTGGTGTGTGTTTCTTAGAAGTTTGATAACAAAGCTATACAAAAAGTGGGTTTTTAGAGTAGGAGCCTCAAACTGAGGTGGGTTGTCTCCCACTAGCACTAAGTTTATTGCCTTCAGTCAGACTTTTGTGTTCTTCCATTAGTGTCCACAAGAAAGGTGCACCCATCCTCATCTTAGGTCATCCTCTCAAAATCATGTACAAAATGGCCTTCCTCCCAAGGGTCATCTGAGCTTCTCAAGCATTTGCCTTCATCTTCCTCTTTTAGGATCATCAACATACATCTCAAACTAGGGTCCTCTTTGATGAAACTCAACATCTTAGTCAACATGATCATCTTGCGTAGCTTCCCCTTAATCCTTTTATTGAAGGTATAAACACCCCTATGGAATTTGCATATGTTGGTCTTTGCTTGATGATGTCAAGTAGTGAGGTTTTTACCTTCACCTGCCTCAAGATCTTCTAAATGCTCATGCTATACTTTTGCATTCCTTTGGGGAGAGGGTATACAAAGGTATCTAAAAGAGGGTTATCAATAATATTGAAAACTTGAGGACTGTGGAACATCACACTAGACTTTCTAGGATCAGGAGTTAGGGCATTTGATGGTGTCATCTCAAAAAATGATGGGAAACATGGTATTATCATCTCAAAAGAAGTTGCTTCATATTTGTTAGTGCCCTTGGAACTCTGACAAGGTGGTATAGAAAATTTTCTGGTGAGTTTGGCACTCTTAGAAAATGGTGAGACACTTGGTGTTATCATCTCAAATGAAGGTCACACAAAACATTTGTTAGTTCCCTTGTCACTCTCATAATAAGGTGGTATAGAAAAATTTCTAGTTTACTTGACACTCTCACAAATCGGTGGAACACTTGGTGTTATCATCTCAAAACAAGGTGGGAAAACAGATTTGTTATTACCCTTGGCACTCTCACAAGAAGGTGGTACAAAAAATTTTTGAGTGCACTTGGCACACTCACAAGAACGTTTTGGTGATGGCATTCCATCATGATCTTTGTCAAATTCTCTCATTCCCTTTGTGGACTACGCAATAACATTTTCACACCTCAAAACCGTCACCATGTTCACTTACTCATGGGGAGGAGGGGGAGATCATGATGGTTGTGCTGGTGGTGGTTACCTTTGGTATGGTGGATTGGGATTTCGGAGGATGTAGGGTGGTTTTTGTGCAGGTTTTTGTTGAGGTGGTTGATATTGTAGTGGTGGGGGTTGGTGTTGAGGTGGTGGTTGTGAAATGTATTGGAAGTTGTATGGAGGTTGTGGTGGTGGTGGAGAATATGGGTTGGGAATACCTTGGTATTGATGTAAGGTTGGAACTTGCCCTTATGATGGGACATATATGCATTGAGGAGCACTAACAGGACCACTAGAATTGTTTGGGTTGGCCATGGTTTGAAGAGAAATTCTCACCTCCTCACGATGGGCGAGTCATAGAGAAAGTTGGTCCAACCTTTTCTCAAGTCAACTAATGGTTTATCTAAGGGAGGATACATCTTTCTTGCGCTTTATACAAGTTTATCAACCTTCCTAGCACCTCTTCTTCAAATCTAGAGCTTTTGCTTTTTGCATATATCCTCTTGTTTCTTCCATGAGAAATTGGGATGATTCATCCATTCTGAAGTATAAGAATTTGACATAGACTTTGGTTGTTGTGGTTTCCAAAAGATGTAGTGCGTGCACCTCCTCAAAAAGAGTCCCAATAGAATGGAAAAATTGACTACATGAGCCTCCCACATGGTTCTTCATAAGGTTCATCATGCTAGCCAAGATTTTCATCATTTGAAGGTTTATATCCTTTGCTTTAGGAGATGCATCTGTCTAGTTTCTATCACAATGTGGACCCCCACTAGAAGCTCAGTGTCATGAGTTTTCAGCCAGGTACTCAAAAAGAGGCCAAGATTCTTCAGGAGGTTCATCCATGTATGCTCCACCACAAGATGAGTCCACCACTGTTTGGCACATTTTAGAAAGTCACGTGTAGAAACATTGAACCAATTTCCATATGGGTGCTTCAAAAGGGGACAATCTTGCAACGAATTCTAAAACCTCTCCCAAGTTTCATGGAACTACTCTTGATCTTTTTGGCTGAAGGAGGTAATGTATCTCCTCATCTGAGCTAACATAGAAATAGGATATAATTTATTAAGAAACTCATTCTTCTTTTCTTCCCAAGTGTCAGCCTAGATCTTTGAAAATACCACTCATTTGCCTTACCCTTAAAAGAAAAGGGGAACACGATGGCTGAATAGAATTGTTAGTAGCTGTAAGAGTCCTAAAAGTAGAGAAAGTGTCCAACAAAGCATCTATGTTCTTGTAAAAGTTTTCATTTTTAACTCCATTTAATGTAGAAAGAAGACCCGACGGGATGGAGAATTGCTACCTAGCATTTGTTAAACTCTAGTGGCAATTGGTGAAGTGTTATTCTAAGGCAAAAAGTAATCTAGAAGTGCTCTGTTGACTGGTGGAGGAGGATGGATATGTACCTTCTCATGGGGTTTACAACATCCTTGTTTTCCATCTCAGCCTTGAGGTGCTGGTTGTGTTGGTCTCTACCTCTTCTTCTTCTTACCTGAAGATATGGGAATGACTCAATAGAAAGAGTGTGATGTCCAAACATGCAACAATATCACCTACACAAGGCACAACCAAACAAAAAGCTAATTTACTAAAAAAGTTGCAAAACTAACACAAAGAATAATGAATATCTATGATGAGGGCAATAGGAAAAGATCAAAACAAAACAAACTAGCTAGGTTGAGTGACTATCTTGTTGGAAATGATGCTAGAAAGCTTGATGTGTTTGCATAACACAATCAAGAAAGATGGCCAATGAAAGTTCTAATTATAGAGTCAAACCATACCTACTAGGGAGATATGGTGCTTTCTATCCCTAGCAACGATGCCACAAAGCTTGAAATGTTTCTCCATGGTTTACTTAATTAATTATATTTTACTAGATGTGCCTTAGGCACACAATCGCGTCTTTTAAATATATAGGACATGATGGACACACTTTTATACAAATCCACAAGTGCAAGGGCTACGGAGTAATATAGGATCCATATGTCATGGTCAAACCCAAGGGGGTTGGGGTGCACTAGATCATAGTTTGTGTATGCTAGGTTCCTATTGTAGAGTCTAATCCTATGTGTGTGACCCTACAGGTCCATTTCACGTTGGCAGTGAAAGTCCATAACATTTATGACTTCACAAGCAAAGAGCGGTGCCTAGTCACACATCATTGCTACCCAAGTGAAAGTAGAAAGTTGGAGAACAACTTTCAATCCTACAATCCGTGAATGGTGTTACAGTGAATGTATAATTCCTTTGTCACTGATATCCCGAATGAACTCAAGGCATGGAACAGTCATCCTGTCAACATTCATTCACTTTCTTGATCTCAGAGTAGACTGGAAGAGATATGTATGACATCAATATGACATACTGATTCACACATGCATGCACACATTTCACAATCCTACTCATCAAGTGGCCATGGATATCAAACTCCCTCAGGAGGGACAAATCCCATATCTATCACTCACCCCTCAAAAGCCCCATGCGTCAAAGCCACCCAATCATCACCTTTATAACAACCCATGTTTCAGGACTGCGTTTGATGATGTCAAAGTGTACCCAACGACATGTGTTGAGTGTAGTGATTTCAGGTCTAAGAATCACACTCACCACCATCACTGTGAGTACTGAGTGTGACTACCATGTCATGGTTCCATGTGACAAACTCACAGTGGGTCTGTCCGGTACACTTGTTCTCTAACAAGTACCTATGTGTTTGGTTTGATATCTCTATATCGTGACTAATGAGATTCTATCATCAACCAACACCACAATCTAGTTTTGTGTGTCATTGCTGTCTATCTACCTTCCACAATGACATCCGACTAGGGACATAACAAGAATGTACAAACTCTTAGCATCCGTATGATCTCATCGTTCAGGTCCTTAACCTGAAAGCATACGTCATTGAGTACTGTCATTCTCTAGACATTCAATCTGTTCTATCACTATCTCATATGGCTGAACCAGAAAGAATTGGAAGCTTGCCTTTATTGTTTATCAAATCAATCTTAATGTATCCCACCAATCATCCCATGATTGGCTCTCAGGGCATAAATACCAACACTAAATGGTTTGAAAAGACACCATATGAGATAATATGGGAATGTCCCGATATGTCTTAAGGATTGAAACTTATACAAGAAAATAGTTTCTTAAAAATATTTAATGACATAAATGTTAGTTTGTTGAACAATATTTATCTCAATCTGATAACAAAAGCATTTGTTGTTAGGATAGCTGAATTCCAAAAGAATTAGTGGGAGTAAAAGTAGAACTCAAAGAGTTTAATATCAACAAGAAACCCTTTGGACCTAAGGAGGTACAATGGGAATTTGGAGAATCAAAATTGTTGTGGCAACTCAAATTCCATCTGTAACACAAAACTCATAGTTCTAATAGAACACATATGAGATTAAAAGATTATGAATCCTATTCCTATAACTCAGATAAGTTGTGAGTTGGTCAGAAGATGATGAGTCAATAATCAAATAAGAGTCCGACAAATGGCTTGAAGCCATTATACCCAGAATGGAATCCATGAACACTAACAAGGTGTGACCTTGGTGGTCCCACCTAGAGGGGTAAAACTTGTAAGGTGCAGTTGGGTTTTCATAAGAAAACCAACATGGATAATGAAAATACAAATTGGTTACAAAGGTTTTCAAACCACTTTAAAGTGTTGAACATGATGGAATCCCTTCACCAATTACATGCTTACAATTACAATGTGTTAAGACTATGATATTTGTCATATGGAGATGAAACCACATTCCTTAAAAGGAATTATAGAGAGGATGTGTACATGACACAACCTGTAGGTTTTATGACTCCATTAAAGCAAATAAAGTCCATAAGATGCAACATTCAATCTAAAGGTTGAAAACAAGCATATCCGAACTAGATTTTTTTTGATTTGATAGGATAGTCAAAGAGTTTGGCTTGAATTAAGAGAAAAGATGAATTTTTTATTACAAAATATTTAATGAGAGCATATAAATAAATATTCTACATATTGATAAGGAATAACATCTCAATACCAAGTATTGAATCTTAGAATGGAAATCATCTTCTTAAGAAGGATTAGGTGAAACATCCTATGTGATAGGAATTGAGATATATAGAGATAGTTATGGAAAGTTTCTAAACCTAAATATGAGCAAACATATTGGCAAGATGTTGAAAGGGTTCAACGTGAAGGATTCAATGAGATAGAATCTATCCATGGAGATGGGATAAGTCTCTCAAGAACCCAGTGTTCCAATTCTTGTGAAGAATGGAAGAACTGCCATATGCATTCTCATTTGGATCTATAATGTAAATGCAATATAGTGTATTCATCCCATTATCTTATATGTGTTGGACATGACAAGATGATATTAGTCAAGGCCAAAGAGGGTCATTGGTATACCATAAAGAGAATCCATTAGTACTTGAGAATCACTAAGAATCAGTTGATGCACTTGGTAATAAGGAATAGTTGGGTGTAAAGGGTTACACCTATGCAAGATTCTGAAATGACAAAAAGTGGTCATAATATAAAACTGTGTTTAATCTTAATAGAAGAGTTGTAAGTTGGAAAGGGTTCTGAAGTACATGCCATTATTCTATTCTATAATAGAAGTTGAAAGTCCTGGTGTTAGGAACACAAGAGCGAGTATTGTATGGATCTAGAAGTTCATATAGATGAACTTAGGATATGTTACAACCATTGATGACACAGTGGAAATACTGTAGATGAACTTAGGATATGTTACAACCATTGATGAGACAGTGGAAATACTGTGACAACAATGGAGATACTGGTTATGCAAGGAATATCAGATTGCATAATCAGACAGTTCCATCTTATACAAAATTTTGTACAATGAAGAAATGTTAAACATGCAATATACCGACTAAAAATGTTGCTAACCCGCTGGATTAGCATTTGCATAGTAGAAACATGATGGACATGTTTAGATCACTAACAATAAGATTTGTGGGTGATTAGATCTAAGTACAAGTAGGAGGCTGTTGGTATGTATGCCTAGAGAGCCAATCATGTGATGATTGTGATGGCATATTTTGTAAATGATTTGATCAATAATAAAGGCAATCTTCTGATTTATTTTGTTTCACTCAATTATGAGATAATGAGGAAACATAATGAATGTATAAAGAATGACATTACTAAATGATGTATGTCTTCCAGTGCATGACTAGAACAATGAAATCATACAGATGTTAAGAGTATGTACATTCTTGTTATCTCCCTAGTCAGACGTTATTGTGGAAGGCTGATATACAATAATAACACACAAGACTAGAGTGTGTGTTGGTTGATGATAGAATATCATCAGTCATGATATGTGATAGAAAACCATGAATATAGATATTAATTAGAGAACAATGTATTAGACAGACCCTTCTTGAGAGTGACACATGGAAACCATAATTGGTGGTCATAATCATATCTCATAGTGAAGGTGGTGATTATGGTTCTTAGACCTAAAATCACTACACTGATCACATGTTGTTTGGTGTACTTTGACATCATCCATTATAACCTTGAATAAGAGTTTCCATAAAGGTGATGATTGGATGCACTGTGACACATGGGGATGACTGTGAGTGATGTAAATGGGATTGGTCCCTCCTAATGGAGTTTGATATCTTAACAACTTGATAAGCGAGACTGAGAAAAAGCATACACATGCACATGTGAATTAATATATGATATTGAAGTCACATATCTCAGACAATCTACTCTAGTTCAAGGAACATGGATTAAACATTGAAAGGGTGACAATTCCATGCCTTGAGTACAATTCGGATATTAGAGACAAAGGAATTATACAATCACAGTAACACCTATCACAGATTGTAGGTTGAAGTTGTTCTCCAACTTTCCAATTACTTGGGTATAAATGATGTGTTACTAGGCACCACTCTTTGCTTGTGATGTCATAAACAAGTTATGGACATTCAGTACCACTATAACTTGGAACCTATATGGTCACACACATAGGATACACTTGGAATAGGAGTTCATTAATGAATATGGTTAAAATTTGATTACTAAAGAGTTAGGTATTCAATTTAAACAACACTGGTTGAATATTGACTGACTGGACAAGTGAACCGACCGATTCAACTGTTGAATCAACCGTTTCAATGTGCCAGGTCAATTGAACCAACTTTGGCAATTCTATATTGTGAACCGACCAGTTCATGAAGTGAACCGATTGGCTCAAGTCCATGAACTGACAACTCAGGTTGTAAAGTGTGCAGTTGGTGGATCGATTCAATTAATATAAGGATTTATGCTGACATCATATTGTGCATTATATCGGATATTCATTTCCAATATAATCATGATTTAGAAACAAGATGAAATGACCTTCAAGGGTTGAATCGATCGGCTTACATGCCACTATTTTTCGGCTCACAGGTTGCAAATATTTGTCAAAATCTGATCCCTTCCACTCCCAATTAGACTGGGAACCTTGACCTTGATCCTCCTATAAATAGAGGGGTACTGGAGGCTTCTTAGACACAACTCATTTTCTTTCGACAATTTTTCGTCTTCTTTGGATGCAGTAACTGAGAGAACCTGAGCAAGTCCTACCAGTTAAAGGAAGGGATAGCAAGGGAGAAAAATTGTAGGAGAGAAAGTTGGTGACTAATACGCTAACATGAGGGGTCAACTCCTTCTTATTTGTTCTAATAGAATGACAAGAGTTCATGGTGATCCATGTGGACTACTCTATAGGCATGGATCCTTTTCTCACTAGGAGGACAACTTCAATGTGACAAAGTAAATTTTAGCATAAGTATGGTTATTAATCTTTTACCCTCATTATGTGCACTCATGACCTCAATTTAATTTTTCTTGGCTACTTAATCAATGTTGATACTCAAATTCAAAATATGATGACCAATGTGAATTTTATACACATTATAACACCACAAATTAGGTTAAGTTATCATTGTACCCAAAGAAATATATTTGTCCATGAAACTTCATCGTCTGGTTCTCAAACATTTTTTAAAGGTTCTTCACATTTTGTGAACCTATGGTCCAAATTTCACCCCATTTGGACATCCCTACAATTTCCTATGATTTCTTGAAGTTTTATGGTAACCCCCCTTCATTTGGCTTTTTTTGGCTTTTCCATGTTAGCTATCTGGGGCAAGAGATAAAGGGTGAGTCACAGCCCTTGGATCTTCTTTCCCATGGATCCTAGCATGATCGTGCAACCAGGCCTTCATGTTCAACCTCCCACAATAAATGGGGAGGTGTATTGCAAATGCAACCCAGATTTAAAAATCTGATTTGAGTAGAAACATCCCTCTCGTGATTTTGCGCTCAATGACCCCTACTTTGACCCCCTTTAATGATCAGTTTCTCCATCAAAGTGTTTCCCTCACCTGGCTTTCTCACTCTGGTGGCCATGGTCTTCAACCCAGGTCATATCTAGCAATAGACCTAATCCTAACGCTATAAAAGGACCCCTAGGACCGCTGCAGCCCCAACTTGCGATTAAACCCCGCCATGCTCTCTCTTGTCCCTGAGCACCTATATTTTCCCTTGAATTTATTCTTTAGTTTGTTTGCATGGCCATCAAGCCCGATTTGGGCGTCCTCCCTCCTTGGCCTCTCGCCCCAAATCAACACCTTCTACCAATTTGCGAAGGTGCAACGAGTGGGGCAACATCTCTCCTGCCTCTGCCAACGCCTCCTGCTCCCAAACCTTCCTTACACCGGTGAGGTCCTCCACCTCACTTCTAGGTTTGTGAGGAGATCGGACATGAGATAAAGGAGCCCTAGACCACCCGGTCCAGGGAGGATCAATCCGATCCTTGGACCTAGTAAACCATGATTTTGAACCAACAAATCAGAGAGTGAACCGGCCAATTCAAGGAATCAAACCGGGCAAATTATCCATTGAAGTAGCAAGCTACAATTCCTACATGACACGATCCTATCCATTCAATCATGTAATAATAGTCTCCATTTTTCCCTTTTCATGTATTTCACCTCTCTACCTGACAAATAATCACTAAATTGGCCATATCTGACTTTACTCGTTACATCAATCAAGACTTAACCTAATCTTGAATACCAATGATGTTAAATCATCATGATGATGATATAGAGACTTGATAATGACTTGAATAAATGATGACAATAATTAGCATTAGCTCATATGTTCCTAACATACCTAGGTAGGTCATTCATACTAGAAATAACCTTGACACTTGAATAATATTGAACATCTTGAAATTGTTGATATAAGTGGATGACCTAACCCCAAGGTTAATAAGAATTGATAAACCTAATCTTGAACATTTACATGATATTTGTGCATATCATGATCTTGACCCTTGATCCACATCTTGATTGATCTATGATCTACTTGAGACTTTGAAATATTATTTCTAGAAATCCTTACTCTAAATTTTTGGTGAAAGGTATGCTTTTATAATAATTCATCCTTAAACCGACTAATGGTATTGAATGATACTTGTATGTACCTCTTGAAAATCTTGGAAATGTATTTGTTTGAGCTAGTGTTCCCTACTGATTAGCCTTTCGATTTTCTATATTATAGTTTGCTATAAACTTGAAAACATAAATGATATTGCCCATTATGACTGCCCAAATTATGATGATGATAATGTTGATATTGAGTACAAGTGACCTCCTCATTTGGAGGATGGAACTTGTACATGTCGAATGATCTCAAATCTTGTACATGTAAATTGACCTCCTACCTCATATGGAGAGAAGGATCATGGTGACCTCCTCCATCTCATTGGGGTAATGAAACCACATAAAATATATAAGCATGCTTCTGATATTAGCATAATGGGAAACTTATTATAAAATAAAAATTGCATTGTTCAAAATAAACTCAATCTTTTGAAAATCACTTGTTGACTATATTTTGAACATAAGTCCTGCCAAGTACTATATTTTGTTATAAATGTTTTCAATTGTTCAATATTTGTTCTTTTCAAAGTGTATCAATGCATTTGCATGGATCGTGTCTTGATTTACCTAATTTTAGGAAAACCAGATGGATCCTTGTAAAGAATTCACTAGATAGCTTCTGCACTTGACAAACTCTGATGACAAGGATAGATTTGCAAAATCATATTTTGGACTGGTTAGTCTTTAAACCTCTTATTTTATGAGTTATTATTTCTTATTGTTTATGCCAGTGTGTGAGATCCTTTTGGGCCACTCAGGGATGGGAGCTTCAACCCTTTTACCACTGTTTAGGCATTGGGATTGGGGTAAGAATGGTTCTGCAACAATTTCTATCAGAGAATACACACTCTTATATGCTTTAAGCAATACATTCTCAAGTCCCTTGAACCCAGAAAACCCTAAAGTCCGTAATGGTGAAAATGGTTCTGGCGTAATCACCTCCTATCTGTCTTCATGGTGGCTGAGGTTCCCCGCTCTACCTATCCTTATTTGATCCAGAACTGGACCCAAAGGTTCTCTATTGAAACACTAGAGAGTCTTCCAATTATATTATCTTCTCTCTAAGGACTACACAGAGAGCACCTATTAGTTTGAAGTAGGTGACTCCTTGTCTCTTCCTTTGCTAGGTATCATGACTAGATAAGCACTCTCCCTATTTTGGGTAGTATGGGAATCAACAAAATTGTGAAATGAATTTTGAAACTATATAGATTGATATCCTATAATCTGATATACTCTTAACTCGACCTATGTGATTAAAAGACTCATAAATGGATGTACCTTGTAGATGGCCCCACAAACCCATAGTAAAAAAGCAAGACCCTCTGGAACCAATAATGATAGAGAAAGAAAGATTGATAAAAGGAAGACTGGGAAGAAAAGACATGAAGAAAGGGAAATGACAATTGAGAATAAGAAAGTTCTTGAAGAAGAAGTTGAGAATGATGTAGACAAGGGAAAAAGACCCATGCTCAATAATGTTGATGAGGATGAACCAAGAAAGGTTGTGTTTAGAGTTTTATAAAGGGAGATATTTTAACTCACTAATCACCCGCAAGTATACGGGAGACAATGTAGTTGAGTTTTGAACACGAGGAGCTAGGCTAGTTAGGCGCACACATGTTAACTTTCATTAATCCAAATCGGGTTATAAAATTTTGATTGATTACACACTAAAAGTGGAAACTAAAGCAAAGGTCTTAAACAACAATGTTGATTAAATGATTAGAAACTTGAGTATAAGATTTCACTACCATTACCATCGTATCACATGAGCATATGGAACAAAGATCACTGTTTAATAAACAAGGAGGTTGTCATCGTCATGTACTTCCCAATGCCATGAGATGGTTCTCAACTTCACATAACGCTCCCATGTCTATGTTTAGTGTCAAACACAACCGAAAGCCATAATAATCTCTGGCCACTCCTGTGGTCAAGAGAATATTTCCATAGATCCTACTCCATACTCCCTAATGCATTCTCCCGAAGCATAAGGCAAGCATAAAACATGTATAAGAGGTGGCCAGCCAACCATACAAGTAAGAAAACACCATAGGCATCCATGGAAAAAAGCAAACTAAATAACAATAAGCATAAATTTAGAGTTCACATGAACAATGGCATGGGAGCTACTCTCCCATGCTCAAGAAAAGAGATCTACTCGTCCATAATGAAGATATGCAGATACATGATAGTAATTTCAGAATTTTACATGCTTAAGAGAAGGAAAAATCTAGAGGAACCACAGATGTAGGCTAAGAGGAGAGAACTCCAGCTAGAGGACAAAGTTCCACCCCTTGGGACAGATCCATAAACTTCCCTCCTAGAAAGCTTGAATGAAGGGAGTAGCTCTGTTGCACCTTTGGAGAAGAAAACAGAGAAGAAATGAAGTAGAATGGGGGGTTCTCTTACAAGAAATCACCTTCTTCCACCCCAAAATCACCTTTCTCTGCTCTGGAACTTCTCTTGGGTGTAAAACACTTCAAAATTACTGAGCATAACCGCCTATTGGGCTCCAATTCGCTTTTAAAATGAGAGGCGCTCATTTTTCATTTTTGCATAAACTGATAATGACACGATGTGTCTATTGAAGGACATGCCGTGTCATGTCATTTGTCCTTGCTTAGTATTGCCACTGTAGTGAGGTACACGGCATGTCAGAAATAGACATGCCGTGTCTCTGCCTCCTGAAGGTGAATCAAGTGAAAGGCACACAACGTGTTTGAATAAACACACACTGTGTGCGTTGGCAGAAAGGTGCAGACGGTCTTCATGTACTAGGAACACACCGTATCGCCACTTCCTCTGATCTAGGCTAGAAGCTATTGGAGACGCACATGCCACATGTTTAATAACGCATGACATGTTCTTTGTCCCGTAAGGCTGCCTATAAGGGAACACGCCGTGTCTCTTAAGGAACACGCCGTGTCTTGTGATGTTTCTTTAAGAAATGGCTTTGGTTCAGCTGTAAAATGTGAAGAAGTCCCATTGAGGTTGTATTTAAGTTAGGCCATCTATAATTTGACCTTTTTAATACATATCTACAATCAACATCATGCGATAAGCAAAGAAACTAAAAAGTGTGACAAAATGAATATGAACAGAGGCTAAATTGGCACAGAATGAGCTGAAATTGTGTGTGATAATGTGCAAAAAGTTGATATAAAACACACACAATAGGTTTTTGAGGATGATGCTTGGGAAGTGCAAACCAAAATATTGGTGGATTCTAAGACCAAATGGGAAAAATACACAACATCAATAATTCCTAGAGTAGTCCAAATCACCATGACTTCATTTGCCCCTACATCCAAGCCCGTAGTCATGGAGATAAAGACAAGTTGGAATTGTAATGGAGGATATATTCAATCACAAAATCTAGTGATGGGTTTGAAGGCCATATCAAACTCACTAGCAGTGAAGAACCAATAAAACCGTTACTATATCTAGATTATGATTTTTTGATTGTGTAACCCTTGTAACTTTTGAAATGAACCTTCTACTCACCATATCTTTGAAAATTTAAATTGTATGCCTTATATATGACTACCTATAATTGCCATCATGTGATTATCTAGAGTTGGAAAGGTAACCCCTTACACCCGATTTTGATTTTTTTTTACCTAAGTCTCGAATAGGTCAGGTCTATGACAATAGTAATACTCGATCTTGAAACCCAATTTTAAATACAATGTTGACTATATCTTGTGGCTAAATTAATAGAAAGACCTAAGTCTAGATTATTCATCAAATATTGATACCATGGTAATAAAATTATTGATTGATATCACAAATGATTGCTAGAATGTTACTTGAATATTGCTTAATTGTTTCTCGGATATTGAGTATAGATGAATGATCTCCCCTAAGGTCTATATTGGAATATAAACCCTAAGCTTCGAAATGTTTTGACCTATGATCTTGATGTCCAAAGTTTGACTCTCAATATTGATGTACAAAATATTTAAACATTATAATAATCACCCATGTGGACCTTGAAGACCACCCATGATATGACTAGTGACTTTCATATCCCTAGAAACTCATATCTTGGAGATGTTGACTCATTAATGATTTTTTAGGATGGTAATGTTGAATATATGCATAAGGTTAATTTCCTAAGAATGACCCAGGTCTGGATCTCTCACCCACCTCGAATATACTTGATGAAGGAATTGATGTTGAAATTTTGAAATATTGCTAGATTGTCATTATGGGTGAATGACCACACATGTGGTCTGGACAGGAATTAAAATGCTGGGCTTGCATGTTTAGAACCTAAAATTTTGATGTTTGAATTTTGACTCTTGAATTACAATCTTATTAGTACATGACCCAATTTAATTCATGATGTATAATCTTAATTCTCAATCCCAATTCTCAATTAGTATCGAGACATAACTCGAAAGTGAACCCGATTAGTGGATTGTGATCTTTTGACCTCTTAATTGATAAATACAAGTTTATTGATGTAATTTGTAGGACATGATTTTGATTATATAGTTGAGGATGTTCCAGTATTTGAGGATATGAATTGGATTGGATAGTCCCAATTTTGAGGATGTTTTTGAATTTTGGGGACAAAATTCTTCTTAAGGAGGGAAGGATGTGACAAAGTGAATTTTAGCATAAGTATGAATTATTACTCTTTTCCCCTCATTATGTGTACTCATGACCTAAATTTAATTTTTCTTGTCTAATTAATCAATTTTGATACTAAAATTCGAAATATGATGACCAATGTGAATTTTATACACATTATAACACCACAAATTAGGTTAAGTCATCACTTTACCCAAAGAAATATATTTGTCCATGAAACTTCATCATCTGGTTGTCAAACTTTTTATAAAGGTTCTTCACATTTTCTTGAACCTATGGTCCAAATTTCATCCCATTTGGACGTTCCTACAATTTCCTATGATTTCTTGAAGTTTTATGGTAAAAACCTCCTTTTATTTGCTCTTTTTTGGCTTTTCCACATTAGCTATTTGGGGCAAGAGATCAGGGGTGAGTCACAACCCTTGGATCTACTTCCCCATAGATCCCAACCTAATTGTGTAGCTAGGCCTTCATCTTCAATCTCCAGCAATAAGTGAGGAGGTGTTATAGCGATCGAAAATGGAAACCACTCGAATGCAACCCTGATTAAAAAATCTTATCGAGTAGAAACATCCCTCTCACAATTTCACACTCAATGAGCCCTACTTTGATCCCCTTTAGTGATTAGTTTCCCCATCAAAGTGTTTCCCTTGCCTGGCCTTCTCACTCCAGTGGTCATGGTCTTTGATCTAGGTCCTATCTAGCCCTTGACCTAATCCTAACGCTATAAAAGGACCCCCTAGGACCGATGCAACCACAACTTGTGACTAAACCTGACCTTGATCTCTCTCTCTCTCTCTCTCTCAGCTCAGAGCACCTCTATTTTCCCTCTATTTTCTTATTCAATCCATTTGCACCACTTCCTGACCCAATTTGGGCATCCTCCCTCCTTGGCTTCTCGCCCCAAATCGGCACCTTCTACCACTTCACAAAGGTCCAACGAGTATGGGTGACACCTCTCCTACCTCTGCTAACGCTTCTTTCTCCCAAGCATTCCTTACACCGGTGAGGTCCTTTGCCTCACTTCTGGGCTTACAAGGAGACTAAACATGGGAGAGAGGAGCCCAGGATCGCTCAGTCCAAGGAGGATCAATCATGGCCTTGGACCCAATGAACCACAATTTTGAACTGACAAATCAGAGATTGAACCGGCCAATTCAAGCAATCAAATCAGGCCAATTATCCATTGAACCAGTGAGCCACAACTCCTATGTGGCATGATTCTATCCCTTCAATTGTGTAATCCAACGGTCTCCATTTTTCCCCTTTTAAGGTATTTTACCCCTCTCTCACAAATAATCACTAAATTGGCCAGATCTTGATTAAATCATAGAAAAAGCATCATAGCTCCAAAAGTTATGAAAAAATAGTCGGTTTTGATTAGAAAAATATAATGAATTGTTTAAAAATTCTTATGAAGCCTAATTCTAGATGTTTCTCACTGATATCCCTAGACTTTGATCTCTTTCTTATTTAATTTGTCAAATGACTCAATAATCATGAGTAATTTTGGAACTCCTAATATTTGACTTTGATGTTTATCTTGAGAATCTAACATCATGTATTAACTAATGAAGAACCAATATCTGTATTTGTTGACTTGATTCAATCTTGAATAATTTCTAATCTTGATGATGGCATATTAATGATAAATCTAAATCTTGTGAAACCCCTATCATTTGACCTAATATTTGACCTCTGACTTTACTCATTACATCAATCAAGATCTAATCTTGAATACCAATGATTCTAAATCATCATGATGATGATCTAGAGACTTGATAATGACTTGAATAAATGATGATAATAGTTAGGATTAGATCATATGTTCCTAAAATACCTAGGTAGGTCATTCATACTAGAAATAATCTTGACACTTGAATAATATTGAACATATTGAAATTGTTGATCATAAGTGGATGACCTAACCCTAAGGTTAATAGGAATGAATAACCCTAATATTTAACATTGGTACATGATCTTTGTGTATATCATGATCTTGACCCTTGATCCACATCTTTATTGATCTAGGATCTACTTGAGACTTTGATCTATTATTTCTTGGAATCTTTACACTAAATCTTCGGTGAAAGGTATGCTTTTATGATAATTCCTCCTTGAACAGACTAGTGGTATTAAATGATACTTGTATGTACCTCTTGAAAATCTTGTCTATGTATTTGTTTGAGATATTGTTTCCTACTGATTAGTCTTCCAATTTTCTATATTATAGTTTGCAATAAACTTGAAAACATAAATAATATTGCCCATTATGACTGCCCAAACTATGATGATGATAATGTTTACATTGAGTACAAGTGACTTCCTCATAATGAGGGTGGAACTTGTACATGTTGAATGATCTCAAATCTTGTACATATCAATTGACATCCTACCTCATATGGAGAGAAGGAGCCTAGTGACCTCCCCCATCTCGTTGGGGTAATGGAACCACATAAAACATTTAAGCATGCTTCTCGATAAGAACATAATGGGGAACTTGTAATAAAATTGCATTGTTCATTATAAACTCAATGTTTTAAAAATCCCTTGTTGACTACATTTTGAATATAAGTCCTGCAAAGTATTATATTTTTCTATAAATCTTTTTAATTGTTCAATGTCTATTCTTTTTAAAGCATACTGATGCATTTGCATTGATTGTGTCTTGAATTACCTGATTTTAGGAAAACCATATGGATCTTTGTGAACAATTACTATATCACTTTTGCACCTGACAAACTCTGATGACAAGGATAGATTTGTCATGTTTTGGGCTGGTTAGTCTTTAAACCTCTTATTTTATGACTTATTATTTCTTATTTTATATGCCAGTGTGTGAGATCCTTTTGAGCCACTCAGAGATGAGAACTTCAATCCTTTTACCACTGTCTAGGCATTGAGATTGGGATTTAGGTAAGAACAGCTCCGTGACAACATCTTTTTATTTGTGGTGATCAATCAGGAGGCCGACATAGTCACTGTTTGAGTGCGACTTGAAGAAAGGGCGCACAATTGCAATGAGGAAGTAGTCATTGGACTTGCTCTAGGACTAGGTATGACCTTTTAAAACTAACCTTCCCATTACATAGTTATTGACATGATCGCCTGTTAAAAGGGAATATGGAAGTTAATTTTTTCCATTTTTGCTACCTATCTGTCACCATATTTACCTACAAACACGTCCAAAATTTACTCATTGGAGTAAATTTTGGATAATTTCTAGTTTCGAGTTGTTCTTAAACTCTTAATCTCACTTAGTATGTGAATATATAGTACATATTTGGTTTATAAAAATATTTCAATAATCACTTTGTTGTTTGTTCTCTGAGTACATATGTAGGTGGATATTTTCCATATACATCAAAATACTTAGAGAAGTGTGTAGAAATGTTGGTGAAATATTTTTAAAAGTAAAACACATTAAGTGTTAAAGAATGGGATATGTGGTACATATTCATCAACATGAAAACTAAATACATATATCATATTGGCCTAGAAACTCATTCAAGATTTACTCATTAGGAGTAAATCTTAGATAGTCCCCGATTTGGGACTACTCTTGAACATTTAATCTCATTGAGGATGCAGTGTATAAAGCATGCTCGGTTTTTAAGAGTATACTAATAGTCTTTTTATCATTTGTTCTTTGGGTACATATGTAAGTGGGTATTTATCCATCTACATATGTGTACTTGGATAACTACGAGGAAATGTTACTGAAATATTCTTGAAAGACAAACATGTATTATACACTTACTAGTGAGAGTAGTGTTCAAGAGTGGGATAGGTGGTAAAAATTCATCAATATGAATACTAAATACTGTTCTAGAAACTAATTTGGTCTCAATTAAAACATAATTTATTCAAAAATTGATGTAGCTAACACCAGATTAACACAATATCCAGTGCAACATCTGTTTAGGGACAAAATGGATCGACATTGGATCTCACTTACAAATTCACTGAACTAAAGAGCTTATACACGATCTTGATTAGGTTATAATATTTGTAGAGGAACATAGGAGACAACATGAATATAGATTCTATTTCCCCTATAGGAATTGTAGTAACAACTTGAAAGTCGATGTTGATGAAATTAGAAGTCATGTCATGTGCAATGAGACTATATAGTGCTACACAAAATGGTATAGGCATGAAGAGATTCATACTATGGGATCAGTAGATGTCGATACTAGAACTTGTGAGGAAGAATAAATAACCAATGGTGTTGTTGTGAATGAACCAGTTACCAATGAGACATGGTTGATATAGTGCTAGATAGTTGTGGGGGTAAAAACACCGATTCACCTTTTTTAGTTAGAAATATTGTACATGATGCTGATAAACTTTTATATTTAGATTATACTATTTTTATGAGGATGAGTGTTGTGTTGAGATTGTATAACCTAAAGACTAATAATAGGTTTGTTGTCTTTGTTGAAAAAATTCTTCCTGAAGGGAACAGACTTTTAATCTCAACATACAAAACAAAGAAAATATTGTGCCCAATGGGAATGAATGCTAATAAGATACATGCATGCTCAAATGATTGCATGTTATTTCAAAAGGGCTATATCAATTTGAAAGATTGTCCAAAATGTGGAGTGTCAAGGTATAAAATGATGACTTCGGGTATGACCAAGACTCGATAAGGGTGAGGTTTTCCTATGAGGTGATAGGATGATGCATTGTACTCCTATGACAGATGATGTGGTCCATGTGTCTCCCCAACTTGTCTATCCACTAGTGGAAGACATGCCACTTGCGATACCATATGAAGAATACAATCCATTAGGGGAAGCAGAAGGCAACTTTATTGGGTGGCCCAAAAATTAGATTGTCTATCGGAAGACATGACAAATGTATATGCGTCTGTATTTGTTTGTATCTATTTGTCTATATATGTTACCGTTTGGTAGGATAATATTAACGGAAACCAATACCTAAGAAGTCATGTATAGTTTCTCCTTAAATCTACCTGCACCTACCCTAATTTCTCAGAGCTATTTGATTTATAGGTCTTCAACATCAGGATTTATGTCGGTGGTTAGAGAGTATTCAACAATGGTTGAATATGTTGATCCATATGCCCAAGGATGATGTAGGAAAAGATCTTGACACAAATATATTTATTCAAGATATTAAGAATCTATTCGAGTATGAATGCTAAATACCTCCATAATAGAAGTTTGGATATGGTGAAATCCTAAGGCTAAATGACTCATATTATCTAAATGTATATCTTGAATTGTTTTCTTTATATTAAACTATTGCATATGTTCTTATTGCTAGTTATATACTGAGATACAATGTTTGAATTAGTTAATGTGCCATTTCTAATTGTATTACTTATTAGCATTGTGGATAGAGAATAAACAACTACATTTGACTATTCTATACCACATTCAAGTATTTGTATACTCTGTGAAAGGATATGATTTTGATTACTTTTAATGTTAGGCAAGTTCTCATTTATTTTCTTGCAATTTTAACTTATGAATTTCCTTTATTTACATGGAATTCAATATTTTGATTACCTTGTTCTTTATTCAACAATAGACATTGTGAATTGTTGGTGATCATTCCAAGTACGTTGACTGAGAATTATATTAACCCATTGGGTTCCAAATTGGTGGGTAAGGGATACCAACTGATATACCCAATTATAGGGTAAGTATGATTTTTCATCCTCAATGTATTTATTGATATCAACGTTACTACATATATCACTATTTAATTATGCAATATCAATATGTTTAATTTATAGGGGATAAAATCATTTTGTAAGGCCGAAGGATTTGTATATAGATAAAAGAAAACATCATCATGGAAAACTGATAAGTTAGTTTTATGACACTAAATCTCATGCCAACTTTGGTTTTTTTTAATGAACATCTCACATAATTGTGAATTTGTAGTTCCCTAGACAAGATAATGATAGGGGTGTGGATACTGTATGATGAAGTATATGGTGTCACTATCTAAATAACATCACAAGACATCCATAATATACAACATGTAATATAGATTGATCAAAAGTGTTTGACATAATTTGAATTATAATCATTGTATGAATCATGCATTTTGTAGGTGTTTACAGTAGGGATGAGCATTGGGCCAGGTTATACCGGGTTTTTCCTATCCCAAACCCAAACCCACATTTTAGAGCGGGCCACGGGTCAGGTTCGGGCCTGAATAAAATTGAAATATGTTAGCCCATACCTGGCCCATATAAGAATGCCAAGTTTTGGGTCGGATTCGGGCTTGCCTATGATAACATCGAATGAGCATACCAAAATTTGCTAGATCTAACTTGCTAACATGAAAAATGAATTAGTAGGATATGGATTATGTGATAAACCTTTAAAGGAATGTATATACACTTTGTGATATGTAGCCGAAATATGTATACCTTAGTTGTGTGATCCCGTATAGTAACGAAAAGGATATTAAAACAGTAATAAATCATTTTATCGTACATGTTAATGTATGAGACTTAAAAAATCAATGGAGTCCACAATGTTGTGCCTTTTTGCTTCCTCATCCTATATATACAATGAAATGGGTTTTGTAAGGACAAAAGATTATTTGTCTCCTACATGTGGGCATATGAGCAAAAAGACGAGCATAATCTACTATGCACTGAGAAAAAGATCATTTGTCTCCTACATGTGGACATAATGAGATCAAAATAAAGAAATCAAGTACGTATATTCATGTCAATGATGGTTATCTTACTGTATGAATTCACTAATCATGTTGATTGATTACATAGTATCCATGTTGCCATTGGTTAGGTACATACTACATATTGCATCAAGAAATGTGTATGTTTTTCTCTTAGGACAAAGATATATGTATACGTATATAATGTACATAAAATCTAATCTGGGCATTCGAGTTTTCGGGCTTGGGTTCACCTCTGCCCGTACCTGACCCAAATAAAATATGGGTTTCAATTTTAGACCCGGCCCACCCATATTATAAATTAGGTTTGGGTCTGGATCAGGTTATGCGGGCTGGGTCATGGGTTGGATCGGGCCGGCCCGACCCGATGCTCATCCCTATTTAGCAGCCAACTACCCCCTATGCACTAGACACTGTATATGAATTATAAGAACTATGGGAAAAGTATTTCATTAAAGAAGTTGATTTTGAATTCAATTGGGACTGATGATTATGTTTGAAATTTTAAATCTGACTATTTTATATGATTATATATGTGGATACATAAGTAAACTTTGTGTTTAAATTTAAATTATAAAGAATGCAAGTATAGATTTTGATTCAATTGGGAAATTGAAGATGTAACAAAGTCAACATATTTTACAAAGTGTTGGGTGATGGTGTAAGAACCTTAGTGAATGCATCATCTAGTGGATATTTCTTCATAAAGAATACAACTGATTCCATGGAGTTTATTTGGACTATGGCTCTAAATCACTCTCGTAGGGACAACGCTATGATTAGCACAAGAAGAAGCATTTATGATGTTAATTTTGTATCATCTTTAAAATCCAAGATTGACGACCTCACTAAAAGTTGAATACTGTGAATGTTAATGAGATTCAACAAGAGATGAGATGTGAGATTTGCAAGTTCACATCTTTCATGTGATCGCGACACAATATATCCAATTAGGATGCAACTCGGGTAAGATAATTGTGTTAGACATGAACATAACAATAACCCTTCTCTAAAACATACAACCCTAGACGGAAACACCATCCCAATTATTACTAGAATAACTAGGCTTAGTGAATCCAACATCAAGGAGAAGAAAAAACCACCCTATGACCATTGTGAAAAATAAGAGTCCACCTTCTATAAGTACTTGAATGACATGGGAAACCTTCTACAAATTGATGTTGCATCTAAAAATAGGGAAACCAAACTTGTATAGCTTGCATCTAAATCAACAATAGTAACAAAAGTGTAGGACATATACCCTTGCAAACAAAATTCAATCCAAGGGAGAATACATAGGACATTCCCTCCAATAGATGAGGGAGGGAGGAGTCTTCCTTCTCTTTTTACTTTGCATAGATGAAAGAAAGGGAATCCCATATATATTTTTAGTTTTTTTTTTCTTTTTTAAATCTTCTTTCTTTAATTTTTTTGTAAGTGTTTATTTGTTCTTTTCTTTTTGCATGATCTAACCTCGTTTTTTCTAAGGGAGGTTCCCTTCCGACTGAGTTGTAGTTGTTATCCCAATTTGTTTTGATCTACACTCTTGTTGTCTTATCACACCCTATACATGATTTTTATGTTTTCCCTTGAGTAGAACACACGTGAGTAATTTTATAATTGATATGAGGAATGAATTAAGAAATCAATTTATTTTTATGTTCATAATGAGCAGCCTCATCCTTTGTCTTCCTAAGTTGATCTTATTGATTTAACTTGTAAAATATTAAGCTATTTCCATGAATTGGTCACTAACCACATGGAACCAATACTTATCTTGATCACTAGTTTTAAAGAATGCACTTAAATAAGAACATATGATTGTAATTTCATCACTTGATTAATATTTTTTTAATGTATGAAGAGAGCATAATTGCAAATCTTTAATAAGCAAGGCAAAAAAATATCATTGTACATCTTTGTTGAAAATTAGGTCTCTAATGTGGGATGCTAACCTTTAGCATATGCAAAACAAGATGAGAAAAAATTTATATAACCCAAAAATATACAAATCCACCCAAATGGATCACTTGAGTGAGTAAGCCTTCATAAGTGTTTGGATCTATGTCTTCAAGAGGAGTGAATGTCCGGGTGGGGTATCTTTTGTCTAGTTAAGCCTTTACAAGAAGTCAAGCTCCCTTACCCCTATTGATTATGTGTGATGTAACATTGGTACTTGATAAGAGATATTTTGGTGATGCCTAAAGAGAGAGAGAGAGAGAACTGGCGACTCATGTCGTCACTTAAAATGAGGATCTCTATATCTAAAAGAAGAAGACAAGCCCGATTGACTACTCTTCATCTTCTTCAAAGGATTAAAATGAAATTTTCAATATGGATTGTAGATATTTGAAGTCCCTCTTTGCAAAACTGATATTTAGGTAGTCGATGACAAGCTTATATTTCCAAGCAAGGAGATTGAACAAAATGTATCAAGATGGACCCATTGCCTTGTAGGTTACGTCTTGGATTTTTCTATGGATCTACATCTTCTTCACAATCCTTTGGTTAAACTCTAGAACCTTATGGACGATTTGGAGGTCATTAATAAGGTACATGGTATTTTCATTTTTAGGTCTTCTAAGGCTTCATATTTGGAATATGCTCTAGAGGGGGGCCATGGTATGTTAAGCAAAATCCAATGATACTCATGAAATGGAGGCCAGGTTTGTCTCTCAGTAAACTAGGATTAAAAAATGTTCTAGTTTGGATTTGTACTAATGAATTTCCTCTCAAGTTATGGGATGTGAGAATGTTGGAGAGGATAGGCTACTTTCTAGGTGCACCTTTGCGTGTAGATAGAGATACAAAGGAATGTACTAGATTAGATTTTGCCAGGATGAAGGTTCTATTTGACTTAGGCTCAAATTTTCTTAAATCTCTTGAGTTGCAGAGTGATACATGTTCTGAATCTTCACAAGGTTGTCATTGATTATGAGTGGATACCGACTAGATGTCACTTCAGTACGTTATTTGTACATGAACATGATTGCTTCCCTTTGTCTTTTACAATAGTGGAAGAGGAAACTAAGATTCAGTGTCAAAATGTGAGGTCTATTCCTTCTGCCATAATTCAGGTGTTCGAGAAATTGCCAGACCATACAATTGAGGTTTTCATTACAGCTAAAGTATCTAGAGGTACTCCTACTATTGTGAATAAGATTAGTACTGGTATTCTGTACAAGGCCAAGAACTCCTTGTTTTCTATAATGAGTGGGAGGATGAGTCTAAGTATAATTAATAATGAAGTTGAGGCTGAAAACACAATGACCCATGTTATAAAATGAATGCAATTGTAACGTCCCAGGATTTGAATCCTTGGATAAGATGATCTTAAAAGGAATGGTTGGACTACCCATATCACCAAGGTGCACCTCCTTTTCAAGGGGCCCATCACTAAACAACTCCATAGTTAAGCGTGATCATCTTATAGTAGTACTAGGATGGGTGACCAGTCAAGAAGTTGATCATGGCTTGCATGTGAGGGAGGAAAAAGTGCACAGTTAAGGCTAGTGGTGGTCTGTGGGGCCAATCATCATTCCTGAAACTCTACTAGTTCCTTGGGCAGTGGGCCCAGTCGTTACAAATAGTATCAGAGCCAATTCCCCTCCAGTAGGTGGGGCCCACATGGGTCTGTGGCATGTCAGTCTTTGAGCCGTGAGATCCATGCATGTTGGAAAGGGTTATCTGAGTTGATGGATCCGCCTTGCATTGGTAGCCGTGATCAGGAGCTGGGTGTACATGGGCCGTTTGGATCAGCACTTAAATGGGAAATGATGACGAAGCCATATAGTTTAGTCTTGACGAGGACGTCAAGAGTCTAATTCGGAGAGATTGTAACGTCCCAGGATTTGAAGCCTTGGATAATATGATCTTAAAAGGAATGGTTGGACTACCCATATCACCAAGGTGCACCTCCTTTTCAGAGAACCCATCACTAAAACACTCCATAGTTAAGTGTGCTCATCTTGGAGTAGTACTATGATGGGTGACCAATTGAGAAGTTGATCCCAGCTTGCGCGTGGTGAGGACAAAGAATGCAATTAAGTATAATGGTGGTATGTGGGGCCAATCGTCTTTCCTAATCTCCTCATGGAACGTCTGTGGCATAGGCAACAACTGAAGAGTAGAGTCATCATCTTGAATGGGACTAAGCTTAGAAAAATAAAAAAATTCAAGTGTTGTGGTGAAGTATTTTCCTCATTTTGATAACAACTCAAATATAGATTCTCATGCTTTGGGTAGAATCTTCATTACCTAGCCCATCACTAAACAACTCCATAGTTAAGCATGCTCATCTTAGAGTAGTACTAGGATGGGTGACCAGTTGGGAAGTTGATCCTGGCTTGCACATGAGTGAGGACAAAGCGCGTAGTTAAGGCTAGTGGTGGTCTGTAGGGCCAATCGTCATTCTTGAAACTCTATTAGTGCCTTGGGCAATGGGCTTGATCATTACAGAAACCTTTAAAATCTCCTCTTGGAACGTCTGTGGCATAGGCAACAACTGAAGTGTAGAATCATCATCTTGAATGGGACTAAGCTTAGAAAAGAAAAAAAATCAAGTGTTGTAGTGAAGTATTTTCCTCATTTTGATAATAACTAGAATATAGATTCTCATGCTTTGGGTAGAATCTTCATTATCTATAACCCTATGGACTATGATGCTACTAAGATTTCTAAGACTGATCAATACATTCTATGTGAGGTTAATATTTTTTTTGATTGCCGGGGGAAACCCACTCCCCTAGGCGGAGGCCCAGATAGCAGGGATGGTAAATCCGGGAGACCCGTGCGCCCACACACCGGTATCTCAATCAGTCGCATCAGAGGCCGGCTGACGCTGTGGGAAATTCATTTCCGAGCAGCGCTTCCAGTGAGAGTCGAACCCGGGACCCTTCGTGAGGGGCCCCGAGCTACGACCAGCTGGGCTACTGCTCGCCGGCAATGTTGATAATGAGTCCTTCCTTATTTCTATTTCTTAAGGTCGCAATGATGATTCTGTAGATTGCAGATTTGGGAAACTATTGAGCTTTCTCACCAGGGAATTTGTAATTTAGGGATCATACTTGGTGGTTTTAATGCAGTGAAAATAAATCAAGAAATATTGGGTAAAGCTCCTCCTACCAAAAAATTGATGAATGATTTCAATACCTATAATCTTAAATGTGGATTATATAAATTAGATCTCATAGGACCCTTCTTCTCGTGTGATAACCATCAATTTGGTGATGATCTAATTACATCTAAGATAGATAGAGTCTTTTATAGCTCTATGTTTATGGATTTCTCTAAAGAGTTTGTTGGTGAGCTTAATTCCGACACCATCAATGATCATAGATCTATCCTTTTGAGTGGTTAAATCTCCCTTCCGATTCATAAAGTCTTTGATTGAGAGAGAATATTTCCCTGATATTTTTAAGAGAGATAAGGAGGTTAAAGTTGAAGGCACTATGATGTTCAAGGTCTATAAAAAGTTTCATTTTCTTAGGGCACTACTTAAAGAGCGGAATCAACATAGTGTTGGAAATATTTTTGATAATGTGAAAGCTATTGAATTCAAAGCTACTCAGGTACAAACTAAAGGTGATCTTGATCCCAAGAATGTAGCTTGTCAAAATAATGCTAAAGTACTCAGGCACAAACTTTTTGAAGTGGAAAGAGTTCAACAGAGTCTACTCAGACAAAAATCTAGGGCTCAATGGCTCAAGGAAGGTGATAGAAACTCCATGTTTTTTTCTATTCATTCCTTTAGACTAGACAACATAGAAATCATTTCATCAGTCTAAAAATTAATGATAATATGTGTTAAAACACCAATGAAATTAGATATTTTGTCTTCCTATACTATGTTGATCTATTCAATAGCAACAATAAGTGCTTTGACCTTAAGAAATTTTTCTGGTTGGGTCCTACACTGTCAGTTGATTGAAAAGTTAGTTTGATCTATGGTGTCACTCGAAAGGAGATTGATGATGTTGTATCTAATTTGAATGGTGAAAAAGCACCTGGGCCAGAGAGTTTTAATGCTTGCTTTATCAAGAAAGCATGGCCAGTTATTGGTGAAGACATTTCTAGAGATAAAGGACTACTTCAATAATGTAGTGTTCTTAAAGAATCAAATAACACTTTCATCACTTTAATTCATGAAGGTTTGGATACTTTTGATATTAAAAATGTGTGTCCTATCTCTTTGTGCACTGTTGTGCATAAGTTGATCTCTAAAATCATGGCTTACAGGATTCATAATGTTTTGCCTTGTATTATCAGTGATAATTAGTTTGCTTTTGTGAAGGGAAGGGATATTAATGATTCCATTCTTCTATCCAATGAAATTCTGCACTATTTTAATAGGGTCTCTTTTGGAAACAAAATATGTCCCAAAATTGATATTTCTAGAGCCTATGATAACATTAAATTGGATTTCCTATATGTTGTACTCTGCAGGATGTGGTTTCCTTCTATCTAGATCAGTTGGGTTCAAATATTTTCAAGTCTAACTCCTATCAAGTGCTCTTCAATGTAGAACCAACTTCAATATTTAAACCATCTAATGCCATTTGCCAAGGAGGTCCATTGGCTTGTTATTTGTTCATTAGCATTAGGCAAGACTTTAATGTTCTTATGAATCAAGTTGTTGAAGCTAATCTTCTTATTCCTATTGGGCTTCTAAGAGATTATCAATTTCTTATTTAATTTTTGCTGACAATTTGATGATTTTGCTTGAAGCTAACAACAACAATGCCATTAATATTCTCAATGTTCTAGAGAACTTTGGTAATATGTCAGGATGAGAACCAACCCCCTCAAAAGTGAAGTCATCTTCAGCAAAATTTTTAATAAAAAGACATTCTTGATATTCTATCATTTTAGGAATGCAAGCTTCCTTCAACTTATCATGGTATCCCCTTGGTGACTGGTAGAATCCCCATACCAACTTGATCTATTCTTGTGGATAAAGCCAAATCAAGACTAGAAGGCTGGAAGTCCAAGTTGCTCTCTTTGGCAGGTAGATTGGAACCCATTTAGTCTACTTTAAGTACAATCTATCTAATTGGTGCTATTATTTTCCTATTCCTAAATCAACAATGGAGGAGACTTAAATGCTTTGTTGGGAATTTATTTGGGGTAAAAATAATGAAAAAGCTTAGCTACACTTAGTAAAATGGAAGAAATTCACAACTCCTAACACGAAGGGGGTCTTGGCACTAAAAAAAACTCTGAAGTTTCTCATGTTTGTCTCCTCTTGAATTGTTGGATGTTGCTTGTAAGAAGGACATCCTTTGGGTCAAATGGGTCAATGAAAAATATTTAGTTAAATCTTCCTTTTTGTCCATTGACACCAATTCTTCTATGTCATGATTCTTTCATAAAATTTTGGATAGCAGACATGAGCTTCTGGTTCATATGAAATTTCATGTTGGTGATGGCGGCAATACCTTCTTCTGGTTAGATCCATGCCTTCCTTATAAGACTTAACTTAGTGATCATGTGGGCAAGGATGCTATTCTTAAGATCAAAGCTCCCTCCAACTATGGAATCAGTACTGTGTTTTTTAATGGTAAGTGGGATGTTTCGAAGAATAGAAACAACAAAAAATTGTATGACTTCCTCATGAATTTCCCTCCTACTACTGGTCATGATTATATTTCTGTTAATGGAATTAATATTTCTAAGTTCAAGTGTATTTGGAATTCTATTAGGGACTCAAAGTTGGAACCTAATGCTTTAATTTGGCTTTGGAAAGACAATTTCCCACGAAGGTTTCAAATGATTTTTTGGAAAATTGCTCACATCAAGCTGTCCATGGTGGATTATTCTAGGAGGAGGGGAATCTCTACCCCTTCTTGATGTTTTTTGTTTAAAAAGGATTGTTACAAGCTTGAGCACATTCTCTATTCTTGTCCCTTCACAAAGGAGCTTTAGCTCAACTCAGAGATAGATCTCGTGGTGAGTTTCAATTTTAGTTCTTGACCTGAGGTTCTAAATGTTACTTCAAAAAAGGATAAATTTCTACTTATGTGTGTTATGTACCACATTAGGGGGGATCTTAGAGTGTATGATGACGTGGACAATCCTATATCTTATGCGTGGAAGCATATCATGTGAGATTCTCTAGTTTTTGGCAATCCTGATTTGATGCATAACTCTTTATTATGATTTAACGGACATGCTGGCATTTGTGAGTTTTGCATATTTAATACCTAATGTCCTATCTTCTTTTATCATGAGCCTTTGATTTGTTCGGGTTGCTTTATGATTATATTCTATGCAATGTGTCCTACTTCTTTCTCTTTTCCTTTTAATAGATTCCCAATTGGGGTGTCTCTCTATACAATTGTACACATTTTTACAAAAATAGAAAAGGGAAAGGAGTTTTGGTGACCAAAGAAAACATTGGTACTTGAGTATTAGTTAATGAATTTATGAAATCAAACAATGATTTATCAATCACATGTTTATTTCCAGCGGTATTCTTCTGCTAGTTGAAAAATTATAATAGGGTTTCCATTGTGATGATTTCCCCATTCTGAAGAACAACTTGTACTCCTTGAAAGAGACCTGGAACATTGAAGCATATGCATCAATTGAATTGAAAGTTGTTGATGTGGCTTATGTAACTTATTTCTTTCTCTACTCAAAAGGGTTATCTTGGGAACAATTAATCATTCTAAGTGTAGGGTGATTTGATAAGCACCTAAAATACAATAATTCTCTACTTACATTCACTCACTTATCCACTTGTATTATCTTGTTTAAATGATTTTTTGGATTCTAGTTAAAATATATGTATAACTTTGGACCTAATTCCTTCTATACTTCACAAAGATCAAGCTATTCCCACTAGAATAACACCGACCAAGCCCTTGATGATATGAAGTGGAAATGTGAAAGTAAATTGAGTAAACAAGACAAATTCATAGAGACACATCGTGTCCATCTGAGGACAAACGTGTCAGTTGTTAGAGAGAATGTTCAAGACAAACAACACATGACATGGTGTCTCAATCCATTTACGTGTTGTGTCCATGATCATTAGCTCCACCAAGCAATATATAACAACTGGCATGGTGTGTTGCACAATGGATATGACACGTCCCATGTCAATAACTTGACCATGTTTTAAAGAAGCCAAAAAATAGATCAACACAGCGTGTTAATTGTTGGAAACACTATATCAACCCATGCAAATGCAAGTTTGGAATGATCACATGTTCTTTCAATCCCACGACACAATGCTGAAACAATTATGTCTTGAAATTTCACTTTTGGTGCATAGGAAACATGACGTATTAAAACATTTAGGATATGATCATTATAGAATATTTTTTGTTTTGTGAATGATCTTTTTCCATTTGTTATAAAATCATTTCGATGAATCTAGGACTTTTGAGAGAAACCGTCGACTCCCTTAGTTTGAGAATGAAGGAAGAAGAAGAAAGAAGAAAGAGAAGGATGCTTCAAGACTAAGAGGTAAAGAAGGTGTGAAACCATTAAGAAAGTAAGGATCTTCCAAAATGATGACTTGACTACGTATTTCATTCTTATCCTGTTGTTTTATCTTCTATCCATACATATTTATCCAATATTTGTATATGTTAGTGGTAGAAGTACCCATTCCCCCACTCAATTGTGCATGTTCTTCATGTTTATAGGTAAAACAATTTTATTATAGTAGTGATACATTCGTTACAATTTTATGTTAATATCTTAATCTATCTTAGTTATGTGGATGTTTCTCTTCTGAAGCATAGTTTGGACTGTTAATTTTGGAGTTGATCACTACATTAGATATTTTAGGAGAATAAATATTTGCAAAATATGCATTTTCCTTAGTTTTGAATCAGAGTTACTATATATTCTTGAATGAAAATGTTTGAGAATGCTAAGACTAAAATTCTAAGATTATAATAATTAAGTAAGTAGGACTATCCATGTGAGACTCATTTATCTTGTTAATTGATATCCTTTTTAGTTGAGAGACATAGAAATACATGCTGGAATTTATTAAGTTAATATTCATGTAATTGAGATGTTTGATATAAATTTGAATTAGTAACACTTTTTAGTAGAAAATATAATACATGTGTATTTTTTATGTCTCCACTATATTTACCACAAGGTTTGTTAATACATGACCTTATTTTTAAAACAATTTCAATCAAACCAACCAAATTATGTTCTACATCAATGTCTAATGATTAAATCTAGAATTGCATTGACTCATATGGAGTTGACCCTCAATTATCATGTATTGTAATTCATACTATTAAGGATGGAAATGTGTGGAGTTTATAATATAGTAAACGTGTAAGCATGTGTTGATGACATCAACCCCCACAAGTCAAAATTCCATCAAACTTTATAAAATCTCCTTAACTAATTCTAGTATATAAATTTCCAAGTGGTTGCCAGCTACCATAAAGCTTCATAACTTCACTCACTTTTCACATAGTCTTGTCATATAACCTTTGACACTCACCTTATACTAACAAGCCTTAATCCAAACATTCATCCATCACCATTTCCACATCATCCAAGGTGGATAAGCTGGATATACTACAAGTAGAGGCCAAGAAGAAGAAGAAGAAGGGGGCACTCATCTACAATAAGACCATTTTCTTCATGGCCCCTTATCTCTCTTCTTTCTCCCTTAATGTTTCTATTCTAGTTAAGAGTATCTAAAATTCTTAGTGGGTGAGAAATGTATTGATTACATTATGTAATTTGGGAACTAAAATGTGTCTACTTTTTCATATTTACTTTTTCTATTTTTATCCTAGATCCATATTCCCTTCTATCCCGCTATTGTTTGGATGTGCCTTTCTTCTTCCATTTAAGGTGTTAGAGAAGGTGGATATTAAAAAATAGTAAAAAGGGATTAATTATCCTTTTTATGGACTTAGATTTTCTCTATCAACCTAGTATCTAACTATTCCATGAACACTAGATGAGAGATCTAAGCTGCAAAGTAGGTTTCTCCGATTTTCACTTGATAAAGAGCATGTAAAAGGTTAGATGGAGAATGATAAGAGCTATAATACTCCCTCATACTCCCTATAAAACTCATTTGCATCAAGGGTGGGGATATGTATATATTTGAAAACTTAAAATTTCATTTCCGTAAGAGTGTTTTTATGATATGCCTTGATAATTGAGATTGTAAGGGTGGATAAGTGGTGATACAAGAGTTACACACTTAAAACCATGTGTGTTATCCATTTCCATGATGTAATGAGTGACCACTATTTAGGTTTTCTGTTGTTTATTTTTAGTAGAATATGTACAACTTCTAAATTTGATGTTCACCCCTAGTTTCATGTGTAGGTCAACCCTAATCCCCCAAACATCCATTACCCCCCTCAATTGCTCACAACCCAATTTTACTGCCTGAGAAGTGTTTTTCATATTATTTGTGTGGCTTTGTTGCTTGTTTCGGTTGAAGTGTAAGTGCTAGGATTGTTAGATTTTAGATACTCTAGTTATAGTTATTTTGTGCTAGTTAATATCACTTATAATCTAGTTTTCTCTAATTGTTACTTTATTCTTAGTGTAACACACCAAAACAACCCTACCTAAAGTTTTGTACCCTAAAAACCACACCCTTTGTCATTAGAGGTTAGGATATAACTACGACATACATTCTCCTTCATCCTCTAGATTTGAGCTTAACTATATTGGACTTCATCTTAACTGATACCTTAAAACTCTAGTCCTTTTTGTAATTTCAATAATCATAGGTCTAAAAATTTGATGCTCTGTGATAGTTGGAACACTCACGAGCCTAGTGTATTTTAAAGTATATAGCACGAAAGAAATAATGGATAATTAAGAGAATTTTTTTTGGTTTACTTGATATAATTTCTAACGTATATCATACTTCGTTCCCCTAGGTCCACCTCTCTTTATAACATGGATGTTGTTGCCTTCACGATGATGGAGGAGATAGATATGGCGTTGATGGTGTCATATCTCTTACAATGCTTGTTGACTCTTGCAGACAAAATCCCTTGAGATTTGTCACATCTTTCTATTCTTTTGATCAAGATGTCAAAAGATTCTTATATATTATCTGTGTGTTTATATGATTTTGTTGTGATCTTGTTGTAAGTGCTGAATGAACGGGGGCACATGGATGACCTATTATTTTGTTACTATACGTTAACACAATACAAGATTAGCTACCTATTGTTGTATTTGAGTCATATATTTCAGATTCATTTTAAACTTCAGATTTATTTTAAAGTTCTCAGTCATCTTTAGTCTTACATTACCCATTTCTAAATTAAGAGCGATCATTTTAAGTGCGAGAGAAGACCAAAGATTTATGGGCCTTTCTTGAGACTTTTGAATTGAAGGGTGATTGGTGATTGGTACTTTGTGATTTGATGAATTACAAATACGCACACACGTGCGTGCCTCGCCACGCGCCACCCTGCACGGTTAGGTATGTGGTGTAACTTGATAAATTTATTAAACAAAATTTCTTTTATTTTTTTGTTTAACGAGTTTTAATTTTTGTCTCATAGAAACACAAAGATGTATATTTTTTCATTCTTTAGTTGTCTTGGAAGGACAATTGTCTTGAATCACTCAAGTCATAAATTCCTTTGAATCAAATCCTTCCCTTTTTCCATTTAAATTCATTAGTCGTTAGAAGGCTGGCCTTTTAGGGACTTTTGAATTTAAGGCTGATTGGACTGATTGGTGCTTTGTGCTTTGATGAATTAAAAGAAAATACACAAACACACACCTCATCTCGCCATGCCACGCTCCGCCTGATCTGATTTGGTTCGATACGTATGTGTGATTTGATATTTTTATAAAATGAAAATCTTTTATTTTGTTTTATTTTGTCACGTTTTAATTTTTGTCATTTAAAAATATGAAGATGCACAACTTTCCTTTCTTTAATTGTCTAAAGGCAATTGTCTTAAGCTATCCAAACTATAAATTTCTTTCAATCAAATCCTCCCCCTTTCCATCCAGATTTATTATCCGTTAGAAGGATGCTCTTTCTTGGGGTTTTTAAATTTTAAGGTTGACTGGATTGATTGGTGCTTTGTGCTTTGATGAATTAGATACACAAATACACACACGCCTCGACTCGCCACGCCGCCCATGTCCCAGCCGTTTTGGTTTGGTACGTGCATACGATTTGATATTTTTACTAAATAAAATTCTTATATTTTGATTTATTTAACAACATTTTAATTTTAGTTTTTGGGAATCTAAAGATGCATAATTTTTCATTTCTTAATTGTCTTAGAAGACAATTGTCTTGAGCCATCAAAATATAAATTCTTTTGAATCATTTCTTCTCCTTTTTCATCCAGATTCATTAGTCTTTCGAAGACTAGCCTCTCTTGGAACTTTTGAATTTAAGATTGACTTGGTGATTAGTGCTTTGTGCTTTGATGAAATAAGACACAGACACACAGACATGCCTCGCCACACAACACCATGCCATGTCTGACCCGATTTGGTTCGCAACATGTGTGCGAATTGATATTTTTATTAAATGAAAGTTCTTTTAATTTGGTTGTTTAACGATGTTTTTAATTTCTATTGTTTGAAAATTTGAAGATGGACACTTTTCCATCCTTAATTATTTTGGAAAGACAATTGTCTTGAGTTGCCCAAATCATAAACTCCTTTGAGTCAAATCCTCTCTTTTTTTCCATCCAGATTCATTAGCCACTAGAAGACAAGTCTTTCATGGGGCTTTTAAATTTAAGACTAATTGGGCTGATTTGTACTTTTTGCTTTGATGATCTAAAAATACAAATATACAGATGTGCATGCCTTGTCTCTCCCCGCCATGCCCCCCGCCCGACCTAGTTCGATTTGATTTGGTACGTGCATGCAATGTGATATTTTTATTGAACAAAAAATCTTTTCTTTTGCTTTGTTTAATAAAGTTTTAATTTCCGTCGTATGAAAATCCAAAGATGCAAAATTTTTGATTCCTTAATTGTCGTGAGCCTGCCAAATCATAAATTCCTTTGAATCAAATCCCCCCCTTTCCATCCAAATTTATTGCCAATAGAAGGTTGTCCGTTCTTGGGGTTTTGAATTTAAGGCTGATTGCTGTTTGGTGCTTTGTGATTTGAAAAATTAAAAGCGCACACATGCATGCGCTTTCTTGCCATGCTACACCACGCTACACCCTATCCTACCTGGCCCAGTTCAGTCCCACACGTGCATGCGATTTGCTATTTTTATTAAATGAAAATATAGCGGCATGGGACATTGTTAAATATGATCTGGTTCATCTTGCAACGCACTTCTTTAGTACAAAAAGTTGCCACAAAAGCCTTAAGTGCCATAATATATGCTTGATACCAAAGTTTGATGCTCCAAAATGCTTATCCTTGGACTTCTGCCCTATATCGGTGGAAAATGTCTTCATTAGGATGCTTGCTCGGATTGTGAATAATAGACTTGTAGGTCTGTTACCCAAGATGGTGTCCCTTGAACAAGGTGCTTTTGTCCATGGTAGAGATATTGCAAACCAGATAAGGTTGAAGAATGATCTTGTACATGACTTGTCAGCCGGGGATATGGAAAAAAGTTGGTGATCAAATTGGATATTACAAAATCGTATGATATGGTAAATTGATCCTTTTCGCGGAGAGTCCTATTGAAGTTTGGGATGATGGACACTATTGTAGATTTGTGCTTGACCTTTTTGAAGGCTCTTGGATGTCAGTGGTTCTAAATGGAGTCTTCACTAGTTTCTTCACTATGAGTAAGGGACTGAAGCTAGGGAATCTAGTCTCTCCATTGTTGTTTATTCTTGCACAAGAGACGTCATATAGTGTAGTGAAGAAGGAGGCATATATGGGTCATCTACCGCGCTATAGTACCAGGGGAAGCATTGAGACCCCTTCCATACTTATGTATGCTAACGACATCATGCTTTTGTATTCATCCTCTTCTATAACACTAACACCATCTTGAAGATTTTGGAATTCTATGAGAAAGTATCGGGCCAGATAATGAATAGGAAAAAGTTGGAGTTCATGATGGATGAACCTACTATTAGGGAGTGCAATCGTGTTCACAAAAGCTTGGGGATTTCTACGATGGATGACATTTTCATGTACCTCGATGTTCCCATCTCGCAATGTAGATTGAAAGTCAGTGACTTTGATTATCTGAGAGATAGAATTCAAATGAAGACGGCCTTGTGGAAGACCTGCTTCTTATTTTTTGTAGGGTGTATCACGCTGATTAGACAATCACTATTATATATGAATATCTATGATTTGGCCACATGTGGTATTCCTATTAAGGTCCTAAATGATATTGAAAGGTTGTTTTTGAGGTTCCTTTGGAGCTCTCGAGATGATTCAAATAGAAGAGTCTGGGTAGCATGGGCTTCTATTGCTAAACTGATTACTGAAGGCGGTTTGGGATTCACTCTCCTCAGAGTTACAAGGAAACCATTCATGGTGAAAGCAACATGGGAAGTCGTACATGGGCCATCTAGATGGGCCTTGTATTGTCGAGACAAATACATGAGAACTAGAAAATGCAGTAACTCAGAGACACCCCATATGATGCAACTCAAAACATATCCCTCTCCATTTTGGAGGAAGATCTGGAAGGTGTTTCCTAATGTATGGCCACACATCAGGTGGATGATTGGATAGGGCTCATTGTCCTTTTGGATGGACAGATGGTGTGAACAGACCCTTGATGGGTATGCTAGAAGATAGATAGGGGTTCATCAAAAGGTCCGGGTCTCTGATTTCTGGGATAATGAGAAGGGATGGAGCGGGTATGATATATCAGTAATTCTTAATGGTGAGGGGAGTTGACAAATTCCTTCATCGTTATAAGTTATCTAGTAGGACACTACTGATAGACCTATATGGACGCCCATACACGTCAGATGTTTTTTGTTGAAATTAGCAAAACAAATCATTTTGGGATCCCAAATTGATAGAGAGTAGGATAGAAGTCTTCTTTGGCATAGGGATGTCCTTCCTCGTGCAAATGCAACTCTTTGGAAGCTAATATAGAAGGCAATACCAATAAATTAAGATATCCAAAGATGCAGGGTTCAATCAGTATCAAGAGTTTTTATTGTGGCTTGATGACGATAGAATCCACAAATCATATTTTCTTGCACATCAACATAGCCGTGGGGCTATGGACAAAGGTTAAGTTGTTGTTGAAGTGTGACATGATGACGGGTGAATACACTATCAAACAACAGATAAAAAAGTTATGGGCAGATTCAAAGAATAGAGAAATGAAAGGATGGCTATCAGGCCTACTTCCAGGCCTTGTCATTTGGATTATGTGGAGGGAGTGATGCCAGAGGACGTTTGAAGGGAAAATGAAGTCAGGGCCTCAAATTTGGAAGGAAGTGATTGATGTTCTTATTGTCAAAATAAAAGATAAGTTTTTTAGAAGGATTGGGGAGGAGGGTTTCCTATACCATGCTGCAAAAGAAGGCATTTCTGACCTGAAACTTCGGATCCAAAAGATTGAGCTAGTGACATGACTTTGTCCAGATGTTCACAATAAGATACTAAACATGGCTATAGGAAAAGAAGTGGATGTATATGGTAGAATTGGGTGGTGGTCTGTCAGGGTGGTTCGAAATTGTGAAGGCGGGTTGAGTCTGGCCTTCGGAGCATGGGTTAGTGGGGTTGACCATGAAGAGGCAGACGCCCAGGCTTTGATTGTGGTATTGAAAGTTTGTGATGAGGAGATTTTAGCTTCAGTTTAATTGAGATGGATAACCCCACTTTGGTTGCGGACTTTTGGAAAGATGCTTCTCATTATTGGAAGCTTGACCTCTATTTTAGGGAGATCAAGATACGATGGAGGAGAGGTTGATCTTGGGATTTTGCATCCCATCAGAGGCAAACTTGGTCGCTCTTGGCGGTTGGAGGAGGCTTGATAGGGATGTGGTAGTCGTTAAGGAGCCTTGGGGTCTTCCTCATTGTGTAAGAGGTATGTCGATTTCGGAGAAAAAAGATGTCCCATACTTGAGGTATACTTGGATAGATACAATTTTTGACGGATAGGTATAGGAAGGTGTTACCTTGGTTGCGGTTTTTGTTTTTTGATGTACATGGGTATAGAAACAGATATAGGAGTCATGTATTTTTGGTGATTGTTGATGATTTGCCTGAGGGAGTCAGGATGAATCAATACTCCTATTAATTTAAAAAAAATCTTTTATTTTATTTTATTTTGTTTAACAATGTTTCAATATCTATCGTTTGAAAATCTGAAGATGCATATTCCATTCTGTAATGGTCTTGGAAAACTAATTGTCTTGACCCGCCCAACAATTTTTTTGAATAAAATCCTCCCCTTTCTCCATCTAGATTCATTACCCGTTAGAAGGCCGGTCTATGTCCTCTCGGTTTCGTTTGGATGTACTGCACCCAATGAACCATTTGTTTATTAGGGACTTGCCTACCCAATAATTCTTAGGGGGAAATTTCATATTTATCTGTCAAATTTGGGTGGTTGCGTCCATCTATAAAAGGGATGATTTTGAGCCTAAACACCAAAAAATAAAAATAATACAAAAATAAGTGTTATGTGCGATCATTACTCTTGTTATGTGTTTCTCGCTGCCGATATGCTACACCTTGCTTTTGCACATTAAGTCACCTTCTTCCATATCATTTTTCTTTCTTCTTCTCCACCTGCTACTACCCATTGTTTTGCATCTGAGTGAGATTCTTGCGAAGTGATTGTCCGACAACGTTCGAGGGCCACATGACTGTTCGACATTTTCCTCTTACTAGCACCGGGAGGCATACCTGAATTGGGGAAGATTAAATCTGGAAGGCAAGTCGCTGGTAAAACTCGTGTATAGGAGAGGCGAATTTTGTCTTCAAGACAATGATCTTTGTGACACGCCTTCACCCACAGGCTCATCTAAACTCTATTTCTCTGTTCTTAATTATTGAACAAATTAATTACTGTCAATATTTCTTAGACAACAATTAAAAACCGAAATATTATCTAACATCTATTACCACAAAATTATCACAAATTCCTTCTCTCAAAAACTATGTGACCGTATCAATTGACGAGTGCCCACCCCTATTTGCTGCCCTGTTGGCCTTTTGATTAGTGCCTAGCGTAGTGGTAACACTCGCTCTGACAAACTATCCATGAGGGCGACTCTCTTGTGGCCCATTGACTAATTGTTGCTTCGGTAGTATCATCCTTTTTGTTTTCCCCCCTTTCATAGTTTTTTTCCCTTTCATAGCAGCCATTGTCTCTGTTTAATGCCTGACGACTACGAGCAATTCATAATTAAAAGTAATTATGAAAATTATATACAACCTCTCCCACGCCATGTTCAAAACTGATAGTATATACAACCACCATGTTCTACATAAACTTAACCTTTTGAGAACCGCAAATGGGCGTAAACCTCGCTCATTATCATACCGCATGCTACAATATGTTGTTAATTTCAGATTAAGTCGTTACATGCAACAGTGCAATTCAGTTAACAGTTTAGGCCGATCCGGATAAGAAAACGTAGAATAAACCAATGTAAGAGAACAATGGTAAACAAAGTTAGGATCAAACCAGGTCGTTCGTTGAGAAACAGACATAATATACTTATAGAAATCAACGCCTTGCAACCCTTCTGGATAGGCACCGTTCTCCAAGTCAATTTGGTACGAACATAAAGAAGAACGTCATATTCGTGTTGATGACGAACATTGCAGACGGAACAACGTACCACCAGTGCAGCTCAGCAACTGCAAGAACCACCGCCTGATAGGTTGCCCCTTGGAAGGAAAGGAAACGAACTTGCTTCATTCAGGATATGGTCTCTACGACGCACCACGGAAGCGATGGCGGCAAAGAGAAACTCCGGCTTTAGGGTTCGCAAACATGCTCGAACGGATGACGAATCTGTGTTCGAAAGATGTGTTTAACCCTAATGACCGGAGGCCTATTTATAGCCTTACACGCCACAGTAATCATATTCCTGTTAAGACGCGACCACTCGGTTGCTCTTGTACACGTTGCGGAAAATTCCGCAAAACAGACACTTTCCTGTTAGGATTAATAAATCTGAATAGGAAAGAAACAATTAACTAAACGAGTAATTAATTATGTAGTTGTATCCTAGTACAAAAAGAAGACGGAAGACAGAAGACATTCTCCACAATTCACAAGTTCGAGCTCGAACCGGCGATGCGAGGCGTGGCATTGCGCGCGCGTGCGTGCGTGTATTGTGGTCACCACCCCCACCAAGGAGGTGAGCTTACCCTCCTCCTAGGACCCCTTAGACACTAGTGCCCCATGTGATCCTACATATAAGGACCAGAAAAGTTCTAGGAGTGAGCAATAGGGATAAAACTTCTTTGCCATTTGTACTAGAGACAAAACTACTTTTCTCACATCTACTAGCTGCACTACAATGGGCTTAACCCATGCTATATACATGGCTACTACATCAATATATCTAACAATCTCACACAAAGTCGAATGTGTAGTGTGCTCTACCATTCAGTCCTCCATACGGTGCTTCAGCAGATACCTTTCGGTTTGAATCTACCTGAGTTATCCAACTATGACCCCCGCATGAACTAGGTGAACAAAATCTTGAACCTGAACCTTGGGTACAAGAGTATAGGTTGGTACCAACACAACAAAGACATGGTAGAAAAGAAAACAATGCATTAAGGCCATACATACAAAATTTTATGTCATGATTGATAACAGAGAACCATCCAATTCTCCTATTATGGCCTACAGAACATCAACCATTTAGTTGGAGTCTCCAAAGATGTACTGCTAACATCCTATCCTAAGACTTGACATCATTCAGAAACTAATCTCTTACTAACTTGCAGTCATGACACTAACATGTTTCCCAAGGGATAGACACACAGATGCATGAAGCATCAAAGTAAATTACATAGTGTCATCCAATTCACCTGACAACTTATTATTACCACATTGAACCCAATTTGTGGGATCTCCACTCTATTGGGTTGGGTTGCTACTGCCTGTAAATAATGAGGGGTTTCAGTCCCATCCCCAACCTGAATTTTTATACTAAAGCTAGGGTAAGACCTTTAGTGAAAGGATCAACTATATTTTCTTTGGTACCGACGTAGTCCACAACCACGACCCCATTTGACACTTACTCTCTTACAAACTTTAGTCTAACTTGGATGTGTCTACAGTGTTTTTGATTGTACTTGTGACTCTTTATCTTGACAATAGTTGTAGTATTGTCATAGTGAACTGAAATTGTAGGAATCGGCTTCTTTACCATAGGTAAACTGGACATAAGTCCATGTAGCCATTCAACTTCTAATCCAGTTTCATCTAAAGCACACAACTCTGCCTCAAAAGTAGACCGAGACAATATGGTCTGTTTCTTAGACCTCTAGGAAACAACTCGTCCTCCCAACATGAATACATATCCTGAGACACCATTACTCCTAGAGTTGACGACAATCCATCTAGCATCACTATATCCTTCAACTACAAAAGGATATTTTCCATAATGCATCCCAAGGGAGCAAGTTCCCTTGATATACCTCAAAACTCTGTCAAGAGCTTCCCAATAGATCTTGTCGGGACAACTGGTGTATCTACTTAACTTACTCACGGTAAACGCAACGTCTGGACGCGTGCAGTTCATAAGATACATCAAACTTCTGATAATCTTAGAGTATCCTAATTGAGACACTGGAACCCCAGTCTCATTCTTGAAAAAGGCCTTGGATGAATCATATGAAGTCTTAACAGTTTACATGATGTGTACTCAAACCGCTCCAGTATCTTCTCAACATAGTGAGATTGAGAAAGAGAGTTATACCACCAGTAGACCTTATAATTTTAAGCCCTAAAATCACAACAACGACACCCATATCTTTCATCTCAAACTTGCTACTCAAGAATGTCTTTGTCTCATTTACTACTTTCATATCAGAACCAAAAAGTAGGATATCATCGACATATAAGCATAAAATGAATCCATCATTGATGATTTTACAGTAGAGACATTTATCAAATTCATTAGAAACAATGCCAAATGATGATACCACATAATCAAACTTCTCATGCCATTGCTTAGGGGCTTGTTTCAAGCCATATAGTGACTTAATAAGTTTACACACTTTAGACTCATTCTCACGACCCACAAATCCCTCAGGTTGTTCCATATATATCTCTTGCTAAAGATCACCGTGTCAGAACGTGGTCTTCACATCCATCTGATGGATACAGAGATTATAAATGGAATCCAATCCTATAAGCACTCAGATTGTGGTCATACAGGAAATAGGAGAATAGGTATCAAAATAATATATTCCTTCCCTCTATGTGTAACCCTTAGCAACTAACCTAGCCTATTACTTACTGATTGTCCTGTCTGTATTAAGTTTCTTCTTAAAGATCCATTTGCAACCAACTGCAGAACAACCAGGAGGCAAATCCGCCAATTCCCAAGTTCCATTCGAGAGAATCGATTGGATTTCATCATTAACGACTTCTTTCCAAAACCTAACTTCTGGAGATTCCATAGCTTGTTTAAAAGTTATAGGATCATCCTCAACATTGTAAGTGAGAAACTCACTTCCAAAGTCTTTGAATGTCCTAGACCATTTACTTCTCCTTGGTTCAACTATGTCTTCAGAATCATCAAATTCAAAAATAGCTTGTTCTGAGTCGCCCTCCACATTTGTCATCCTTTCCACATGCTCGAGAATGGAACCTGTGGTGAATAAATCCTCTTAACACACATCGTTGGGCCTCAATGCCTGAGATATCACGTAATTCTACAATTGCATTGACCTCAATGCCTGAGATATCAGATTGTACAACCAAGAATCTGTAGGCATAACTTGTCTCTACATATCCCAAGAATATGGCATCCACAGTTTTCGGTCCCAATTTCTTCCTTTTGTGTTCAGAGACAAGTACCTTAGCTAGACACCCCCACACTCGAATGTATTTAAGACTCGATTTTCTTCCTCTCCATAACTGAAACAGACTACTCTCTACATGTTTGTAGGGAACTCTATTTAGAATATGGCCAGCCATATTTAAAGCTTCCCCCCACATGAAGTTGGATAGACCTGAGGTTTGGAATAAAGAATTTACCATATCTATAAGGGTTCAATTTTTACGTTCAACAATCCCATTAGATTGTGGTGAATACGGAGTAGTAACCTCATGAACTATACCATGTAATTAGCAAAATTCCAAAAACAAATTTGAAGTATACTCTCCTCCCCTATTAGACATTAATCATTTAAGTATTTTGCCGGTTTGAGTTTTAGCTTCTTTCTTATAAATTTTAAATTTATCCAATGCCTCATATTTACTTCTAAGCAAAAAGACATAACAATATCTACTCACATCGTCAATAAAAGTTATAAAATAACGTTTTTGATCCCTTGTAGCAATACCATTAAATTCACAGATATCTATATGCACTAAATCCAATATTTTCAAATTCCTATTCACAGAGTGGAAAGATTTCCTAGGTAATTTAGCTTGCACACATATTTCACATTTATTATTGCTAATTTTAGATTTAGGGATAAAATTCAGATTCATCATGTGTTTCATTGAGACAACATTCACATGTCCCAAACGCGCATGCTAAACATCAGATGATACAAGATTCAAGCATAAAGAACTATTATCATTCAAATTTAAAACAGAATTTGAAACAGATTCTACAAGAATCTTAAACAAGTTCTCCATATCACAAAGATACCCATTGCGAAAAAATAAAGAGTCTCGAAGGCGAGTAATAATAGCTTTATTACATTTGCAATCTATTCTAAAATAATCTCTAACTAAAATTGCGCTAATAAGAATATTGTGTCGTATTGATGGAACATATCTGAATCTATGAAGTGTCAGAACCTTTCTCGAAGGAAACTTCAAGTCCACACATCCTTCGCCTTTGACTTCTACAACTCTAGAGTCGCCCAAAGTCACATATCGACCTTTAGAGGCCTGATAAGACACAAACAAGGACTTGTCAGTACATACATGCACATTAGCCCCAATGTCTATAATCCAATATAGTGGTTCAAAAATACAAAGAACTTCAGATTTTATAGAAACATACCCATCATTGAGGTTCAAGGATGAAGTCATCATGTTGACCACAACCTCCTCAGTTACAGATGCGACAACTTTCTTAGCCTTCTTTGAAGGACAATCCTTGTTCCAGTGGCGAACATGTCCACAAGTCCAACAAGATTTGTTCTTTGGTTTCTTCTAGATCTTGGCCTTAGGTTTAAGTGAATTCTTAAATTTCTTATCCTTGTTCTTAGAAGTATTAAAATTAACATTCACATTAACATCAGTTGGTACTTTGATAGTCTTCTCTTTCAGATGCTCTTCCTGAATGTTGATATCATCATGAGATCGTTCATTGACATGTCTCATTTGCACTGCTTAAGATTCATGCCAAACGACTCTGAAGGTTTTGGGAACTTCTCAATGATAGACATAGCAATAAATTTTTCAAGAAGTACCATGCCCGCATCAGCAAGCTCTTGTACCAAGAGTTGAAAATCGAGTGTTTGATCAGATACATATTTACCCTCAGACATATGAAACTTAAGAAATTTTGTAACACAATATTTTTCAGTTCCCTGATTCTCAGTATTATATTTCGTTTCTAATACTTTCAACAGAACTTTAGACATAGTAATAAGAGGCTTAGAGTATGAGTCATACAGTTTATTGTTTAATACAAACAGAATCAACCTCAACATGTCTTGTCACCCTTCTTCCAGGTTGCAATTATATTAGAATTATTAGGAACAATTTTATCTACTTTGGGTTCATCTTCTTCTAAATACTGATCAAACCCTACCATGTTAAGCCATATTTACATCCTACTTTGCCAACGAGAAAAACAAGTTCCAATAAATTTTTTAGGCATACTAAATGTATCAATTTTCATGCCAGAACCAGCCATAGTTAACTAATGACATATAATGATTTCTTTAAGGTAATTATTAATTTCAGATTAAGTCGTTAAATGCAACAATGAAAGGTGCAATTAAGTTAACAGTTTACACTACTACAGATCCTGTCAAAGCCGAAGGCCAAATCCCTGACCAATACATGTGTTTCCTTGACCAATAGTCCTTGGTCAGGGCAAATCCCTGACCAACGTACCCTCGCCAAAAGCTTGGTGACCAATAGTAGTTAGTCAGGACCTATCCCTGACCAACAGAGATGGAATCCCTGGACAACCATTACATGGATAAAAGACATTATCCTTGGCCATTTCTTTGTATCCAAGGCACATCCCTGACTAGTGAAAATGTATGCAACTATAATATTTATGTGTATTCATGAATATATATATATATATATATATATATATATATATATATCATTCAAAATATCACACACAACTAATTTATTATGCATCAGATGACAACAACTTGAATATAGTAAAAAGGATCATTGCATTCAATTATCAATTGTAATGTCTAGATCCAAAAAAGCATGATTGGAACATCATGTTTTTCCCCAAAAAGATAACTCATCCTCTAATATGACTTTGAAATATCAATCATATGCACCACATGACATCTCACGAATTGTTTCAAACAAAAATAAAAGTACATATCGTCAACTTCATGCATTATCCCTAGCGTCACTTCCGCAACTTCCACCATGGGGACTTTCTCCAGTATTTGCATCAGTCCTTCTACTTTGTGGAGTGTTTTCAATATCCTGCATTATAAAACTATATCAACTATACATAACAATGTACAAGTTCATAAACAAGAATCAACATTATAAAATGCATAAAACAAAAGTAATCAAGCACAATTCTCATTCATGTACGCATGACTCATGACATATATTTTCATGAGGAATGACACATGTGAGATCATGGTGCTCAAAAGAATATAAACTCACATATTTGTATGTGGCATTGTACAAAAAAGTGAACCCTAATATGTCGAGTTCATGCAAAATCAAACTTAAGAGTAATATGTCATAATCATTGGACTTATCATCCTTACGTTCACATATCCAATCATTTGGTAACATGTCAATTGTCTTACATACAAATTTATCACACAACGTTATATACCTGAGTAAATTTACCCCTATCAGACTTAACTTACATTGTCATTTCTTTAACCAACTTTTATTTCACTATGTCATATACTTGAGAAATTTAATTACCTTTCATAGAAAAGTTATTAATTGTGGCCATGCAAATAAATTGTAATCTAGTTGATGAATCTATAGGGGTTGCGATTTTTTTGCCCAAGGCGACTAAGACAAAGTATTAATCATCAACATCAATGTTTGTTTTGTCAATGATGTGTAGAAAGGTATTTCAAAGTCTCTATATTACCGTCCATTTTGCCTCTATATACCCCATTGTCCTCTTAGAAAATCTAACAAATCAATAAGGGAAAAGAGAGGAAGAGTAGGGAAATAGCATATGCATACGTTGGAAAGAGATTAAATCTTAGCAACGAGATCAAACAAGAAAAAGTAAATTTGAGGAATTCACCTTTGCGACTGGGAGTGAGTGTTGGACCTTGACCAGATTTTGTTGTTGTTGTCATTCTTATTTGAAATGATGTTTATTGTTCTAGGAGAAGCTCAATCATAAAACTTGATATACTGCGAGTACCTGTATCCTCTCGTCTGAATATTTTACCATGTAGGCTTCAAGCACATAAAAATATATATATTAGAGGCTCTCGTTAGCGACCATCAATAAGCCTGAGCACAATATATTTATCGGTAAAATAGATCTAATTGAAATACCAAAGAACATGTTGGAGTATAATAATATATTCATAGTTGACAAAAACACAACAAATCTGATTTTACATGTGAGGGCACTATTATCATACAACCCTCAAAGATTAATAACTTTATGAAAAAAGCATGAACCTCAAGTTATCAGTTTGAGCATCGATTAGATCCTTCCCTGAATTATCTTTCCTCCAAAAAAACTAATTGTACTCGTATCTTCAAACAGTGCTCCAGCTAATCATAGTCTTGTCCAGCAAGCTACATGTTTAATGTCATCGGACTGTTGTTCCACATAAACCAGAATTTGTAGTGGAATAGATGAGAAGCAAAGAAGAAAAAAGAAGGTGAAGCGTCGAGGCCTTAGGAAGTGTGGAGCAGCAGACAACACCAAGGCTGAAACGGGAGGGACAGAGATAGAGGCAGGCCGGATTTAGGGAACTAGAGGTAGAGATGGAAGACTAAGCCTCTACTAAGAACAGAAGGTTCTGGATAAGAAAAGGCAGAGAACTAGGAGCAACGACCAGTATAGGGCGGAATAGGAAGGAAGTGAGAATCGTTCTCGTACAGAGAAGAAAATGGGAGTGGGGTAGCGGAACCGACTTTGGGGGAGCAGAACCGTTTTGTGCGGTATTGGGGGAAATTTTTTGGTGGTTTTGGGGGGATGTTAAAAAGCCCCGCCACGTCTATTAAAATTTACGGAAGATGTTTGGTCAAGGACCATTTGCTATTAGTCAGGAATAGGCCTTGACGTTTATTATCCAATTGCCCAAGGTTGGGTTCCTTGACCCAACGGCCCTGACTTTTATAGAATTTTGTTGTAGTGTTAGGCCGATCCAGATAGGAAAACATAGAATAAACTAATGCAGGAGAACAAAGGTAAACAAAGTTAGTATTAGTATCAAACCAGGTCGTTCGTTAAGAAACGGACGCAATATACTTAAAGAAATCTGCGCCTTGCAACCCTTCTGGATAGGCGTCGTTCTCCCAGTCGACCCGGTACGAACCTGAAGAAGAACATCACGTTCGTGTTGACGGCGAACGTTGCAGACGGAACAACGCACCACCAGTACAGCTTAGCAACTGCAAGAACCACCACCTGACAGGTTGCGTCTTGGAAGGAAAGGAAACGAACTTACTTCGTTCAGGAGAGGGTCTCTACGAAGCACCACAGAAGCGACGACGGAAACGAGAAACTCCAACTTTAGGGTTCACAAATACGCTCGAACGACTAACAGCTGTGTGTTCGAAAGATATGTTTAACCCTAATGACCGGTGGCCTATTTATAACCTTACACGCCCCAATAATCCTATTCATGTTAAGACGCGACCACTCGGTTGCTCTTGTACACATTGCGGAAAATTCCACAAAAGAGACACTTTCCAGTTAGGATTAATAAATCCGAACAGGAAAAAATAATTAATTAAACGAGTAATTAATTACGTAATTGTATCCTAGTGCAAAAAGAAGACGGAAGACATTCTCCACGAGCCATGAGCCCAACCCGGCCCGGCATGACGTGTGCATGTGTGTGTGTGTGTTGTGGTCACCACCCACACCAACGAGGTGAGCATACCCTCCTCCTAGGACCCCTTAGACACTCGTGCCCCATGGGATCCTACATATAATGACCACAAAAGTTTTAGGAGTGAGCAATATGGGATAAAATTTCTTTACCATTTACACTAGAGATAAAACTACTTTTCTCACATATACTAGCTGTAGTACATTGAGCTTAACCCATACTATATACATGACTGCTACAACCATATATCTAACACAATATCCATTTATTAGACGGCATGTTGTATTACATGTTACAGTAACCGCCTAGTCCAAAAAATTGGTGCCTTATGCTACACTATGAAACCAACCGTGACGATATACAATCCCTTCGGCTATGGAATGTGCACGGAGAAGCTCTGTCCAAGATGCTTACGAGTAAATTAACAACATTTTCAAAAGTAAGTGCAGCATTATTAGGCACTTTCAGACCGGATTATATCAACGCAAAACAAAACAAAAATCAATCCACAATCTACATTCAACCGAAAGGGTACGTAAAATTTGCAAAATACATACACAGTTAGTTTTCTAATTTGAGATTGTGTACGCGTGTTTTAATGTTTATGATAGTCCTGGAAAGGTAAACAATACAAAGAACGTCGCTGTTCTCTTTGCACTTGACGCTGCGAATCCAAAGTAAAACCTGTCATATCTTCCTACCCCCACTTGACAACTCTCTTCTGATTCTTCTGTAACGTGTACAATACATACAAAAGAGGAGCCGGAGAACCAACGGCATGCCACATTCCACTCACTGTGGTGGGTGGCCCATTTGCATGCGGTCCTTGTAGGGGTCTTCCTCAGACCTGATCTCCCAACCACCGCCGAAGGAGAGCCGCGAGCAGAGGGGGCAGCCCTAAAGCAACGATGGACGGCCGGTGGGAGGACGCAGCGGTGCTCATGAAATCGTCGTAGAAGATAATCCCGCCGCCAGCGTCGGTGTTGGCGACGGGTGGCTGCTGTTGCTGGTAGGACTGAGTTTGGGCAGCTCCGCTGGCCGCTTTCTGGTTCTGGCTGTACATCGATTGAAAAACACAGTCAGGAGTACCCCAGAATTCAAACACAGTCGAGACTGCAGAATTTGCCTTGATGACCAACTTTAGAATGCTGCATATATTGAAATCCTCTAATTTTATTACAAGTTTGAAGCACCTACTACTTCACCATTCGCTAGTACTCACTTTTTTTTTAAGTTCGCTAGTACTCACTTGAGAAAAAGGAAACCGACCTTAACTTTTTTGTCCGCTTGAAAGGGTATAGATGGAGTATAAAGCTTTATATATATATATATATATATATATATATATATATATATATATATATATATATATATATATATATATATATATATATATATATAGAGCGAGAGAGAGAGAGAGAGAGGCTAGAATACATTGAGTGTATTCGGAGCAGAATACACTCAAGTCATTTTTCATGATGCAATATTTTTTTTTCAAAAATCTAATCCGTTGATCTTCTTAAACATGTTGTGAAAAGCTCATACGCAAAATTTCAGCACATTTTGACATTTATAGGTCATGTTATAAATGTCACAAAAATTATGCATATCAAATTAGTTTCGCTCGTCGATTTTGTTACCCTTGGATGAGTGACTTACACTCATCCAAATGTGCTCAAAATTTGTATGTAGCCTAGTTATAGTATGACGATGAAGATCAATAGTTTACATTTTGCAAAAAATAGTTCTGATATGCAAACACACTTGAGTGTATTCGTCCGATCACTCGAGTGTATTCTAGCCTGACTCTCTCTCTCTCTCTCTATATATATATATATATATATATATATATATATATATATATTGTGTATTCTGTCCAGATTTACACTTTTAGTCGTATAGTTACTTTCTTATCATCATAGTTACTTTTTTGTCCAGTGAGTTACTTATCTGGCCATATAGTTACTTTTTTTACTGACGAAAAGCGAACTCCAGACTACTCGCGCGGGTATTGAATGAACGCCATATATATATATATATATATATATATATATATATATATATATATATATATATATATATATATATATATATATATATATATATATATATCAATCAATAGAGAGAGAGACATGCTAGAATACACTCGAGTGTACAGATCGCATGAATACACTCAAGTGTGTTTTCATATCAAGACTATTTTTTGCAAAATGTAAACCATTGATCTTCATCGTCATACTAGAACTAGGCTACATACAAATTTTGAGCCCATTTGGATGAGTGTAAGTCACTCATCCAAGGGCAACAAAATCAACACATGAAACTAATTTGAAATGCATAATTGTTGCGGTCTTGATAACATGACATATTAATGTCCAAATGTGCTCAAATTTTGCATATGAGCTATTCACAAGATGTTTAAGAAGATCAATGGATTAGTTTTGAAAAAATATTGTATCATGAAAAACTATTTGAGTGTATTTTGCTCCGAATATACTCGAGTATATTCCAGCCTGACTATATATATATATATATATATATATATATATATATATATATATATATATATATATATATATATATATATATATATATATATATATATATATATATATATATATATATATATATATATATATATATATATACATACATATATATACATATATATAGATACATATACATATATATATATATAGATACATATATATATATATATATAATTGGTTCAAAGGGTGTATTTGGTTCCTCTATATAAATTGTTCTCCTATTACTAGTAGATTAGACTAACTTTATGTAAATTAACTAGAGATATATTAGTACTTATCAATATAGAAAAACCATAGAAACAATTTATATACTTACTAAAATGAGAGAGGATTTTTTTTTCACAAAAAGTTCAGTCGATATGTTGGGTTCACATTGTACGAACAAATCAATATCCAAACTCAAATTTAGATGTATGGCTGCCTACTAATTAATTGGGGTGTATTCAGTAACTCTGAGCATTTTCTTTAGAAAGGGAGAATGCAAAGGATGCATTTGGTTGCTCTCTCTCTCTCTCTCTCTCTATCTCTCTCTCTCTCTCTCTCTCACACACACACACAAGTTATTCCACCTATGAAGCCATACATAAGCATTGTTTTCCTAGGGTGAATTCATTTTCTTATATACTAGTGGACGTAAACCATGCATGTGATATTTCCTCCACTTATATGAAATCTCACGTCTACAACTATAACATCTGACGACCAACATGTAACATATTTCTTGTATTTCAACTTCTTATGTACTTCTCCTTTTTCTAACAATCCTCCATGATCCTACATTTTCCATCGGAACCCCACTACCCACTCTCACGTCATCTTGAAGTAGTCATTTTTCAGTCTTGCAATACGCAACTAGTATTAAGATGTTACAATGTTTAACATTGTTGATAAGGTTGGTTCTTGCCATGACGGTTAAACTCATATTATTGAGGTACAACATCAGGCTCAATTTTCCGCTGCCATGCATCTTCAGTCTCAAAACTTTTTAGTTAATTCCTCAAAAATCTTACCTAGTTGTTCAATTTAATTTTTTAACCTCCTTTTAAACCTGAATTCTTGTCGTCTATGTCAGCTTCCTCCAGTTTCATTTATTCTTCTCGAATAAGTTTTAAACATAGAACTTGCACTCCATTTGGGTCCCTCTCGCCCAAGGACACACTATCTCAAGGGCGTCAAGGCTTTACCTTTTGTAACCCAAGGAAGTGCATGAGGTTCATGACGTGCTCGTTAACATAAAGCCTATCACCTTACCCCTTTTCAGATTCTTATTAGCTCAACATTGAACATTTTTTATTTTTCAAAAAAGGCTATCTAAATTATATTTCATGGGGATGAATGAGATCCCTTCTCCATCGTCCATTGTGCTATTACCAAGCAGTAGATTATTGATTAATTGCATGCCCGAAATGTCGATTCTACGTTGTGCTATGTGGCTGTCTTTAGGCGTGCTTCGTGCTTCCATGAAGCCACTTAACTAAGACCATGACGATGCACATTTTTACTATAAAATGAGTTTCCTTTGTAATAAGAGATACAGTGCAGTATCAAACTTTTAAAAGTAGTCTCACACTTTATTCTAGAATCAGTGGCAGTCAACCAGGTTTATGCAATCTCAACCGTTGCTAAGGAACTAGATAAGATACGGATGAGATAAAGGACCAAAATGCTACTTTTAGTTTCAACTGATAATTAATTGATCATCAACGATAAGCACCGGAAAAGACTAGATACGTCACGCTGGAATTATCGAAAAGAGATGGCTCCCGTCATGTCATTTGCGGCCTAGTGACATGATATTGTTCCTATATCCACAAGGAACCATCCATTATTGCTGAACCAGTGCCACAGGCCCACAGTAATGTTCGGCTGTCGCTGTATTCGGCTGACCTAATTTATGCCAAAAGCAGACCAACATGTGTGTATGAAATGCTGGTGTTACAGCAGCTACCTACCGTATCATCGTTTCATGGAAGGCTGGAACCCACCGGAGACGTGAAAAAGAATCTTGCTGGCGCCACTATCTCGATGGGAAGAGAACGATGTCGCTAAACCTAGAACCACACCGTCGAGATCGAACCCAGAACAATAAGAATTAACGGTGTTGTTCCAGCCAGTCAGACGTCGACACAAAAAATGGCGAGCTCACGTCCATATATAACTTCGGGCTAGTCTGGTGATTAGAGATGGCAATGATTTCATTTGAGTTTCATCTTAAAATCAAAAGCTAAGAGATGGAAATGAGTTTCGTATAGCCAGTCTTGGCAGAAATGGTTTAGTTGCTATTAATTATTATTTTCTTGTGTTAAATTTACTCAATAGTATTTGTGGGTGGGGGGGGGGGGTTCGAATTTAGCATGCTTGGTAGGAACAATATCCTAGACAATACTCTGGAAAAATAATTCACACCACACCTAAAGTGACGCTTTTGCATATATAAGAAGACGCAGATGCTGGTTTTATTAATTAATAAATTAATGTAAGTGCTACTTGAAATGATATCTTTCATCCTGATGTTTAGGGTGAAAAATGTTATTTGAAGTGGCGCTTACATTTTTGTATCTTATTTTTAATAAACCATTAATTCAAATGATGTTTGTTCACATAGATTTTAGTAGCACCACGCTAAGTTGTGGTTTTTCAATAATATGGACTACACCCAAAGTTATTTTCACACAGTGCCAAAAATTTATTCATATTCAAATGTTCCTGAGTAGTTTTTTCCTAATTCAATTGGTTTGAATTGATATCAAGAATGCACAAAAAGGTGCTATGACAGTCTATTAATTCATGTAACGTGTATCATGACTTGATTCTTATGACACAACACATATTTTATCATCCATAATCTTGTTTCTCAAATATACAACATAACAAGATTGAATATATGTCAATGCAAAACATTATAATATGCCATCTCTACATCCTCATAATTTTTATGCCACCGACCATAAGTGGTGCTCCCACATCTTTTTCATCGGGCATTTGATAATAACTAGAAGCTTTCAATCTTTTATTCTCTTAGTAGAACAATTCTACTTTAAGAATGGGATTTTTGGTGATCCGGAGCGAGGTCACAACTTCATCATTAGTCTAGGTCATAGACGGTGTTTGACTACTTTGAACCTAGTTAGAGTGAATGTTTCTAACAAGACACTTAGATCACAATTGTAGGATCAAATGTGATCAACTATTTATTTTATTGTTCTTCTGCTTCATAGTCATAGTGAGTTTTCAATCAAGGATGGTTCCAAGGATTTGGAAATTCTTGACTGTTCATTATGTAAATACATAGTTGATAAACTTATTGATTTTCTTACCAAGTAATAATATTCCACCGTATTTGTATGGAAGTCTCAACATCCCAAACATTTCCTTATTTTGCATGCCTCTAATCCATATACATGAAAGATATAGAAGTTGATGTACTTCAAATGATAACAATACCGACACACACACACACACAAACAGATATATATATATATATATATATATATATATATATATATATATATATATATATATATATATATATATATATATATATATATTATACTTCTATTTCAAGTTTATATTACAAAAGACTACTTTATTATCTTAAGTAGGTATTATAGACAATGGATCCTCCTCAAACCAAGTGGTAGATTATGCAAAACTGGTAGGGGTACTTCAATGTCAAAAGAATATGATCCTCATTCTGTAAAAGAGGATTATTATGATACAAAGATTGTATTGTGTGCTAACCATGCACGTGGTGCTTGATAAATAGTTGCGACATTTTTTTCCTCACTAGGTCAATATTTTTTGCATGTTGGTTCTAGTTATAGTACAAAATCATCTAAAATAAACTAAAAACTATATATTTTGATTTTTAATTGGATAAATCAATATTATAAGTATAATACCTTTGAGATAGTTGCCAATTTCTACAATACTTGCATGTTCATACATATATTGAAAAGTGTTTATGCTAGTAAGATTTTTGAGGTACGCTACTACATGATTCATTTTCTTATAGTGGTATGTATATATCATTCGGAGCACCATATTGCACTAACTAGATACATGTATCCTCAAAATTATAGTTTGCATGTCGCAAGATATCAACAAATGTATGAGTAGATGTATAAGTAGATGTATATATATATATATATATATATATATATAGAGAGAGAGAGAGAGAGAGAGTCTGGCTAGAATACGCTCGAGTGTATTCAGAGCAGAATACACTCAAATAATTTTTCATTATGCAATGTTTTTTTCAAAAATCTAATCTGTTGATCTTCTTAAACATCTTGTAAATGGCTCATACACAAAATTTGAGCACATTTGGACATTGATAAGTCATGTTATAAAGACCGCAAAAATTATGCATTTCAAATTAGTTTCTCACGTCGATTTTTTTGCTCTTGGATGAGTGACTTACACTCATCCAAATGAGCTCAAAATTTGTATGTAGCCTAGTTATAGTATGACGGTGAAGATCAATGGTTTACATTTTGTAAAAAATAGTCTTGATATGCAAACATACTTGAGTGTATTCGTGTGATCTGTACACTCGAGTGTATTCTAGCCTGACTCTCTCTCTCTCTCTCTCTCTCTCTCTCTCTCTCTCTCTATATATATATATATATATATATATATATATATATATATATATATATATATATATATATATATATATATATATATATATATATATATATATATATATATATATATATACACACATATACATATATATGTATATATATGTATATATATGTATATATATATATATATATATACATATACATATATATATATATGTGTGTGTATATATATATATATGTGTGTGTGTGTGTACGCATTCTCATACATAATCTCACACACACACTACAAATGAAAAGAAAATTCTTACACATGTCTGGGCAGTCCAATGTGTTTGTAGATACTCATAAATGACTACTGACTAGTTACTAAGGGTATATAAAATTATGAATATCAAATGAAAGTGGATATACCAAATGAAAAACTTCATAATGTACCATACAAATTTGAAGAGTACGTGTATAATTGAACTTAATTTAATTCCATAAATTAATAGTTCCATTTATAGGTGTACTTTGCAAAGTAGTCTTATTGTATATTTATCATTTCTTTATTTCCATTTGGTATTTGTAATTATATTACACGATGATGGCACTTCTTTGTTATATTAATTCTAATTAATCCATATCACAAATTATCAACAAGAAAAACTTCACGTCCTAAAAGTTCTACAAAAAAAATATGTTTTAAATTATGAAATTGATAATAGGGATAGTAAGTATCATTTAACAAAGTAATAAGTCTACGATGTGGGTCATTCATGATCACACCATCATGCTAGCATCTTTGATCTTAATACGGTGGAATTGTTAAGTTCTTGGACTTATTCCTTGACTTGTTATGCAAACATAACTAAGTCTTGATAAAGATCCCTATGTCCCTAGTTAGTATTATGATTTGTTAGTTTTTTCACAAGTGTATTTCTCTATTCCTGGACTTATTCCCTGACTTGTATCAATCCTCATGGGGACATAGGGATCTGAAAGGATCTCATCGATAAATCTAGTCATTAATTCAACCAACCAAAGTTCAGTTTAGTGTGGCTAATAGTTTGGATAATACACAATGTCGAGACTATTTTTCATACTAGATTTCTTTATCAATAATGCCTACATTGGATTGCATTGTGACAAGGGGCTTTTAACATGCTTTGCTTGTTTGACCTTTTTTTTTAATTGAGTGTGTTAAGAAGTTCATTACTATTGTTTTAAATATGATATGGCTAATGCAACTATCCTAGAATTCTTAGACAAAAATACATTTTTGGCTCACTTAAATTTTTTACTATGAAATCTAGCTACGAGTGGTCAATGGGCCAACAAAGAAATCAAATCTAACAAAATAAATGTAAAATTCAGCCTCACTCAAATTTGTATATTCAACATTTATCTAATACAAAATGGAATAGATATATGATTTCCTAGAATCCCTCTAACCTAACACACTCTTTGTTTGATCCAACATTTTAATAAGTAAAATCATACATGTAGTTCTAGTTGTATAAGATACACATACCAAAATACTTGTATCAACAAATTACACAATCCATTACTTTGTTGATCCCCCTAGAGATGTATAGATATCAAATATACCATAGATAAAGGATTAAGCTGATATGTTTTTCATTAATATATAATATATTGAGATCAAGTATTGATATGTTTTAATCATTTTGATAGACATTTTTAAATATATATGTACATTACATAAAAACTAGACAAAGATTCCAACGTTATACACCATATAATTACATGATGTACAAAGCTAAATATCTTACAACATCCACACTAACACACATAATTGCAAAAATTATTTATTTTATCATTAGTCCAGTCGAACAATGTACTAACATGCACCATATGAGGACGGTTAATCCATAGACAATGTCTCATTAGAATAAAAGGTTCGAAATTGTGGTCTAATTCTCCAACCATTGACTTCTTTTTTGAATTATCTTTCTAACTTGATTGCAATTTCAAACATTTATACCATATGCACACCCATTTAAAGGTTCACCCACACTCCGCCATATCCCTTAACTTAACTTCATCAATACCACTTCACTGTAAGTTTCACTATCCAACTTTTTTTTTGGATAACAAATTCATAGTACCATTGATGCTTTTTCACTAGTTGATTAAATGTGTTTACATGCTCTAATCATTGCCTTAAACACATGCATGCTACATTTGGTGATCATACACATAGAATTGTTCAAATTTATAGAATTTTTGAGTGGATGCTACACAATTTTTGTTTATATGATGGGCTTTTATTTCACTGACATAGTTATTAACGGTCAAATGTTGTATTCAAGGAACATTGTGTTATGTTTGCTTAATATTTCAATTGATAGTTCATTGTGACCTTTAATTGAAATGAATAATATCTTTTTTCTATCCAGTAAGAACCCATTTCATTGATATGAAAATATGGTATTTATGAGAGTGTGTGACCCCACCCTTAAAGAGACAAACCCTAATATACATAGTTTTGAGGTGATCAAAATTAAGTTTGAAAGATGTCTACACAGAAATACCATTAAATTAAGTATTCTCAAAGTGCATATAATTCCTCATCATCCTCCAAGCATAAAGATGTCAAGTATGAAAATAAGGTGGCCATTTTTGGTGGGTTTCTCATAAGACTATCATAGTTGTCAACGAATCATCTAAAGATGCCATCTTCTTGGGATTTAGTCTAGATTTCCTTGATTTCTGGTAAGCGTTTAGAAGATTATTGTTTGTTTCGATGTTGTGGGAGCAATGACAAAGTCTATAAGTAAGATGTAGGCCCCTAAATGAAGATTTTTTTATGATGATGTCGTGATATTTTCCATATATTACTTGTGTCCAATGTTGGAAAATGGCTTGAGATGGTGAGAGGCATGAACTACATATTGTAAAATCCCTTTAACTGAGTGATCTTCCAAATGGATGATAAAGATTTTTTAGATGGAAAGCTTGTGTCTTGCCTATATGATTTGGGATATTTATAAGTAGTTTCTTTGAAATTAAACATGTTAAAGTACTTCAAGTGTTTATCATACATAATTTTGTTCAATGCACCATTACTACAGTAAAAATGTGGCAAATGTTACGCGTAACTGATTATATAACTTGTGCCACATTGTTTATCATTACTTCACTATTTTGGACTTAGAAATTTACATTACTAATTCAATACAATTGACATGTAACTTGGAACTCTAATCTCTCTACATATAATTGTCTTGTGATGCTTAATTTGTGAATCACCTTACAAGTTTGTATGATGATTTCAACAAAAGAGATAATACATGAATATCTATACATATTTTTCATAGGATATATGTAAACATTACCATTATGCTTTCATATACAAATGTATCATCACCATCCTCATAAAATTTACAATCACTTATTCATTGCACTTCTTCAATTATTCATATTTTCTCATGGCGGGATCTTAGACAAAAGTGTGTACCTAATAATTTGTCTTTAAGAAACATAATTCTTTATTGAGTCACCTAACACATATATATTTATTAATACTTGTTAATTTAAATTCTAGGGTATTCTATGAGTGTGTGGTACTTTCCTCATTCTAAAGGGATATTCATGTAAGTTATGTGTACACTAGACTATAACATATACAAAATATAATGAAATACAAGTTTTGTGTATTTCCTATAGTAAATGATTCATATTACAAACACCACTACTACAGAAATGGCTTATAAAGTCACTTTTCAAGGTGTCGGTTGTATACAAAAACCGACACATAAACCCTACTGTGTCGGTTTGGAACAGAAACCGACATCCAATCCGTGAAGGTCGATCAGACACGGGTACCGCTTTTATTAAGTGTCGGTTAATTAATAAAAAACTGACACCTAAAATCAACCGCCAAACCTAAAATTCCAGCGAAAAAATTGACTCCAATATTTTACATATTGCGTCGGTTCGTAACTAAATAATCGACGACTAAAGGGTATTCGTGAGATAGGAATAGTTGTCGGTTGTCGTTTAATCAAAAACCGACGACTATAATCTAGTATAGTTGACGGTTTGTGGCAAAGAACCGACACTGTTGGTTTAGTTGTCGGTTTTTTAAAGAACCGACACGTATTTTCAACTTAATAGCTCACCCTGCCCGAACGATTCTTCCCATTTCCCTATTTCGTTCCCGATTTCCCTAGCTCCGGCGATTTCCCTTGCTTCCTGCCGCCGCTCCTTCCTCCGTGCTCGCCGCTCGTCGCCGTCGAGCGAGAAGCAGTCGGCCTCCCTCTCCGCCCGCCCGCCCGCCTCCCTCTCCGCCTGCCGGCCTCTCCTTCGCCGTCGGCCTCTTCTCCGCCCGCCGGCCTCTTCTCCGCCGTCGCCGGTAGCAGCTAGGTCTCCTAGCCTCGCCGCCCTCTCCGCCGCTCCTCTCTTCGCCGCCGGAAGCTGCTAGGACTTTGCCTCGGCCGCTGCTCCTCTTCCCTCAAGGTTCCCGCCCTGCCTTCTTCTTCTTCCTCTGCTCGTCTTCCCTCAAGGTGTCGCCCTGCTGCTGGGCATTTTTTTTTAAATTTATTTACTTCTTATGAGAATCAGTTTTAATTAGGGCTCATACACATATTGATGTCTAACACCTAAATGAATATCTAGTTAGTGTATTTTCCTAGTATCGTGAAAGATTCTCAATCGTGTGTATCAAATGGGATTCTTATATATATTCAGATCTTAATGTTATAAATGGAAGACTCGAATGTTATAAAATCCCATCAAAGTAGGTAGAAACAACTTATATATATTCAGATCTTAATAATTCCATGAAGTGCACATTATCTTACTCAGGGAAAGTATGTGTATAATGTAGGATTAGTTCCATATAATGGTTCTATTTTAGTAAGCACCTAGAAACCCGTCCAAGATTTACTCATTATGAGCATTTCCTCGTTTGTTCTCTAAGTACATTTGTAGACTTCTTTTCAAGCTATCATGTCTACCACAATAAAGTTGGTTATGACAAGCAATAAAAGGTTAACTGATGTTATACAACTTTTTATGAAAATATATAACATCGTTATATGTACTTACACTTTGTTAATACTAATATTGTGCAGTCTCTGTCCACCCATAACAGTCACTATGAACTGGGCCTCTATGTCAATGTTAACGTTCCCTATTGAAGAACAATTGGACATCATCCTAGATGATCGTTCCTTAAACCAATTGGTCATACCCAAACATTGGCGTTTTCTAAAAGGAAGACACTACATGCCTGGTAAAGTGACCCTAACTTTTGGTAATTATTCACATGTTATCGAAGTTGAGTATGATTTGGCGGGAAATCTTGTATCAAAATCCGATTGGCATGATTGGATTGGAGAGTTGCATGTGGTCCGTTGGAACATGCTTTTTCTCCGTCCAGTTGGCGATAATTCCATCAAAGTTTGGATAACCAACAATAACTGCGAGACCCCCGATCATCTTCTGCGGTATGAGCGCACAGCGTCGCATATCAGCTCGGACAAATCTGAATCTGAGGCCCCTGTCAGTTCAGATTCGTCTAAATACAGTGAGGAGCATCGTGACACAACTTCATCATCAAAAAGAAGTTACTGATGCATGCGGGACCATGTTGGTGTAATATTTAGTTGTCTATCTATCTAGACTTGTCTGTAGTAATAGTTTTTTTAATTATGCGCATGTTTAGGGGTACACCAACCCCTTTGTTTAGTTATTGTTATAACTGAAGTGTGTGTTCCCATGAATGGAACTGAAAGTTGCTACATGAATGCTTATAACTAAAGTGTGTGTTCCCATGAATGTTCCCATTTGCATGATTACACTACTATTTTCTCATATTGTTTAGTCTATTTTAATATGACATACTTGCTTATATCTTGCTTAATGATGAACTGTAATGCACACATGTGACATGCTTGGAATGTAAATGATGAACTTTTCCCTAAATTGCCAATCATGCTTTTAAAGACATCAATAATCACCCTAAATTGAAGAACTAGGATTTTAGGTATAAGAATGACAATACATTATTTGTTGGCCTAGAAACCCGTCCAAGATTTACTCATTAGGAGTAAATCTTGGATAGTCCCCAGTTTGAGACTGTTCTTGAACACCTAATCTCGCTTAGGATGTAAGTGTATAATGTGTATTGGGTTTTCAAGAAAATTTTGGCAGCATTTCCCCGTTTGTTCTCTAAGTACATATGTACTTGGAAAATAGCGGGGAAATGCTGCCGAAATTTTCTTGAAAACCCAATACACATTATACACTTACTAGTGAGATTAGGTGTTCAAGAATGGATAGGTGGTACACATTTATTATATATAATAATGACATCACATGTATTTGTTAACCCTAGACCCTAATCTTGCCCTAATATATACTTGTTTTCTCTTTGATCATATAATGGATAGATCATGGATGTCCATTCGCAATCGCTGCACCCCAGAGTTTATTTCTGGTCTTCACCAGTTCATTAAATTTGTCGAGGAACATAGGAAACAACCTGGAGATAGGTTCTACTGTCCATGTAGACATTGCGGTAACAACTTGAAAGTCAACACTGGTGACAAAATCATGACTCATGTCATGTGCAACGGGATTATACAAGGCTATACAGAATGGCACTGGCATGGAGAGATTTCAAACCCGAAACCAGTGGATGTCGATAGCAGTGCTTGTATGGAAGAAGAAATTGCCTACGATGACGTAGATGTGAATGAACCAGATCCAGTAGACATCGTTGATGCGATGCTGGATAGTTGTGGGGTAGAGCACACCGATCCACCTCCCATTTTTAGAAACATTGTGCATGATGTTGAGATGCCGTTATACACAGGTTGTACTAAGTTTACGAAGCTTAACGCTGTGTTGAGATTGTATAAGTTGAAAGCTAACAATAGATGGAGCGACAAAAGCTTCACGTCATTGATGTCTTTGTTGAAAGAAATGCTTCCTGAAGGAAACGAGCTGTCAATCTCAACATACCAGGTAAAGAAATTGTTGTGCCCAATGGGAATGGATGCCAAGAAGATACACGCATGCCCTAATGGAGCAGCCAACATAGCACTTGGCCAGTCATGCTTGTTATATACAATCTTCCTCCATGGCTGTGTATGAAAAATAAGTACGTAATGTTGTCGTTGTTGATATCGGGCCCTAAACAACCTGGAAATGACATCGATGTTTATCTTGAACCTCTGATTGATGACTTAAAGAAACTCTGGGGTGAAGGTGTCATGACCTATGATGCTTCACGAAGAGAGACATTTCGTTTGCATGCTATGTTGTTTTGCACTATTAATGACTTTCCAACATATGGGAATTTGTCTAGATATAGTGTCAAAGGAGCTAAAGCGTGTCCTATATGTAAAGAGAACACTGATTCAACAAGACTAAAACATGGCGGTAAGAATGTATATCTCGGTCATCGAAGGTTTCTTCTAAAATTCCATCCGTATCGTAGGAAGCGCAAAACATTCAATGGATTGAATGAGGAACGCAGTGCACCTAAACCTATACCAGGGGAGGTTGTTTAAGAAAGAATAAAAGACTTTGTCAATGAATTTGGTAAGAGATCACAAGGTACTACACGGAGTGACAATTCTTCATTCAAGAAGAAATCAATATTTTGGGATCTTCCTTATTGGAGTTCTTTGATAGTCAGACATTGTATCGATGTAATGTACGTTGAGAAAAATGTCTGGGATAGCATCATTGGTACTCTGTTAAATATACCAGGTAAGACTAAAGATGGGATAAAATCCAGACTGGACCTACGTGAAATGGGAATAAGGTCAGAATTAATAGAAATATGTGAAATGGGTAGTAAAAGAACATACTTACCTCCCGCATGTTACACGTTGTCTAGAAAAGAGAAGAAAGCTTTTTGTGAATGCTTGATAAATGTTAAGGTGCCAAATGGTTACTCATCCAACATCCGTAGATTGGTATCAATGAAAGATCTGAAGTTGATAGGACTTAAATCTCATGATTGTCACACTCTAATGCAACAAATATTGCCCGTGGCAATTCGATCTATATTGCCGAAGCATGTAAGGTTTGCAATCACCAGACTTTGTTTCTTTTTCAACAGTCTTTGCAGCAAAGTTATTGACCCTGAGACTCTCGATAATTTGCAAAGAGAAGTTGTTGTTACCCTATGTCAGCTTGAGATGTATTTCCCTCCTTCATTCTTTGATATCATGGTACATCTTGTTGTCCACTTGACTAGGGAAGTGAAAATCTTGGGCCCGGTTTTCTTGCATTGGATGTATCCCTTTGAACGATACATGAGCATTTTTAAAGGTGATGTTCGAAACCGTTATCGGCCTGAAGGGAGTATTATTGAAGGTTATGTGGCGAGAGAGGTTATGGATTTCTACAATGACTTTCTCAGTGGTAATGACACTCCTGATAATGACAAGAATATTGACGAGCTATTTGGCAAAGGAATTTTGGGATCACGTGTGAAAGTAATCAGCTGTGAGCAGTTGGAACAAGGTCATTTGTATATTTTACACAACATGGACGAAGTGAACGTTTATATCGAGGAACATACCAATTTCATCAAAAGACAATATCCTCGAGCCAATACAATGTGTCTTGCTAGAGAGCATAACAAGACTTTTATTAAGTGGTTTGAAGATAAAGTCTTACATCAACTATCTCAAACACCAGATGATATTACTGAAACTATCAAATGCCTCACCTTTAAACCAAAGTTGACTGTTATGTCTTATGAAGGGTATGACATTAATGGATTCACATATTACACAAAGTGCCAAGATGATAAGAGTGTCGTCCAAAACAGTGGGGTCACCCTTCAAGCATCGACTATGTTTTTTGCAAGTGCAAAGGATAAGAGTCCACGTGAAGCTAAAATGTCATATTACGGTGTCATTGAAGAGATATGGGAATTTGACTACATAGATTTCAGAATTCCGCTCTTCAAATGTAATTGGGTTGATAACACCAAAGGAGTTATAGTGGATGAATTGGGTTTCACTTTAGTGAACTTTGAAAAGATTGGCGAGAAGGTTGAACCATTCATATCGGCATCACAGGAGAAACAAGTATTTTATATCGATGATCCTGCAAATGATAAATGGTCGGTTGTTCTTCATGGTAAAAGACAGTTCATTGAAGATCATATAGATGAAGAAGAGTACTATGATAAATATGATGACTCCAGTCCATTCTCAGTTGGGTTGCCAACTCCAGAAAATATTGAAACTAATGATGACTTATATGTGCGCGGAGATCACAATGAAGGATTGTTAATTGATAAAATATCACAATTTTAGAGGCATGCATGTTTATATTTTTTTATTGAAGCTAAATGTTTACTTTTTTAATATCAATATCATTTTCTGATTTGATGTTTCATTATCTTCTAGTTAATACAAATGCTAAACATTGTGGGAGGGTGCTAAAGAACTATAGGACCAATCTCACCCGAGATTACATACGCGATGCTGAGAGTAGGTTCTTGATCTATTCCAATTCTAGACATTGATCAGTATTTCACTAACTCTACACTAATAATTTTTGTTTGTATTCTCTTTGAAAAATAAATATAGGAAGAAGGCTATGCAGGACGGACATGACATAGCTATGCAGGATATGCAGGAAGAAGCCCCAATGAAGTGCAGCACACACAAGTGGTTCAGATTCATATAACAACATGACAGACTAACACATATATAGTGCATAACAACAGCAGCTCCGAATTTACATACAACACTAACTTAGTACATATATAGTGGACTAAGGTGACGATACCACCTGCTAAAACAGGTTACCGACTACATGTTACGACTGGGAGGTCGTGATTCAGCAACGTATGCATTAGCAGGAGGACAAACAGATCACCATATGAGGACAAACATATGGTGATCTGTTTGTCCTCCTGCTAATGCATACTGTTGCTGAATCACGACCTCCCAGTCGTAACATGTAGTTGTCGGTAACCTGTTTTACCAGGTGAGATCGTCACCTTATAAGTCCCACTATATATGTACTAAGCTAGTGTTGTATGTAAATTCGACGCTGCTCTTGTTATGTACTATATATGTGTTAGTCTGTCATGTTGTATGGACATCGATTGTATTGCTCAGGTATTATATAGTCTAATTAGATAATATGAAATATATCAATCTTATTTATAGCTCATTAATTATATATATACATCATTCTCTTTACAGGTGTTTAAAGCTGACCCCACTACAGGAACGGACTTACCAGATGTACATGCTCCCTATACGATGGGAGAATTAAATGAAGTAAGAGAAGAATGGGCAACAACCATACAAATAGTGGGGATTTTGTAAATGAATTTCTGAATTATAATATGTGTAAATGTTTCTACATGTCTAGATGTTTCTACATGTGTCTGAGTGAAAATGAATGAAAGTGTTGGTTACTATATGAATGTTTCTACATGTGTGAATGTGAATGAATGGAACTACAGATTGCTAGCTACATGAATGTTTCAAAATGTGTGAAAATAAAATGGAACTACAGGTTGTATTGATAAATGCATGTGTGAATATTTTTGTTGTTAAATTTACAGGTTTGTGGCCTGTTGTTGGCTGATATCAATGGATTTTGTAAAACCTGCAGTTCAGTTAACTGAACTGCAGGTTTCTCATCCTGCGACCAGCCACAGCAGGTCTGCAGGTCTGTAAAAAAAAAAAATAGGCGTCGGTTATTTAGATATAACCGGCGCCTATTTCCTGTGGCGCGAACATATATGGTGTCAGTTTCTTAATACAAACCGACACTGATAGTGCCCAAGCTGGCGCCAATAACAGGCGTCGGTAATTGTAAACAACCGACACATAACTTTACAGTATCGGTTATTTAAATGTAATCGACACATATTCTTTTGGCATGAAGACATATTTCGTCGGTTGTTGGCTTATAACCGAAACTGATAGCGCCCAAGATGGCACCCTTTCTGTGGCGCGAAGGGTTTGGGCGTCGGTTTCTTATCTAATAACCGACACCTATAGTCCCCTGATGGCGCGTTTTCGGTCGCGCGCGAAGATTTTGGGTGTCGGTTCTGGAACCGACGCGTAATGGATGACCTTTTAGTGTCGCCCACATAGGCGTCGCTCGGAAACCGACACTAAAGGCCATAAATAACCGACACTAAAGGTAGGTTCTGTAGTAGTGCACAAAGTAACCAATCCTTGAGCCACATGTCAAAATTATTAATTTCACTATGCATACACTATAAATATGATGTTGAACTCACATCCTAGGACCACATGTTAGGAAATTGTGGTGGGTAAGCGGTGATGCTCTGCAAGACTGAAGGCACAAGATTTAACTGGAAAACTCTTCCCAAGTCTAGGAGAGAAAAACTATGGGACAATACCGGCCAATAAGCACTAAGTAACCTGAATTACAACTCACACTGCATAGATTTAATCGCCCCTAAATCTGGGAAGCTCCCCCTGCCCGAGAACAAAGATAAGAAAGAACAAAATTACACCCAATGTGTACAAATCCTCTCTTTTCACTTTTTCTCCTGACGACATCATTGTTGCTGCTGGAATTGCTTGTTGTCGCTGTGACCGTTGACCGGGTCACCTCTTCTCTTGATGAGGTCACCTACCTCGCTACCGTCTTCTTGGTACTCGTTCTATTTGGCACCTCCAACTAGAACTCCCACGTTTTGCCACAACTCTCTCTGTCTAAGAGATTTGATATGCATTCTCCGCTAATCAGACAGACTATTGTCGTTGTCGCATCACCAATAGTGTGTCATCAATCGGTGTGTGCCCTCCGCTGACCGGATCGCCTACCATCGTAGTTGATGCACCACCTATGTGTCACCAACTGATGTACGTCCTCTACTAACTAGACAGTCCACCATCATTTATGTAGCCACTGACTGATGAGCATCTTCCTCTGTTCGGATGTGTCATAGTCGATGTTGATGTCGCAACACCAACAAAGTGCCACCAACTGATGTGCATCCTCTGCTACTCAGACCCGCCTCCGTTGTCGATTCACTGCCATTGTGTTGCCGACTTCCAACCTTTACTTTGCCTCAAGACAACGTCGTTGGCCCTCTCTCATCCACAAGAGAGTTGCACTATTGGTGCACCCAATGTGCCACCAACTGTCATCTGCTATTTTACTTCAAGGTAAAGTCGTTGACCCTCTCTTATCATAAGAGAGCACCACCGGTAGTTATTGTTTTCTGTCTCTTCTACCACAGAAGGCACCAACAACCACAACTGGTGGGATCACACACCAACCAGTGGGATGATCTCAATGGCCTCCCTGAGGGTCTCAATTTATAGGCCTCCATGCATGTGATTGTAACCAGGAATTCTAGTCCTAGTTCAAATCCTAGTCCAACTTTATGTTGTACATAGCCACCTTCTTTTCTTCTTAGACCAAACTCATATTAGGATTGGCAACACAAAATACCAACTCAAATAAAATCCTAATCCAATTCTAATGTTGCACATAAGGAGCCATCTTCTTTTCTTCTTAGATTTAACTTCCATTAGATTTTGAAACATAAACCAACTCCTATTAAGTCCAAATCCCAATAGGACATGGGTCGGAACCTTCCGATCCCAACAATCTCCCCCTCCGACCCATGAGGGAGATTTTGTCTTCAACGATCATATGGAGTATCTTCTGTACCCTACCACCACATGTGATAGATCCAATCTCCTCAAAAATGTCAGCACCATATCATCTTTGTCCATCTTGTTGAAGTCCTACCATGACTTCACTCTATTCCTAGACAACTGAGAAGAAGTATCATGCCAATGTCGCTTCTCTCTCCATATATCTACACCTGGAACATTGTAAGCTCCCCCTGATCGATCAATTGAGCCATCTTTGATGAAGAACGTGTTTTTGACCTTCTGTACCAAGGCTCAGAAACCCTTTGATAACACTCCCCCTGTCTATGCAACTCCTTTGTAGAAACTTGATCCTCCACTTTGGATTTTATAGTTGAACACACATTGCATTGCCCTTCTTCTTCACACGCATGTTGCCCTAAAGAAGGCTTTGGAGAGACCTTGTCTGACTGGGAGTCGTCCTACTGTATATTGTTGCCCTTCCAGATTGAATCCTGCATTTCAAACATGTAGCCATTCTATGATCGCTTCTAGTCGACGTTGCCCTTCTTGTCTTCAGATGCCATCTCACTATGTCCACTACATCCTTCAAACCTTGCTATGATACCACTTGTTAGGAAATTGTGGTGGGTAAGTTTCGATGCTCCATAAGACTGAAGGCACAAGATTTAACGTAAACAACTCTTCCCAAGACTAGGAGAGAAAAACCACGGGACAATATCGGCCAAAAAGTAGTAAGTAACCTGAATTACAACTCACACTGCCCAAATTTAATCACTCCTAAATTTGGGAAGCTCCTCCTTCCCGAGAACAAAGATAAATAAGAACAAAATTACATCCAATGTGTACAAACCCTCCCTTTTTACTTTTTCTCCTCACGACACCGCTGCTGCTGTTGGGATTGCTTATTGTCTCTACAACCATTGATCGGGTCACCTCTTCTCCTGAAGAAGTTGCCTACCTCACTAGCGTCTTCGTGGTACTCATTCTAGTTTGCGCCTCCAACTAGAACTCCCATGTACCACTACAACTCTCTCTACCTGAGAGAGTCGATATGCATTCTCCGCTAATCGGACGGACAATTGTCGTTGTTGCTTCACCAATAGTGTGCCACCAACTGGTGTGCATCCTCCGTTGACCGGATCGTCTACCGTCGTAGTTGATGCACCACCTATGTGTCGCTGACTGATATGCATCGTCTACTAACTGGACAGTCTGCCATCATTTCTATAGCCACTGACTGATGAGCGTCTTCCTCTACTCGGATGCGCCATAGTCAATGTCAATGTCGCAGCACCAACAAAGTACCACCAACTGATGTGTGTCCTTCGGTACTCGGACCCACCTCTGTTGTCAATGCATTGCTATTGTGTTGCCGAATGCCAACTGCTACTTTGCCTCAAGGTAAAGTCATTGGCCCTCTCTCATCAACAAGAGAGCTACATTGTTGGTGTACCCAATGTGTCACCAACTGTCAGTCGCTACTTTGCTTCAAGACAAAGTCACTGACCCTCTCTTACCACAAGAGAACACTACCAGTTGTTATTATTTTATGGCTCTTCTACCACAGAAGACACCAACAACCAACAACTGGTGGGATCACACACCAACTGGTGGGATGATCTCAATGGCCTCTTCGAGGGCCTCTATTTATAGGCCTCCATGCATGTGATTACAACCAAGAATTCTAGTCCTAGTTCAAATCCTAGTCCAACTCTATGTTGCACATAGCCACCTTCTTTTCTTCTTGGACTCAAATCATATTAGGATTGGCAACACAAAATACCAACTCCAATTAAATTCTAATCCAATTCTAATGTTGCACGTAAGGAGCCATCTTCTTTCCTTCTTGGATTTAATTTCTATTAGGATTGGAAATACAAGCCAACTCCTATTAAGTCCAAATCCCAATAGGACATGGGTCAGAACCTTCTGATACCAACACCACACACATATTAGAGAAATATATGATCAAGTTGGGTAAATATAATTATGAAAATGACATATCCATGCTCTATATAAAAATGTTCATAAAATGATACTTTTAGAGTCATCCAAGCCCTTGCACAAGACTCTTTTTTTTTAAATTTCCCATTCCTTTGAGGTCATGTTTTTTGGTTCCTAACCCATTGGACTTCACAAAGATATGATGCTTTATCATTATTTGAGTAAGGACTTCCCTTCTCATTGTATTCCATAATATCACTACTATAGATATGACATATTGTGTCACTTTTATTTTCAAGGAAAACCGACAGTATTGTCAGTTCTAAATAGACAACCGCCATGATTTGACCAGCTGAGAAAATAAGGGTTGTACTTTTTTGCCGTCAGTCTCTTCCCAAAGCAACCGAAGCAATATATCATATGTAAAAATAAAATTTTGTGCAAAATTTTTGCAAGCATTTCATTTACATTCAAAAACCCTACATCATTGATTCTTTTTATATATAACTAGAGGGATAAAAAGGTGCACGTACCATCTCTCCCTTGTAAAAAAATTGGAGTTTCTTGTTAGATTTTTTCATAGGATCCAATGAGAAAGATGTTCATGTCATGTGTCCCGTAAAATTTTTTCCACCCCCACTTGATGTTTCTCGTCGATTATTCTAATCGTAACTGACAAAGTAGGTATCATTGAGTTGTGATATTAGGTGTTAGTATATTGTAGACAACCACTGAGAAAAATTGTATTTTTATAGACAGTTGTTTGTCTAAAACTGACAACCTCAATCCTAGATCGTCGGTATTCTTAATAACTGACGGGATAGGTATTTCTTAACTCCATGAGAAACCATTTCCCCATCTTTCCCCCTACCCATGTTTCTCTGTATATCTGCTTTTGGCAATTTTCTGATGATTTCCTTCCTCTTTTTCCTCCATTGGTACTGCTTCCCCGTGCGTTCACCGACGATTGTTGCTCCTCCAACCACTGCTCCAACAGACGACACCACTACTCCAGCCATTGCTCCAACCGATGGGGCCACTACTTCTCTAGTCATGCTCCTAGCTAGCAACGTCACTGCTTCCTCCTCCAGCCGTTCTTGTTCACTAACAACGCCACTACTCCCCCTCCTCTGATCATGCTCCTTCGACAGTAGCCACAGTTGGCCTCCTCTTCTTGTCTTCTTATCTCCTACCTCAGTTCTCCATATCCCTTCCCCCTCTCTTCCTCCCTCCTCTCTCCTCCTTCCCTTTCCCTATGATTTCTTCTCAATAGAGAAAAATTGGGAAGGGTAGGGGAAGAAGGAGAGAGGAGAAAGGGAGATGGATATTTAAAATAATGTTAATTATTAGCAATTATGTTAATATGATGGATAATGATATTGTTATCTTACATTAGTACAGATAAATCACCTTCAAGTGGATCTCATCTATGCTCTAATGATTACACTTGCATGAAAATGATTCTAAATTTATTTGAATTGACAATGTCGATGATTATGTTGACTATCTTGCTTCAATCATACAATTTCTCATTCTTTATGTAGATATCCTAATAATTAGATCCTTGATTCAAATTTGATGTGTTACACTAAGTCTAAATGAATTCATGTTGTATGATGTAACATGCCAATGAACATGTATGACCTAGTTTGATATATCGAAACCAATATGTGAATAAACCCTAATTTGTGAATAAACCCTAATTTGTGAATTTAAATATGTAAATAAATCTTAATGTGTGAATAAACCTTAATATGTAAACACTAATATATAATTGTAATCTATAAACCCTATATTCAAAGCCCTAATTTCTAAACTGTATCGTTGGCCTAGAAACCTGACTGAGATTTAATCTCTAGGAGTAAACCTTCGATAGTCCTCGATTTGAGATTTTTTTGAGAACTTCATCTCACTTAGGATGTAAGTGTATAATGTGTGTTTGATTTCAATAAAGTTTGACAACATTTTCTCTTTATTCTCTGGGTATATATGTAGGTGGCTATTTGCCCATCTACATTGGTGTACTAGGAGAAATGCTGCCAAAATTTATTGAAATTGAACATGCATTATAGACTTACTAGTGAGATGGAGTGCTCAAGAATGGGATAGGTGGTACACATTCATGAATGTAAATGCTACTAGATGATTAGGGCTCAATTATTCAAACATGTTTTTTCCTTTAAGTTAGCTTACTAGCTAGAACCTGTCGAGCTACATGTCTCCAATTTGATCATATAGAAATGGTCTATCACGAATGTCTAAATTAAATCGCTGCACTCGGGAGTTTATTAATAGACTTGACGAGTTTGTAAGTTTTGCATAAGAACATAAAAAATAACTTGGAAATAGGTTCTATTGCCCCTGTAGATATATATATATATATATATATATATATATATATATATATAGATATATATATATATATAGGGTATGACAACTGTATATTGAAAATTATATAAAATAATGGAAAGATAATATTAGAATATATGCATGCAACCTACAACAACTAAGAATCCCCCTAGGGTTCTGAAGCCTCAGCCCCCTCATTTTATTCCACAAGAGTTGTTCGACTCCTTAGGCCTTGGTGGCAAGATGTTGACAAGATAGTTAGACATTATAGACCAAACAAATATCATTGTAATCAGCCTTGGGACGAGAACATAGGTAAACAATGAGACAATATTATAGTGTTGGAAGATGATTTTGAGCTATTTAAGTATGATTGGCTGAACACATCCATGATAGAACTTTAAATACAATACGTATGAATACCCCATCATATGTGAAAAATTATTTAATTGCTTACAACATATAACATGAGTATTGGTAATATATATTTCAGTCATTTGTATTATGCGGCTTGTGACTTCAAAATAGAAAATGCGGAATTTCTAATGCCATCATTGATTGCGATGAACTTAGAGATCTGAGTAACGCTAAATAATATGTGACTATTGTGTTGTAGTTTTTTGGTGCTTCCAAGACCGTGATCTTAGCTCCCTTCAAGGTTATATAAGTTTTTGTCTTGTTGTTTATATGTATAACCATGAATACAATTTGTTGTGCGATTTAATTTTTATTTTATTTGATTTATATTCACTCAAAAATAGACATTGGGTAGTTCCTAGTGATTGTTTCCAAGACTTGGACTGTGTATTTCTTTGATCCTTTGGGTGAAAAACTACCACCAAATGAGGGACGCCCAAAAAAATTGGTGATTCATTCGTAAGTATAATTTTTTGGTGTCCAACATATTTGCTAATATTTGCATCATATGACCGTTTAATAATGAAACATATATATTAATTTAACTTATAGAAGTGTGAAAGCATTTCGTACTGGTGGAAGGAAGGTACATAAGAAAAAGAAATTAGTACTTTGGAAGAGCGTGGATGTATATAGTTTTCTCATTCCAATTGCATAATATTATAACTATTTATTAATATAATTATAAATCTATAGGGCCTTATACAAGACAATGGTTGGGCAAGCACATATTATGTGATGTTGTATATACATATGATTGTCAAACAGATCAAATGTATAGAGAATGTAAGTTATTAGTCTTGGATCATATTAATTTTTCTCATTTGATAATACAAACAAGTAAATCTAAGGATGTATCTCCATTCTCTTTGCAGTTTTTTTCAAATATTAAATCCTATACATTGAAGCAGCTGAATGACCTACACGAACAATGAGCAGACTACTTCATAGGAAATGTGGACTTAAATGAAAATTTTGATTGCTGATTGATAATTTTTTGGTAGTTCGAACTTTGATGTCAGATTTTTTATATGTATATGTGAGTGTGAATTGAATGTTGTATTTATTATATCATTTATATATATTGTGACTTAAAATCTAAGATGGTAGCTAATGTTAATATGTATTTGTGAGTGTGAATTGAATGTTAAGTGCCTATGTGTGTGTGAATTTGAATGTGAAGGCATGAGGAAGAGAATGATGTTTATTTGAGCATATATGCATGAAATTAAAGTATGACTGATAAATGAAACAACTGATTTGTGAGTTCATGGATTTATGTGCATTTGAAGTGAAAACAATGATAGAATGTGGCATGTTTGTGCCTACTTTCTAGAATTTATATTTTTCTTACAATTGCGCCAGCCTGTTGTTTTGCCGCGATGCTTGTAGAGAGCCAATATTTTTAGAACTTTCAATTCTGTAGAACATCAGGCTTCAGATTGACTAGTGGGTTGGATATTAGGTCTGCAACTCTTCTATATAAAAAATATAGACATTTCCCGTCAGTTATTTGTGAATAAATGATTGTATATATTTTCTATGTTGGTTATTTACAAATAACGGACAAGATTTACCTAAACTTTTTACTTTTTTATCACTGATAAAACTAACAATAAGTTATTCGGAGTCAGTTATTTGTCATTAACTGACCAGCAAGGAAAGGTCAAAGCAACATTCACTGGGAGTTACGTTGATAGTTCCTCGATAACATAGAACCAACGATGAATACTTTTGTCGTCGATTTTTTTTTAGCCGATAGAGAATGGTTCAGTTTTAGCGTCACCCACTTGGCCGTCGTTTAAGAATTGACGCTAAATGGCTAAAATAATCAACGTTGTATCCATATTCTATAGTAGTATATACAAAGTTCTCTTGTTATACTTATAATAATATTATAAAAAAATGTAACATATGGTCAGTCATAATAATGAGGTGATGGTATTTATGTGAATCCCTTATTCCACTAGCATATCAAATCCATTTATATCACTACATCATTTATTAAACATGTTGATCTCATTATATATGACATTTCCAATCTAATGATTGATCCTTGTTGTAAACTAGTATCTATGTTGGTCAACTTAGGTTGCAAGTACACATGTTGCCAATTATATGTTGGCACATTCACCCTCAACAAGTACTTTACTTAGAATCACTCCATATTTATGTTACTTTTCTCCTAGAATTCCACTTTAACTAGTTCTCTAATGGAATTTCTCAAACATGCATAATAAACAAATTGTAAACCTATAATATGATGTGAATAATAGGCAACTGAGAGTTAGTAAAAAAATCTCTAACACATAGACAACAATATACATGGATAAATGTTCCCACTAAGAAAGATTGCACCAACAAGCACATGCATATATACACATCTCTTGGTACAATTCTAGAAGAGATATAATTTGGATGATGTGAGGAAATCCATTAGTTATATTTGTAAGAACCTAATTTCAGACCTCTTAAGAGAGTCAATGATTGATATGATATGTTGTAGTGTCACACACACACACAAACACACACACACACACACACACACACACACACACACACACACATATATATATATATATATATATATATATACATATACACATACACATATTAGTTATATATTATATATACATACATATACATACATACATGAAAATGATTCACTTAATCACATCCCATGTTGTTACATATAATGATCAATTTTTGTTGAAAGTGTGTCCAAAACCATGGCTGCAAATTACATTGCATGTAGAAAAATTCCTCACTGGTTCAATAAAATGAAATGTGGTCCACCGCTAATACAATAAGTATGATAAAATTCTTAAACTCAAATTGGCACATCAAAGCTTATGCATGCTTAATCTATACATATCTTCTAGTCTAGTCATTTGATGACTACATAGGTAGATAAACAATATTTTTGCCTATATTTTCATACTTGACATGACTACTTTTTATGAAAACATGTTTTGAACAAATGGGTGCAAAATGTTTATGTGTGTAATTATATCATAATACATGATGCTATAAGTTGGTATCAGAGCTTTGATTTAGCAAATCTACATGGACAATAGGATTAGGATTATATTTGATTTGGTTGAGGATGATGATGTCAATATAAGGATGGTTGTGTCTAGATATGTTAGACAATTAGAGTTGTACTTTTTACTATTTTTTATAAGTTTTCACTTGTTATAGTCATATGATATCCAATATTTATTATTTTGTTTGTGGTTAATAGACGAGAAACTCATAAGAAATGGTAACATGATGGTCCTTTTTGAGATGTTGTACATGCATCACAACCTCACACATTGCAAGGACATGCATTGCATCCACCTAACCCTATGAAGATGTTTCGTGAGAAGTTAGTGGGTTCATGTTTGACAATGTTAGTTGTCAAATTGCCTTAGGTTGTGGAGTAGAAGGATGTTGGGAAGACAAATGAGCGTCTATAGTGGTTGGGATCCATGGATATTTTATAGAGTGAAAACTCAAGTAAATATGATGTATGAATAACATTGTTGGACAAAGTCTTTTGTATTTTAAAGATCCCTAGAGAAGACAAGATTTTCAATTTTCACTATAAGTTTTAAAGGAAAAGGAGATCCATAGGTGGTCTACAGAAAAGGCCAAGAGCCAAGTCATTCTTTTAAGCTAACTTGTTTCAAGTGAGCGTTGGGAGATTGTTTCTTTACAAGTTCCTTTATAGGAGAAAAGCTGAGACATGTTGACTCTTTGAAGCAACGTAATATGACATTGAAAGAAATGATATGTTATTTATTGAGTTGTTGAAGTTCTTTCCCTAGATGGTGTCACAAATGAGGACAAGATATGATGTTTTGAAGATGGGTTGACTATTTATTTGCAAGAGAGGATTATGAATACAAAATGTTATAAGAAGTTTTTTATTTTCTATGGAGGTTACTATTTGAGTAAGAGGAAAGAAGAAATCATCGCAAAAGCAAGGGTTGGTATTGGTGCGATATGTGATTATGCTTTGCATGTTAAGGACAAGGTTGTTGAGGATGTTGTACCAAAGTGATAACAGATCAATGCTAGTGGAAGTAGTGGTGGCATGCCAATGTTTCTCTTGTTGTTAGTGGTGGGTTTTAGATGCAGCTAAAGTGGTTAGACCTCAATATCCCATATTTAAATTCCATTATGACATACAATGACGGAGGACAAGTTTTGGAGGGTGTTACATATGGTAAGTCCAGTCATTTGAGGAAGTATTGCCCCAAAAAGGTCTTTGATAAACTGAGATTAAGTTAGAAGAGTTGATGGTATCCTTCTTATGGAATTTCATAGATTAAATTACTAAAGGATGGATTTTTAACATCCATGTCTTGGACAATTCTCAATCCATATTGTTTGCTTTTGAATCCTCTATGTTATGATAATTGGATATCTTGATATATAGATCATTTTGCTATTTTTATTTAATAATGGATGGATGATTTATTGAGTAAAATACCTATGAGGAATGAACTGCAACTCCATCTAAATGTGGAATCAACCCTAGATGAGTAAATACTAAGAGGATAAGAAGGGTTTATTTCCGAGTTTGATCACAATGAGATGTACTTTAGGCTTTGCTAAGATTTAAATCATGCTTAGAGTGCTCAAGAGATTTGAGGGTTGTTATATGGGTTGATAATGCCTTGGATTGAAATTTGGAAATTTATCACATTCTTGTGTATGCTAGAGAGGACAAGTCAGTCAATCTTCAAGCAAGTTGTGGTAACTTTTCATGCTTTGATTGGTTCGAATGTGGATATATGTTCATAAGTGGCTTGATTTGTGGAAGTGGGATGACCTTGAGAAAAGTCATTCCAACTTATAGGCCTTCAGATTGACTAAGGCGATGAGAAGTCCAAAGTGAAAGGTCAAAGCGTGGAAGTTACCCGACCTTTCTACCACTTGATCCAAACTTTTGATTGGCTAAGGTTCAAGTTGGGTCTCTAGTTGATTAACTTGGACATTATTTGATGAGTTCCATAGAATTCTAATTGACCTTCTAGTGCACTGTACAGCTTCCCAACTTCAATTTTTTGTTTTCCATTAAGGGCATTTTGGTCTTTTGGTTGAATGGTATAGGCTCTTTTGACCAAAGTTTATATCAAAATTTCATTTTACTGTCTTTTACATGTTGGAGCAAGGAGTTTTGATATGGATAGTGATTCTTAGGATTTAGGACCTCTCGAGCTTGGTGGGGCTTATTTTAGGGCTAACCTAGAGGAAGATCATGTTAAAGGTATGTTTTTCTTCTTCTTTTCTTAGTTTTATTCCTTTCTATCTCATCATGGGTGTGTTGGAAGGCCTAGGTAAGATTAGTTCCATTAGATGACATTTCCTCTTTGTATACCTCTCTTTCTTGATCCTTTGGTTAGAGTGAACTAGACAGAGGTGTACTTGAAGTCATTAATGACTCCTTCATCATTTTCTAACCTAGGAGAGGTATTCTTGTCATTGTCCATTTGCTAGAGCTTACAGATGAGTAGATACTCCCATATCACTGATTTAGTTTATAGAAGAAATGTGGGAGAATGAATTTACCTAATTGATGTTTGATGAGTGATTGTTAGTTCCTATTCTATGTAATTCCTCCTACATGTAGATATCTCAAAATTTACAATAAGAAATTAATATGTTAAAAGATATTTCCCCCACTTGCATCCTAGTGAATAATTAAGGGACAATTACGTTATTATCGTGAGATGATATGAAATATATATTTAGATCATGGATAATAACTCGAGGTGAGGTTTAGTACTAATATCACTACTCTAGCCAATCCTAAACTAGTCGAATGAAATCCAATTGATATTGAGTTATTCTGGAATGATGAATACCATGATCATCAAACAGATTGTGATTCCTTGATGTAGAGTCTTCTATTTTAGATATTGATAATTAAACTTCTTAGCTTGTTCACACTAAATTTAAGGATATGTTTATGATGCTTAGAAAATCCTATTGATGGTATTGCCCTTCTTTATGAAGTTGGAGTGTAATTAATATTGGATAGTTTATAAAATGTGATATTAAATGTTTTCCTTAATCTTGTATAATCATATCCATTCCATGGATATTGTGTGACTATATGAATTACTTATTCATAAGAGAACCATGACATGTAAAATGAATCATGGCTACTCAATGGGAATCGAAGTTGATAACTTAATATGAGAATGAGAGTGAATTGATAGGGGATTCTCTAAAAGTAAAGAAGAACATATACCTAAATTTATGATGAATGATATGTTGGATCCAAATATATACTCACTATTTATGAGATGTGAGATTTGAATGCTTAAAGAAGATAATTAAATATGAATATGCATGTGTACTATGTATTGAGAAGCATAGTGAAATTAGATATGTGATGATGATGAGAAGGATATGATCAGGTGGTATATGGATATTAATGAGAATAAGTATAAGACATAAAGGATTAGGGGAATCCATAGAGATGGGATAGAGGCCTCACACCCATGTTTAGTCTGTTAGGGAGAGAGTAGTAGATTTATGGCATAACTCTCTACCCTGGGAGGAAGTGAGCTTGGGGCCCTTACCACGCACTTCACTCATTGAGATGTTGGACCCTTATCATATCCCTTAGAGTAGTCGAGCCCTTGAGCAATTTACTTACATGAGGCTTGGGATTTTAGATTGCGGTCCTGTCCTAAAAAATATTTGGTGTGGTACCATCAAGATGATGATATGATATGACAGGATAGGTGATACATCATACCATATTACATAGGAAAGATGCCTAAACAATGAAATGATTAAGTGACAAGTAAGATTGTTGTATAAGAGGTATGTGTTGGGTGTTTTTCATGTTTCTTTATTCTATTTATATCGTACCATGTTGTCACTATAATCTCTTAGTAATCCAAGTAATAAAGAGCAAACATATCATGGATGAGCTTGTATACTTAGTGGGAAGTGCCTCGTTCTTGAGGCCGAAATGCCTTTCAAAATTTTTAGTACAAATTTTCATCTATTAGAGTTCCTTAGTAGACATGTGGCGTTAGGTGGTGACTGTGAGTGGTTTTAGTCAGTTGATCTAGAGTCCATGTATATAGTAATTTCTGGTGTGAGTGAGATCTATTCATATATCTATGCATTCTTATATCTTGTGAATTCTTAGTAGTTGTTCATGCTCAAAGATCATGATTTAATAATAGATAATGATCAATGTAGTAAGTTGTGTTATATGAAACATGCTTATGGGCCATGAGATATCTATGAGATGTGCATAAGTAATTTATCTCAATAAATAAAACATCAATCTAATCTATGAATTAATTAATTTATATGAGTTTCATTTGTATGCTTCCACATCATTTAATTGACCTCGTCGAGGTTTTATCATGTTTTATCTTAGTTCCCATCTTCGACTCCTCATATTGGGTTAATTTGGCTCATTCGAGTGATGGGTGCTACAATATAACAAAATTTAACAAATTTGAAGTATATGAGAGGCCTCATGCTATTTATTCCCACATCGGTAGTAATGACATTTAATGCTTATTGTAATTGACCATGTGAAATAATGAAGATGGTATATGAGCTTGTTATAGGTGTGCCTTTCAACAATTCAAATATCCACTATTTTCCTCCCTGTCCTGCCCCTATTTGATGTGAATCGTTGTCATTTATTTAGCATGTTATATATTTTCTCATGGACACTTAACACGTTCACTATAACCAGCCTAATAGTATCATATGAGGTATTATTAGCTACATTAAGGAATCCAGTTAAATTTTAACCATCTTCAATATGTCATAGATCAAGATGCCATGACAATGTAGAAAATGCATCAGACTCGCGTTGTGTGGCATTGTAATTATTTTTCTCTACCAAGAATATAGAAGGGTGTTTGACTCTAAAGTAACATGTTATTCACATAAAAAATTCTTAGTAATTAAATCTTGATATTGAACTTCATATGATGGCATTAAATTCAGAATTATAACAGGTTATAGTAGTAATAAGAAGCAACATATATGAGTTATACTTCAAGATTATCTATTGCAATATAGTAACTTAGGTGTTAGAGGGATTGTTCCTAAGGGCATTCTTGTGTCTTAGCGCATAACATAAACCTCATACTCAATGATCAAGTTGGTATGCTTACTTGTCAACATGGTAAAAGGAAACTAAAACTCTTCTAAGCTCACTTTATGTATGCATGCATGACCTTTAAACATTTTTTTGGTGTTGCTTTGGTACCACATTGTATGGCTATTTGTCAAACACTTGATGACTTCCTACATCTAGATAAGATAATGGATATTGTGTTCTAATGTATGACGTTCATGTGTAATGTTTTTATTCTTTTCCACTTAGTTGTAGGGAGAGAGTTTATATATTAGACCATTTATCTTATATTCAATCAATCTCTTTCTTTGTCTTGATTTTTTAAATATCATTATATGGGGTTTCCACCCCAAGAAACTTATTTTGCCAAGAGACATCTAGTGTTGAAAGGGTCTAGATGACATGTTCATGGGTAGAAGGGAGAAGAAGGTTGAAAACAATGTATATGTGCATACAAAAAATCCTTATACATTGCCCCCTTTTCAAAATACAAACATGTGGCCAACTTAGAAGGTTTAAGTTTTTCCATGAATGATGTAGATATCTCCTCTTGAGGTTTGCAAGGGGTGAGGGTAAAAGATATCCACATGACTCACCAAGTCAAGAGAGGATTGAGATCTAGAGTGTATCAGAGTGGTTTACCGGAATTGAAATAGGGATATATAAGTAAGAAAATGATACATTTTTGGGGGTTTTTATTTAGTTATCGACCCAAGAAGGATGTAAAGGAAAGCATGGTTAAGAAAAAGTTTGATGAGTAGATCTTAGATGATTCCGTCCTCGGTTAATTTTCTAGATGAGGAACTATGATAAGCACTCTAAGATAACCTACTGTGCTAGCCCAAACCATTGTTGTTAATCAGTAGTAACTCCGGTTTTTTGACAACATAGTATTATCTTCTGTACATTGCACAACATACAAAAACTGGTACCACCATAGTGGGATTAATATATTTATATGCCATCTAAAGGGATTCTAATCATTGACACAAGCGCTAATCATGGTCACTTTTATGATCTCACCCATAATTAGAGTGTATATTAAACCTTGACTATATGATAAGACACTTGGACACGCATTATCACCTAGGCTAGGTGCATGTTAGTTATGGACTCCACAAAAGGAACGAAGAGGGGATTCAATTCACAGTTTCAGCCGTCGGTGAGTGTCATCGGCTACTCACTTATTTCCCATGTATCCTCTATAGATCGGTTAAGCACTCCCAATCATTAAACATACAGGTCACTCGTAATCTAGTACGGGCAGCTGATGGCATGAAAAGGATCCGCCACCAACCAATAAATATTTCCATCGACGACATCCATATCTATATATGCTTCTGGTGCAACTGCCACGCTCACGGTTTACAATTGCGCTGGCTGGCATGATGAGCACTTGAGGAGCAGTCGCACGCTCGCACCCATGAAGCGCTAACTAGCCTACCATGATGGGGGTTCTCATCATCTCCATGACTCAATGACGTGACGGGATTTGCATCCCACGCCATCGCTATCGTTAATGCTACTGCACTGGTCGATGAAACAAACAGGCAAACAAAATAGCACATGCTCGTCACGAGTATGGTGTCGGTTTGTGCTCCTTTTCATGGTAAGGTAGACTGGTTTGTACTCCTCACACGAGTACGTGGCGGTCAAGCTAGAGAGCCTCGTTTGTTGCCCTTTATTGGTGCGTGTGCGCGAGAAAGAGAGACACAAGTTCGTTTACTTGTGTGCTCTCCGAATATATGACTTGCGAATAGCGATAGTATGCGAACTGACATTATTGATAAGCATAGAACGGGATATTTTCTTATTTTTTAGAGTAATTACCTGGAGCTGGATGTCCCACCGCTGGGGCAGAAAGTGACACCGTACCCAGCGCCGCCGCCACTGCACGTGAAGATGCTGGTGCCATCATCATAAGCATAGCTGTACGCGCCAGGACACGCCCGCTTGAACACCTGCGAGTACGTCGACGGGTGGCACGTGTTGGGGTTCGCGAACTGTCCTCGGCAGCAGTACTCCGGCGTCCCGAACGCTCCGCACGCGCTCTTGCAAGCCACGGCCCCGCCGCCGCCGCCGGAGCCGTCCGACGACATCACACGCAGCTCGGAAGGGCACAGCGAGTTCACGTCTGCGGAGCACGCCGCGGCCGTGCAGTTGCTCCGCGCGCCGCCGCCGTGGTTCGGCGGCGGCGTCACCTGCATTGGGAGGTTGTACCCGTCCACCAGGCTCACGTCGTAGAAGTCCATTGAGGACGATGACGCGGTGCTGGAACCCAGCGTGAATTCCGCCAGTGTGGCTGGAGTTGCCGCGCCGCCGCCCAGGCATTCGACTTTGCCTGACCCGCAGTCACCGGTTAGGCACGAGAAGCGGCCGTCGGTGGCGGTGGAGCAGTGCGTGCGGCCCCACAGGCGGCCGGACCAGCTTGATGGGACGGTGACGGATCGTGTCTCGCCCTTTGATAGGGAGAAGCCTGTGGTGCTCGGTGGTGAGGAGCCCGCGCCGGAGAGGATGCCTGGCCATACTGTGTACGGGCAGTTGTTGGTGATTGTGAATGTCGCAGCACGGACATCACCTTTGCGATTCATTTGGATGTACGAGGTGTCAAATTGAGCTCGGGAGATTGCTTTGTATGTATAATGCAAGTATTATGTACGTGCTCACCTATGATGTGGAGGACGGTGACGAGCATCAGATATCGAAGCCGGGAAACTGCTGCCGATGATGCAGTTCTTGCCGACATCTGTTAAACTGGACTCGATCGAGTTGTAGTATCTGATCCTGCTCGTTGCTTGCTCGTTCGTCGTCTGGACTTTTTTCTCCGCGGCGAGGAAGCCCAAGGAGGCAAGGATCGATATGGATGCTCAAGGATGTACAGGGGTGATGGTGTGTGTATGTGGAGGGGGTTGGTTAGTGGACCAGTGCCTCTCGTATGGAAAACTTTTTCATTATAGGGGGCCTCCTATCGTCCTGCCACTTGAGTCCTTTTCGCATCGTTTCTCGTAAGTAATCGCTTCTTCGTCATAGAGAGTCAAAGGAAGCCTAAAAATAGTAAACAGAAGATTGGCATCGCAATGTGCCAAGTGATGAAACTAGCTACGAATCAAGGAAATTATAGGTTGCATAGTCATCGAATCAGATGCGTTGCAGCATGCTGGAAGGCACAAGCCAAATGTATACTATGTTTTTTTTTATTTTAAATGAAATCGTGTGAGTCTATTCGTATCTTCACTCACGACCCGAAGAGCCTACATCCGCACAAAATGTATAGCTATACATCATGGTACTAAAATAATATATTACTATTAAAAACAATAATGTCATATTATTCATCATATCCTTCTCATATACGAACTGCACCATCACCCGGAACACGCCATCAACACCTAACTGTCAATGCTCCTATAAGAACCAAACAACCAAAACAAAAATATATATTAGATTCCATAAAAACATCTCTTATACAAACGACGATCTAAGTATTTGTCCATTTGGTATCTATGTAAAAAATCGTTCCAACTTCGTTGTTCCAAGACGCTATTGCGAGCATGTTACATTAAATCTCTACATTAAACCACGCAATTAACTATTTCAGGAGTGGATCTTTTGGGGTAGATGTGTGGTTTAACATCATCTGGAATACCATTTGGAATAACATCTTGTGGTGCGTAAAATACATCTATCATCTCTAAAATAGAATTCCCTTAATTTTGCAACAGGAGAAGAGATGGTATTTAAATTACCATGCCCTCCTCCAAACGTGGCCACCATTTTCCAAAACTCGCTATAGCAGGTGCATGTTGCATCTCGTATATGTTGATATATCGTATTGTGTAAGCAAACTCATATAGCTCTTATAGATCAATCATGTGGTGTGACGTGACATGCTTCTATACTATACAAAAAAAACCCGTAGAGGGGTTGGATGTAATTTTTTTCATTACTTTCACTAGTACAAAACTGACATTTAGTGTCGGTTATTTAAGGTCTTTGGCGTCGGTTTCAAAACGGCACCCAAGTAGACGCCACTAAAAGTCAAAACCTTTAACATCGGTTTTGAATAACAAAAATCGATACTATATCCAGGTCTAAGACGTCGGCGTTTCATAAAAACCGACGTCATAACCCTTCCCACCACCAATAAAACGTGTCAGTAAGGGCATCAAAGACGTCGATTTTATACTCATAACCGACGCCATATCCCTGGTGCCATGAAGACTCCACCACGGGCGCGCTTCCCAGCACGGCCGTGATACCTAGCCACATAGACGTCAGTTCTTTGCTAATAACTGGCGTTGTATGTCTTTGTTATTAGTTTTATACTAACAACCGACGCCTATGTTCTGATTTTTTTTATCAGTTTGCAGGCCTGCTGTATGGCTAGTCAATAGAATGCAGAACCTACAGTTTAGTTCTGAACAGTAAGTTTACAACATCGATTGATATCAGCCAACAACAGGTCACAAACCTGCAAAATTAACAAGATGGACAACAATTTATGATCACACACATGTATAAGCACATTTAATTCATATTTTTTTTCATCACACACATGTAGAAACCAATAGTTTCATTTCAAATTTCCTCCATTTTCACACCCATTTAGCCACCTGCAGTTCCATTCATTTCGTCTCTTTTCACATTCAGACACATGTAGAAACATTTATGTTTTGATCATCTTCACATTCACACATGACAATTCAAAAAAATACATTCACATTCACACATAAATAATTATGAGAACAAAGTTTAGAAATATCATTCTTTATTCATTATCGTCATTATCGCCATCAGTATCCCAATCATATTTAAAAATTCCCACTACTTGTAGGGCTTTTGCCCATTGTTCTCTTACATCATTTAAGTCTTCTATCGTATAGGGAGTATGTACATCTAATAACTTTTGACATGTAGTGAAGTCAGTTTTAAACACCTATAAAGAGAATGACGTATATATAATTAATAATATATAATAAGATTGATATATTTCATATTATCTAATGAGACTATATATAATACTTGATGTATGGTATCGATTTCCATTACGACATGTTTGATAATTAGGTCCATAAATCACATCACATAGTATGCACATGCCCAGCCGTTGTCTTGTGTGGCACACTATAAATTGAAACATATAAAATATTCAAAAATATAAATAAGCACAGTTCACATAAATAATATATACATTGGAGTCGGGAAATTACCTTCACATTCTCCCAAATTAGTAGTTGTTTTTTTTTCTTGGGGACCTTTCTTCCAGCTTTTTTGAACTCATGTAAAGCCCTACATGTTAATGTAACATGTTAAATTACATAATTAAATAGTAATGTAATAACATATGTTAACGGATATAAAAATATGAAATATTTCTCACGGGAATAATGGCATTTTCATTGTGTCCATATAATGTATTCAATTCCTTCCCTGCAGGATCTAGATAATACATAGTGAATGTCTTGGGGACAATTACTAGTAACTCCCAATGCCTACCACTAGAGGTAAGAAAGTTAAAAATTAATAACTCAAAATCCACAATAAAAATATAATTTTCATAAGTCCAAATTATAAGCAAAGTAAACTTACTCAACATTGAATAGAGCTATTATCACCGTCTTTTTTTTACCAAAATATTTAAAAGCAGCAGAGTAGTATGAAGTGACTAATGAATGATCTTTATCTACAAGACTAATCAAAGATGGAACGAAAAAATCTCACATGGGAAATGAAAAATGTGTACATATCGTGTGTAAGTTGTTGCAAAACATAAGATAAATAGAAGATTCACTACTACAGAAACCCCATTTGGCGTCGGTCTTTTAACCCCATTTGGCGTCGGTTTCCGACCGACGCCTATGTGGGCGCCGCTAAAGGTCGAACATTTCGGCGTCGGTTTTTTAACCGATGCCTATTTAACCTATAGGCGTCGGTCTTTTAGTAGACAACCGACGCCAAAATGGTTCGCGCCACAGAAAACGGCGTCATCTAGGGCACTTTCTACGTCGATGATTTACTAAAAGACCGACACCTATATTTCATGTAGCGTCGGTCTTTTAGTTGATAACCGACGCATAAAGTGTCCTAGATGACGCCGTTTTCTGTGGCGCGAACCCTTTTGGCGTCGGTTATATATCAAAAGACCGACGCCTGGTTGTTTAAATAGGCGTCGGTTCGATACGAATATTCGACGCCATTTCCAGGACTGCTTTGGCCACATCAGGCGTCGGTTATCTATACATAACTGACGTTGTAGGTCTTTGCTGTCGGTTATCTATAAATAACCGACGCCTATTTATATTTTTTTTTCATGTCAGTTTGCAGGCCTGTTGTGGCTGGTCAGCAGGATGAGAACCTGCAGTTCAGTTTTCTGAACTGCAGGTTTACGACATCCATTGATATCAGCCTACAAACAGGCCGCAAACCTGCAAAAGTCACAAAGAAAATTTCACACAAGTACATATATTCAGACATCAATTCAATTCTCACATTCACACATATAGAAACATTCAAATACATGTATTAACATTCAGAAATATTCATTTACAAAGTATCATTCATTATCGCTATCAACATCCCAATTATATCTTACAGTTGCCACTGCTTGTATGGCTTTTGCCCATTCTTCTCTTACTTCATTTAATGCTTCCATCGTATATGGAGCATGTATATTTTTAAGCGTTTACCTGTAGTGTTGTCAGTTTTAAACACCTGCAAAGAGAATGATGTATATATATAAGTAATAATATAAAAATAAGATAAGATTGATATATTTCATACTAACTAATGAGACTATATATAATACCTCATGTATGGTATCGATGTCTAATGCGGCATATTTGATAATCATATGCATAAATCGCATCACATAGTATGCGCATGCCCAGCCATTGTCTTATGTAGCGCACTATAAATTGAAACATACAAAATAATACAACTAAGCACAATTCACATCAATAATATATACATTGGAGTCGGGAACTTACTTGTACGTTCTCCCAATTTATTGGCTGGTTCTTTTTCCTTGGGACCGTTCCTCCAGCCTTTTTGAATGCATCTAAACCCCTACATGTTAATATAACACAGTAAATTACATAAGTAAATAGTAATGTAATAACATATGTTAACAGATACAAAAATGAAATATTTCTCACCAGAATAATGGCATTCTCATTACGTGTCCAATTTTAGTGTTTAATGTACTTCCCGCGGGATCTAGATAATAAACAGTGAACGTCCCGGGGACAATAACTAGTAACTCCCAATGTTTACCGCTAGAGGTAAAAAGTTAACAATTAATAACTCAAAATGCACAATAAAAATGGAATTTTCTTAAGTCCAAATTATAAATAAAGTAAACTTACTTGACATTGAATGGAGCTATTATTATCGTCTTCTTTTGCTGACCAAAAATTGTAAAAGCATCTATACAGTATTGTTGAACATTATCAGGGTCTTTAGCTACCATACTAATCAATGATGGAATCAAAAATCCCACATGATCAAATGCAAATTGTTTGCAATGATCTTCGACTAAGTAGCTGCAAAACATGTATTACGTATGCATTAATATATAAGAAACCAGATCACCGGATCTTACACAAGGTATATGGATGTATAAACAAGATCTCACCTTATCCATGTCTCTATCATTGATGTATTCAGCCAATCATACATAAACAGCTCAATAATATCTTGTATAAATAAAGAGCTATCGTATGATCGACCTGCATAATCTGCATCTAAAGAAACTATTATAGGGCAATGTATATTATGTGCGCGTAGCCAACATGCCATTCCCCTACAAGCAGGACCTAACGGGTATGTTAGGTCAGTTGGAACCCAAGTTGGTAATGTGGGAAGTGGAGGTGGAAGCCTAGGTGCTCCTGGTGTCTTCTTTTAACCTGTATATATAATTTCAGATCAGTTGACATAATATATACACATTAACAGTCTTAATCAATGTAAATTTATCTTACAATTTCAGTCGTGTAGACGACATCTGCTTTGGGCCACAATATGACCCCGCCTTCTGCCTCACCAAGTGTATCAATATCTGGGTGGGCATATGGCAACGCAACTTCCCTCCAATCGGGTAACACACGTAATGGGCCCACATGAACATAGCCCTGTGGCATTGGAGTCCCGTGAAACCTTTCCCCAGGAAGGGACGGGTAAGCTTGCGCCTCTGCAACAACATAGTCTTGTATTCTTAAGCGGCATGGCTTCAATGCCTACAAATTTACGTAAAGAATGTTATACATATATACATATAATCTTGAAAATATATCATCTTGAAAAGACTAGCTACAATGTCATAAACAATACTTACAGCAGACGTGCTAGGCGATGGGTCTCCAGGATTACTCGCAGTCTCTGCATCAGGAGAAGAGTGGGTCGTCATAGGCGTATTGGAAGCCTGAGATGCCTGCCACCGCAGCAATTCTTCCTTGACCTTCTCAGCAACTACATCGTTGACCTTCTTAGCAACTAAATCCTCAACTCTCTTATTCTCCTATACATGGATAAAAGAAACATTAGCTTCTTATTAATGAATTTCCTTTTGCAGTAACAAAGTCAACAATGAAGTGAAGCTTTTGTCGCTCCATCTATTGTTAGCTTTCAACTTATACAATCTCAACACAGCGCTAAGCTTCGTAAACTTAGCACAGCCTGTGTATAACGGTATCTCAGCATCATGCACAATGTTTGTAAAGATAGGAGGTGGATCGGTGTGCTCTACCCTACAACTATCCAGCATCGCATCAACGATGTCTGCTGGAACTGGTTCGTTCACATTTACGTCATCGGAGGCAATTTCTTCTTCCACCCAAGAACTGCTATCGACATCTACTGGTTTCGATTTTGAAATCTCTCCATGCCAGTGCCATTCTGTATAGCCTTGTACAATCCCGTTACACATGACATGACTTTTGATTTCCTCACCAGTGTTGACTTTCAAGTTGTTACCGCAATGCCTACATGGACAGTAGAACCTATCTGTATGTTTTTTCCTATGTTCCTCGGCAAATCTAATAAACTGATCAAGACCAGATATAAACTCTGGGTTGCAACGATTACGAATGGACATCCATGATCTATCCATTCTATGATCAGAGAAAACAAGTATATATTAGGAAAATAAGTATATATTAGGAAAAGATTAGGCAGCATTTCCCCGCTGTTCTCTAAGTACATATGTACTTAGAGAACAAACGGGGAAATGCCAACAAACACATTTGATGTCATTCTTATATATAATAAATGTGTACCACCTATCCCATCCTTGAACACCTAATCTCACTAGTAAGTGTATAATGTGTATTGGGTTTTCGAGAAAATTTCGGCAGCATTTCCCCGCTGTTCTCTAAGTACATATGTACTTAGAGAACAAACGGGGAAATGCTACCAAAATTTTCTCGAAAACCCAATACACATTATACACTTACATCCTAAGTGAGATTAGGTGTTCAAGAACAGTCCCAAATCGGGGACTATCCAAGATTTACTCCTAATGAGTCAATCTTGGACGGGTTTCTAGGCCAACAAACACAATAATAGATATCTACAATGAAGCCGGACTCCATACAAACAGTATATAATTTAGTGATTGTTCATTCTAATTTATACCAATGTACAAGTAATATAAAAAGCAATGATTGTTCACATTCTAGGCCAACAAACACATGTGATGTCATTCTTATATATAATAAATGTGTACCACCTATCCCATCCTTAAACACCTAATCTCACTAGTAAGTGTATAATGTGTATTGGGTTTTCGAGAAAATTTCGGCAGCATTTCCCCGCTGTTCTCTAAGTACATATGTACTTAGAGAACAAACGGGGAAATGCTACCAAAATTTTCTCGAAAACCCAATACACATTATACACTTACATCCTAAGTGAGATTAGGTGTTCAAGAACAGTCCCAAATCGGGGACTATCCAAGATTTACTCCTAATGAGTCAATCTTGAAGGGGTTTCTAGGCCAACAAACACAATAATAGATATCTACAATGAAGTCGGACTCCATACAAACAGTATATAATTTAGTGATTGTTCATTCTAATTTATACCAATGTACAAGTAATATAAAGAACAATGATTGTTGACTTTCTAGGCCAACAAACACATGTGATGTCATTCTTATATAATAAATGTGTACCACCTATAACAAACACATTGTCCAACATTAGGTTCAACACTTGAAACATACATTCGTTTTCAAGATAAAAAATTTGTATCATTAGGGTCCAACATGTGGATTATATGGGACATACACATCAAGGTGGTCATAAGGGAGGATATTTCCTTATTTATGAGTAAGCGATATAAGATTAAGATCCATATAAAAATTAGGGCAGAAGTAAGAAATAAATCTTCTTTAGGATACAATAGACCCTTATGGATGTATTTAGGGTCATAGGTACCATCATAGAACAAAAGGGGTACACTCTAGGATTTAAGATCACACTACATCATGTATTTTATACAAAGTTACATGTATGTGTATATAAAAAATATATTTATAAGGAACTTCTATACATATCTAATCAACAAATCAGTAATTAACTAAGTATTCATCAATACTTACTATTAATCAGTATCTCTAATCATTAAAATCGGCAAGCAGATCAGTAATTGTAAATAACAAACTATGAATTGTTGAATTAAAGTAATCACTAAAGTAATACTAACCAGTAGTACCAATCATTAATCACTGAAAGCAGCAAGGAAATCAGTAAAACTAATCATGCATTACTAGTATATAAGGAAACCAGTAGTACCAATCATTAATCACTGAAAGCAGCTTACATACCTTTTCCAGCAGTGGTGGTTGAAGCAGGAAGAAGGGGGTGGCGCCGGGCGTGAGCAGGAAGAAAGGAGCTAGGGCGGCGGTGGGTAGGCAGGTGGGCACCAGGCGTGACGGCGGCGCCGGTTCTCAGGCGTGGCGGCGGCGCAGGCGGTTGGAGCAGCAGGGCGGGCAGTAGGGGCGGCAGAGAAGAAACGCGCCAGAGAGGGGCGTCGGAGAGGGGACGCCGGAGATGGGGCGCCGGAGAGAAGCGCCGGAGAAAAACTAGCAACAGCAGCAGAGAAATCGCCGGAGAAATCGCCGCAACAGGAAAATAGGATAGCAATGAAATAGAAGAAAGGGGAAGAGTCGGGCGATCGCGGGTTATAAGTTCCCAAATAGCGTCGGTTGTTTACAACAACCGACGCCTAAACAGCTTTAGCGTCGGTTGTTTGCAACAACCGACGTCCAATTGGACGATATTTTCATAAAAATGTTTGGCGGGAACCACCTTCAGCGTCGGTTATATAAGGATAACCGACGTTGAAAGTGACATTTTCGGCGCAAATTTTCATCGCACATAGGCGTCGGTTTTCTAGGTATATAACCGACGCTGACAATGACACTATTTTTTTTATCGAAAAATGGATTTCGCGGGCGACTTTAAGCGTCGGTTTTTTATAAACAACCGACGCTTAATACAAAGTGGTACCCGTGTCTGGCTGGTCTTCGAATATAGACGTCGGTTTGCTTAAACAACCGACGCCTTATATGATAGGCGTCGATTTTCCTTAATAACGACGCCCAGAAAAGCGACACTGAATGCTATTTCTGTAGTAGTGATTGGCATCGCAATGTGGCAAGTGGTGAAACTGGCTACGAATCAAGAAAATTATAGGTTGCATCGTCATCGAATCAGATGCGTTGCAGCATGCTGGAAGGCACAAGCCAAATTTATACTATGTTTTTTTAAATGAAATCATGTGAGTCTATTCGTATCTTCACTCACGACCCGAAGAAACGTATGGGTCTCAACCCAGCAGAGGGGTACACAAGTGAGGGGGATGAGCCTACATCCGCAAAAATGTATAGTTATATATCATAATACTAAAATAATATATTACTATTAAAAACAATAATGTGATATTATTCATCATATCCTTCTCAAATTCGAACTGCACCATCACCCGGAATATGCCATCAACACCTAACTGTCAATGCTCCTATAAGAACCAAACAACCAAAACAAAAATATATATTAGATTCCTTAAAAACAACTCTTATACAAATGACGATCTAAGTATTTGTCCATTTGGTGTCTATGTAAAAAATCATTCCAACTTCGTTGTTCCAAGACACTATTGCGAGCATGTTACATTAAATCTCTACATTAAACCACCCAATTAACTATTTTAGGAGTGGATCTTTGGGGTAGATGTGTGGTTTAACATCATCTGGAACACCATTTGGAATAATATCTTGTGGTGCGTAAAATATATCTATCATCTCTAAAATAGAATTCCCTTAATTTTGCAACGGGAGAAGAGTTGGTTTTTAAATTACCATGCCCTGCTCCAAACGTGACCACCATCTTCCAAAACTCGCTATATCAGGTGCATGCGTTGCATCTCATATATGTTGAGATCTCATATTGTGTAGGCAAAATCCTATAGCTCTTATAGATCAATCATGTCGTGTGACCTGACATGCTACTATACTATACAAAAAAACCCGTAGAGGGGTTGGATGTAATTTTTTTCATTACTTTTTAAAATTACCTCTGTAGATGAGAAAGTGATAAGCATAGTGAGGTGTGTATGTTCTCCCCCATGGCCATGAAATATGGTTGGCAGTGTGGGTTTCTAGAACATGAATAATGGTTTCCATAGTTTCAGATGAAATGAGTTGGGCAAAAGAGTGTTTGAGATAGTTATTTCTATTTCTAGTCAGGAGTGTCATGGCTTTTGTAGTGTTTAGGTTAATCATATTTTGAGGTATGTGGAATTTGCAAGATGAGTATTGAATTGTAGAGCCATGATATCATGGGTCAAACCATAAGATGATGTTTTTTGTGACATGTTGGGGTGATGATGTGTATGATGATGTTTGATTGTATGTTTATATATATCCACAAAGGACTATCTATTCCTTTGGATGTGTGTCACCATGGATTTTTTTAATAATATATCTATAAGATTAACTGTTTCCAAATATTTTCCTCTGTTGTTTAAAGTGTGGTGATGATTTTGGTGATTAGATAGATTGCATAGATTTAGAGGTTGACGATACCCCATCCCCCATATCTATTTGGAGAACAAATGGTGTCTCAATTAATCAAATGATTTTTTTTCTGTGTAGGGTGCATAGTGGTTTCAAAGGAATTTATTTATAAGTTTGTCAATTTCTCTATGGACCTTATGAGGGAGGGGGATGCAACTAAGATAAAATGTGGTGTTTGTGGTCAAAGAGCTATTAAAAGGGTGGGTTTTTCAGTCAAGTTGAGAAAATTCTTTGTTCATGGTAGGAGTTTGTGGTTAAGTTTATCAATGATGGATTGCCAAGTGTATCTAGAGATTGAAAAAGGTGAGATGAGGAGACCCAAGTATGTGAATGAGAAAGATTCAATTTTGCATTTGGGTAAAGATTTATATATATTCATTTGACCATGTTGGATGTAACTTTTGATAATGGAACATGACCACACCAAGAGTCGTTTTGTAATAGTTTGTGTTTTTTTGTTTCTTTTCTATGGACCCCAATACATTGAAAGTCTGGCTCGGAAAATTATCTGAGATTTGTAAGCTATGCAATCCAAGACTGACTTGGAACCAAATTGATTATAAAAAAAATTAATGTTTTAATTCCATAATTTTATTTAGATTTAGTAATTTCATATACATTTCTTCTAGCATATTATGATTGTTTTATTTTATAAGTAGCTCTAAAAGTGGTGTAAAGCCTTTATCGACTCAAATCATATATATTGTTGTTTTATTGGATATGAATATCTGAAACTTTTTAAGTCATCATTTTAAATTGAAAATCATTTGTAGATTTTGAATAATCTCATAGAAAAAGGTAAAGTGGATCAAAGTTTTCTTCCCGGTTGGACTAGAACGCGTATAGTGGTTCAAATGTAATTATGTTAATATTTTTGTTTGGGTGCGATAGTCAATCATGTCTTCCTCAACTGAATTCTGACCAGATTTTCTAATCAATTTAGTCAGCAACTATTTCCTTTTTCAAAATGGTATGTGGAAACAATTTGTGTACACATACATGTCCAAAGTTTAGGATTGTCAATCCCTAACCATTATGTGTGATCTTGGATCCTTCCTACTTTCAAATAAATAATTTGAATGTACTTCATTGCTTCTAATATAAGACTTGTATGCTACTAAATCAATTAATATGACGTCCAACTTTTAAATGATCTTTAGGGATATCATGGCATGATTCAGTTAGGGAAAGGTTTATTCTCAACATACCTAGACAAAATGCATAAAAAATTATGTTTAAACCCGTGAACATGGATGATCTGGTAGGAAAAAAACTGGTGTCAAATTCTAAAATGTGTCACCAAGAACTCGTGAAGATAGCTCTATCGGGTTGATTTAAATAGACGTAGGACATTAAAGCAATATTTCTATTTTATATAGTAGCATACAATTTTTTTAATAACTTGATGACATATTGAAAATGATATAATCCTTGTCCATTTGCACAATTCAAACTTAGATCTAGTTACATGTTGAACAACTCGCAAATATATTGCATCTTGTCTATATTGATTTTTTATGTATAGTTTTAAATACATGTTCGACACAGACAGACTCATGCCTGTGTTTTTTTCTATGGTGTAGGAATTGGAAAGCACATAAAATATTTAAAACTTTAAATGATCATGCAAATAATTGGAAATGGTTCTTATCTTAGTTAGAGCTTAATCTTCCTCTACCTCTACCCTTGGGTTAGCTATATTCCTCTTTATGAACTTGAACCTGATTGTGAGTACTTCTTTATATCTCCTAAGTAGTTGATGGGATAAATAATGAAGTATAATTAGTACTTCAAACATTTCATGGGTTACCTTCACCATGCCTCCACTCACAAACATGATTTCTGATCCTAGAACCATATGAACAACTGCTAATCACCTATCTCCCTTACCCTGAATCTTACCATCCCTTGTTTCCTATGTTTGACTATGCATATTGTGGATATGTCAGCCCTACCCTAGATCCATTTTTGTTATTCTACCTCCTCCACCATATTACACTCATGCACCTCCTTCAACCCCATACTTGATGAGCCTTTGTCACTTCCTTACGTGCCAATTTCGCTAGCATCTTAAGGATATGATTGGGTGTTTGCTCCTACCTTTAGGAGGCCCAGACGATTGTGGCCCATACATTCATGACCTACCATACTTTCAATGAGAGATGGTCCAAGTGATAAGTTCTAGAAGATGAGGAGATGTATGAGGGTTAGGAGAAAGCAAGAGACAGGTGTGATGGTGATAGCTACACAAACTTAGAAGGAAACCCTCAATATGAAGATGTGTTTTTCTACCATCCTCTTAGTGGTGGTGATGACGTAGAGGATGAGAATTATGACCCTTTGATAGACTATGTCTAGGTCTAGTCTAGTTGTCTTTATAATATACATATAGTGAGCTCACAAAATGTAAACTTTAAGTGAATTAGTATCTAAGGAACATATTTTTGTTTCATGAGTTCTTACATCTCTTATTTGTTATATTTCCTACACATTGTATAATTTTTAGCTTGGTATACATAACATTTACCTTTAGTTACATTTTATTATGTCTGGCTCTCATGTTTGCATATTTTGATGATACGTTGTGGAATTTTTGGTTAGTCCTACATATAATCATATTTTTATCATATTTTCTTAGTCAACTCTACATACTATCTCTTCTATCTTATTCTTATTGGTATGACAATAAGGAAGAAGACATATATGGAAGACAACAGACATCTAGCTTCCAAGGTTTGTTTTAATTTTGAAAACTAGCGTGAATGATTACAAGCATTGCATGAGAGAAATTATTAAACTTAAAAATTTAAAACCATTTTTCTTTCAAGATATGGTTTAGGGTTTTATCTCAAATTCATGTTTTTAAATTATTTAATAATAATTTTTTATCTTTAAAAGGGGGATAATATTGACCCCAATGGCATTTCTAGATCGTCCTTTGTTGATAACTTAACCATTCCATTCATTTATGCATAATGTGTATGTTGATATGTTTTAGATGGTAAAACACGCTATGGTTGTGATCACTGAACTGAGTTTAGGTCTAAAGATCACAAGCACCACTATCACATTAAGATGTGATTTTTATTGTCACTTTATGTCTTCCATATATCATTCTCAAGGTAGATTTGTCAGGTACACTTGTTTATAAACAAATAAATTTGTGATTGACTTTATATCAAGCATAATGAGATATATTATTGTTACCCCAATTTCTACAATAATATCAGACTAGGGACTAGACAATGATGATTAGTCTTAGCATAACATGATCTCATGTTTACATACTCAAAGCAAAATCTCTTGTCATTGAGTCATACAATTTTATGACATTATCATGTGAAATCATATGATTGAATGCCTAAAAATGTAATGAATAGAAGTGCCTTTATTAATAACTAAATCAAGTAAAAACTATCCCACTACAATCATCATATGACTTGCTCCTAGGGAAAACAAACCAACAATAAATGTGTGTGACCCTCCTTCAAGTGCCATTCATGTTACAGAAAACATGGGAATTGGTTGCTTGGAAGGGGTGTTACAGTGATTGTTTTCTTCTTTAGATTCCTTGAGATCATTCTCTATATTTATAGCACACAAAATGCAATTTTTTTTATTATATCAAGTACTACCTCAAAACATATCTCTAGTGATATTTTGAATGTCAATATTATTCATTCTATCCTTGTAATTTTAGAACACTCCATTAAGATCTTCATTGAAAAAGAACAATCAAATATAAAGGAGGAAAGCGAGGTTTGTAGCATTCAACTCACAAAAACATGATTAACTAAATGCGGAAGTGTTCACTAAGCAGCGGATTACCTAAAATCACTAAAAATTAAAACCTTTTTACCAAGAGATCCATCAAAGGAAAAACTTTCTCACATAGAACCAAAGTAACACATTTACAATCTAGTTTAAAGGTACATGACATGTATCATCTCTTTCTATGAATTACAAGCATCAACTGCCCTGTTAGACTAAACACAGGCAGTATAAAATCTCGAGGCACTGAGCCAAAATCTCAAAAGTACTAACTACTACTTCGAGGACCTGAGAGTACAGAGACGACACATAGGACTCTATGTATATCTACACAAGGCACATCAGCCAGTGTCTCCACCTGAGACTTCACTATTGTCCCTACTGCTGCTGCTGCCGCCCTTCACCTATTGAAGGATTTCTGCCTCCTCATCCGCGTTCACCTAAAAATGTGGTTCCCACGGGGGTGAGACAATTGTAAATTGCCCCAGCGAGAGATATAACTCTCCGCCAGAAACATTATTATTGCAGTTTAATAAGAATAAATTGAACAGAGGAATCATAATTGTTTGAGAGCAGTTACTTCATTGTCCAATAGATTAGAACATTATTCTTATCTAAAGCATTGTAGCTATAACTTGATAAAGCATCATGTCACTTATCCATTTAAGAAATATAAAGAACATGTATAACATTTGATCATTGTAGGGTTATAAATGCAGCATATACTCTCTTTAGGCTTAGATCACATAGCTAATGCCTCGCATTGTCTTTGTGGAGTTATGGCTTGTAGCCATACTCTTTTCACAAAGTATTGGGATATTAATCCCTCAGCTCATCAAGTACAATTCCATTTCTTAACAAGTTCATCATCATGATTATAGAATATGGGTATTTGAACTCTTAACTCATCATAGGATACTTATTACCACTTATAAGGTAACTTAATACCTTCAAGTCATCTGACCAAGGACATTATGCTTATTGCTACACAAAGCATTTCACATAGTTCACAAAGCTCATATCACCTCTTATTACCCCTTAATAGGCAATAAGGCATATTATGGCTTATAAAGCCCATAAACAGTTTCAATATACAGAGCATCATAGTCCATACCTGACTATGCTCATCAACTCAATATTCCTGCATGATTAATACTCATGATAACAAATCATATATCAGTACCATGCAATATAGGGGTTTTTTTAGGAGATTTATAATTCATCAATATGTATTTGAACTTCACATATGATTACTCTGTGTTAAGACTTCACATAGCATCATCCTGTATTAGGGTTTCACATAAATAACCATATAACTTCTCAAGATCATTTTCAAGTCCTATTTCATTGCTTCACATAGCTAGGAATCAATATGGATAACATAAGTATTCATTCATACTTATTTATTCTCATCATTCATCATTAAATGAATTATCAACACAGAGTATGAGTTTCCCTCTCATCTTTCCCAGAATATTATTACATCATAGTTTATAGGTTTGGATTAACCTTTTCATAAGGCATGTTATCTTACATTCAACAAGGTGCATTACATCTCAATTTAACAATTGACGTGACACATCTCATGTGTCACTCATCCAATTATATTGGACTTAAAACACATCAAGATATATCAGTATTGGGGTGTTGGATGTGATATCTATCATATCTCTATGTATCACTTCCCTTAACACCTTCAGCTTACTTGAGTTCATCCACTTAGCTTATAATAGGATATTCCCCATCCTAATATTTTATGTACCAATTCATCACATTCATCATGTAATGTATTGGTCATAATCCACCTGTTTAGATTATACAACCATTTCCAATAATATGGACTCATCCTTGAATTAAGAATTATTATTGTAAGGATATCCATTATCAACCCATCTAGGTATTACATTTGTCAATACATTAATCACTATTCCATTATTAGGAATAGGATTCTCCATATTTATAATTTGAGGATTCACATAGCATTTTCCATATATTATATGGATTTCACATAGTATTGCTCTTCATTAGAGATTCACATAATCATCCTTCTATACCAGGGTTTCACCTAGTATTATGTGAAATTAAGATTTCACAATACATCACCCAGTGATAGGGCTTCACATAGCATTAGTAGCACTACCCTATATTAGGGTTTCATGCACCTTTACCCCATCTTAGGGATTAAGGTTTACCATTAACATCCAAGTAGGGTTTCACCTACCTCATTACTCAAATTAGGGTTTCTTACATTATTACACTAAGTTAGGGTTACATCATCACCATAGATTATGGTTTCACTCAACTTTGCCCCAAATTAGGGTTTCACATGGCCTTGCCCTAAATTAGGGTCAAGGTACATCAATCTTTTCAATGAGGATTTCATGATCTCATCATTATGGATCAAACCTTGATTACATATTTATTAGAAATGAGAGAATTAGAGATTATTATGTAAGCAATCATCTCTCCCATTCTCTCTTCCTCTCATCCTCTCTAGGATGTTAAATACTACAAGATTGATCTAGATCAACTCTTCAATTAAGTACACATAGTTAGGGTTAATCTTCATAAACATCATTGATCCACATAATTAATAACCAAGTAGCTATTTGAGCTTTGATCATATTAGGTGTCTAAATGCTTTAACCAATTTGAACCTCAAAAGGTCTTGGTCACTTAGACCTCAAACGGTCTTGACCAAGATAGTTCAAACGGTTTGAAATCGTTTAGCAAAGTTGGTGCTTGAAACCGATTAGACCAATCATATAGAAACTGAATGAACTTGGGTCTCCTAACCGTCTTAAGACCGTTTGGTCCAAACCCTCTCAAAACCGAATGGAATAAAAAGGGTCTTCAACACTCAATCGATTCAAGGTTCCCATCCATGAACCAACTATCAATCGGACCACCAATTTATTCTTCAATTGAACCACTGAATCACACTTCAATTGTACCTTCAATTAGGGTTTTGAACCCAATTGAACTAGGGTTGGTAATCAAGAAACCATCACTTAGGGTTTTGAAACTGAGGAACCATCAATGGTTGACATTGTGGAACCTATTCAATTGAAATCAGTGAACCATCATCATTACATGATATGACCTGACCCCAAACGGTCTTGAATGACCCCCAAATGGTCTTGAGGTCATTTGGATGATCTCCAAATGGTCTTGAGACCGTTTTCCTCAAACCACCATTGAAATCTATGACATTCAGTTAGGGTTTGCATCATTGAATCAATCATCACTTGAGCTATTGATTGTAATGCAATTTGATATCTTTGGGTATTCAAATACTTAACCATACTCAACCCTAGACCTCCAAACGGTCTTGGTTGACATCCAAACGGTCTTGAGACCATTTGAGTGATTTCCAAATGGTTTTGAAACCGTTTGGGTCAATCAACCCAAAATATCAACTTAATCAATTGCAAAATCAACACTTAGTCGATTAGGGTTTGGTGATTGATGGTCCTTCGACTAATGAATCCTTTGAAACTAATAAATTATAATTAATGGTTCATTAACCATCATCATCATCATCATCATCAAATCTCCAAACGTTCAATTGTGGTCAACACTCTCAAACGGTTTTGAAACCGTTTACTTCCAAACGGTTTGAAACTGTTTGCTCTCAAACAGTTTGTGAAACCGATTGAGCACATATATAGAAATCGTTTGGTATAGCATTTTCTTGGAAAAAGTGTCCAAGATGATGTCATCATCATCTTACTTCGTACATCCAAGAACTACTGCCGTTTTCATGGAAATTGCAGCAATGAATCAAAGGAGCTCAAACTAGAACAAAATGAACAACAAATTATAGAGAATTGAATGCAATATCAATGTTTAAGGGTTAAAGTTATATAACCCTCCTTCTAATCTGATTTCCAAGATCCAAGATCCACGTTCTTTAATGGTGGATGAGCTCTACCATTTTCCTAAGGTCCGTTCTTAAGCTTTTGGATGAAAAAGTTGGCTAGAGTTAAAAATCGAGTGAAGAAAACAAAGAATCAAGCATTGATTTTCGGTTTTCACCATGAAACCAAGGTGGAAGATGATAAAAATATTATCAACAGGTTAGAGTCGTCCTTCTACTTCTCCTGAGCTCTCTCGTGGTCGGCCAAGGCAAGATGAGAAAAGAAATTCCAAGAAAGATCCTTAAGTAGGTAGGAAAAGAGATATGTAGAAGGAATTTCCAAGGAAAGAGAAAATGGAATTAATTTCCTTTAATTCCAAAATTATTTCCACCACTCCCCCATAAATTCCTTGGCCACAAAGCCACCCTCATTATCTTGCAAAACCTCTTCATTATCCAAGAATTAAAGGTAAAGGAATTAAGCACCTTAATGAATTTTATACTAATATCCAACTTTTAGTGGATATTACTTTGTATTATCTTAATGTGAGTGGGCTTCCACTCAACCAAGATATTTTCGTGACATGGCAAGGCACAATCTCGTCCAACACTTTGAAAATTCATCCCTCAACTTTTGGTTGAAGGGCTCCTCAATTAATATATTTCTTTTTGCATTAAATTGAATTAAAGTTCCATTTATGTTTAAATCTTGATTATTTTAATATCAAGATTCTCTCTCCTCCAAGATAATTCAAATGAGGTGCCCCTCTATTTTTATTTGATCTACTTGATGCCAAGAAACATGAGGGACCCTTTAGAGGTGGTATTTTGCATATTGAACCCTAGGTTTTGGGTAAATTGTACATTATACCAAAACTAGGTTTTAATGCTCAAATATTGTCCAACAAGCTCTATCTTGGTGCCCAAGCTTGTGGAAACCATACCACTACATCATATTCATTCTTATGATGTCTCAACATCAGAGGAACATTTATTCATGTACAATTTGCAATTTAACCCCTCAACCTGGGTAATTTGCACTTTAGTTCAAAATTAACAAAACAATGTTTCAACATTATTCAAAAAGGACTGAAATTGAAATATAAGTTCCTCTTGAGCCTTAATTACTTTTCAAGAAATAAAAGCAAGCATCTAGTCAACTTTATTAAGCAAGACACCTAGGTTTAAAACATAACCCAGGTCATGGATGTTACAATTTATAAACCCCTAACAAGGATTTCATCCCCGAGAGCCCAGGAAAAAGGAGGGACAAATTTATTCATTTATCATACCCTCAAGTATGCACATAACTTCTTAATGTCATGGAGATACCATAGATCTGTAATCCACACAAAGTTCCTTTCCCTAATTCAACCTTATCAATGTTTTATGTTTATGCAGAGCATAAACCCCTAACATATGATGTCCATATTATTTGAAAGGAAGAAGTATAAAAGAACATACTCCTGTCATCACCCAAGAGTGTTTACCAAAAGAGAAACATATATATCTAATAGAGATAATCCACTCAGCAATCCTTTATTTGTTTGGGAAATTTCACTTAGCAAACCTTATGTGGTTGGAAAATTTCACTTAGTAATCCCTAAGTAATTGAGGAAACTCACTCAGCAACTCCTATGTAATTGGGAAAGTTCACTGAGCCATTCTTATTTAATTGGGAAAATTCACTGAGTAATTCCTATTTAATTGGGAAAATTCACTGAGTAATTTTAATTGGGAAAGTTCACTGAGAAAGTTCACTGAGCAATTTATTTGGGAAAGTTCACTGAGTAATTTATTTGGGAAAATTCACTAAGAAAGTTCACTGAGCAATTTATTTGGGAAAAATTCACTGAGAAAGTTCACTGAGTAATTTATTTGGGAAAATTCACTAAGAAAGTTCACTGAGTAATTTATTTGGGAAAAATTCACTAAGAAATTTCACTGAGTAATTTATTTGGGAAAATTCACTAAGAAAATTCACTGAGCAATTTATTTGGGAAAAAATTAATGAGAAAGTTCACTGAGTAATTTATTTGGGAAAATTCACTGGGAAAGCTCAATGAGCAATTTATTTGGGAAAATTCACAGAGAAAGTTCACTGAGTAATTTATTTGGGAAAATTCACTAAGAAAGTTCACTGAGCAATTTATTTGGGAAAAGTCACTGAGAAAGTTCCTATTTAATTGGGAAGGTTCACTTAGCTCTTCCTATTTAATTTCATTATACTCTCTAGATTGTTTCAAAATGACTACTTGATCAGAGTAATCAGAAAGATAACAATCTAAGAGTTCTATACTTGCCTTATCTCCAATAATCATATACATGTCCAGGGTATACAAGTATTGAGATTGGGTTGTATGCACTTCATTTACTACCATATTCCTCGCTCTTCGTATCATTATACACACAGAATTTTTCATTCTTGGATTTTTCTTCTGACATCACTTCTATATCTCATCTTGTATCACATAGATAAGTGAGATTATAAAGCATTTTAAAGAGCACTTAAGAAAATTGTAAATTCTCATCTTCCTTGTGTCCTTATAACTACTTTCTTATTTTTAACACATAGAATCATGAAATGAAATATTAAAATGACATTATTTAATTTGACCTGTCTGGGACGTCTGTCCACGTCCTCTATTGTTACTAGAAAATTGCCTCCTTTGTGAGCCTTGGTGACTCTGCCCCTGGGGTTGAGTCATCATCGAATTCCCGTATGGACAATCATTTGCTATATGTCCCGGTTGTCTACATTGGTAACAGATCTTGGGCGCAAAATAGGGTCTGTGAGGTCCAGTCACCGATGTTGATACTATGTTAGAGGCTCTACTTGGAGCATTACTACGATCCCTACCCCTACTTGACGTCCATTGCATCTGGGTATGGAATCTCGATGGTGCTGCCGATGTAGAAAATCTCGACTTCTTAAAACTTTCGGATCTTTGTCCTTGAGACTGAGTGTACACCTTCTTTCCACTAGTCTGTCGTTTCTCGATTTCAGACCTCTCTATCCTCCTTACCGACTCCACAAAGGTGGAAAACCTCTCCCTATTCTCTAAAGCAAACACAGGAGTGGTTAATTCAGCATTCAACCCCTTCTCAAAATGCCAAATTCTTTCCTCGTCATTAACTGTCATATGCGGACAAAACTGCAACAACTCCATGAACTTAGCTTCATACTCGCTAACGTTCATCTGTCCTTATTTGATCTTCTCAAATTGAGAGATCTTCTCATCTAGATATGTTTTAGGGAAGTATCTACTAACAAACTCTCATTAAAATACCTCCCATCCAATTTCTTCACCTGGTCTCTTATCTTCTTCTATCATCCACCAGTGACCAACACTCCCTTTTAGGTGGTACACATCATGTCTTACCTTTTCAGCTTCAAGAATATCAAGGATCCTGAAAGCCTTCTCCAACTTTGTTAGCCACAAATCAGCATCTACGGGATCAGATGTACCAGCATAATCTATGGCTCCAACCCGGTGAAGTCTCTTGAAAGTCTTGCTGGCTCCATAACCTTTTTGATGGGCTGGTGCCCTATGTGCAGGTGGTGGCATCATGTCTTCCATGTGTGTCATGGCTGTCAGGAATTTCTCAAATAGAGCATGGAGGGTTGGGTTTTCTATCATAGCTGGGTCAATCTGGGGTTGTTCAGGTACAAGCCCTTCTGTATTCTGGTCTCTTGCACCTCCTCCTGGTGCAGCAGCTCTGCTCTTAGCAGCATGTTCTTCATGTGGTCCAGACATCTTCAAGTTCTTCTTCTCCTATGTGATAAGAAGATACTATCAAATAAATTGGAAAACACTTAGAACAGACTCCACAACCTTAGTCATATGTCTCTAAAGACTCAGCGAACCTAGAGCTCTGATACCACTTAATTGTAGCATCCAACTCACAAAAACATGATTAACTAAATGTGGAAGCGTTCACTAAGCAGCGGATTACCGAAAATCACTAAAAATTAAAACATTCATACCAAGAGATCCATCAAAGGAAAAACTTTATCACATAGAACCAAAGTAACACATTTACATTCTGGTTTAAAGGTACATGACCTGTATCATCTCTTTCTATGAATTACAAGCATCAACTGCCTTGTTAGACTAAACACAAGCAGTATAAAATCTCGAGGCACTGAGCCAAAATCTCAAAAGTACTAACTACTACTCTGAGGACCTGAGAGTACAGAGACGACACATAGGACTTTATGTATATCTACACAAGGCATATCAGCCAATGTCTCCACCTAAGACTTCACTGTTGTCCCTGCTGCTGCTGCTGCCCTTCACCTACTGAAGGATTCATGCCTCCTTGTCCACATCCACCTAAAAATGTGGTTCCCACGGGGGTGAGACAATTGTAAATTGCCCCAGTGAGAGATATAACTCCCCTCCAGAAACATTATTATTGCAATTTAATAAGAATAAACTGAATAGAGGAATCATAATTGTTTGACAGTAGTTACTTCATTGTCCAACAGATTAGAACATTATTCTTATCTAAAGCATTGCATCTATAACTTGATAAAGCATCATGTCACTTATCCATTTAAGGAATATAAATAACATGCATAACATTTGATCATTGTAGGGTTATAAATACAGTATATATTCTCTTTAGGTTTAGATCACATAGCTAATGCCTGGCATTGTCTTTGTGGAGTTATGGCTTGTAGCCATACTCTTTTCATAAAGTATTGGGATCTTAATCCCTCAGCTCATCAAGTATAATTCCATTTCTTAACAAGTTCATCATCATGATTATAGAATATGGGTATTTGAACTCTTTACTCATCATAGGATACTTATTACCACTTATAAGGTAACTTAATACCTTCAAGTCATCTGACCAAGGACATTATGGTTCTTGCTACACAAAGCATTGCACATAGTTCACAAAGCTCATATCACCTCTTATTACCCCTTAATAGGCAAGGCATATTATGGCTTATAAATCCCATAAACAGTTTCAATATACAGAGCATCATAGTCCATACCTGGCTATGCTCATCATCTCAATATTCCTGCATCATTAATACTCATGATAACAAATCATATATCAGTACCATGCAATATAGGGGTTTTTCTTATGAGATTTATAATTCATCAATATGTATTTGAACTTCACATAGGATTACTCTATGTTAAGACTTCACATAACATCACCCTGTATTAGGGTTTCACATAAATAACCATATAAGTTCTCAAGATCATTTTATTAATGATCAAGTCCTATTTCATTGCTTCACATAGCTAGGAATCAATATGGATAACATAAGTATTCATTCATACTTATTTATTCTCATCATTCATCATTAAATGAATTATCAACACACAATATGAGTTTCTCTCTCATCTTTACCAGAATATGATTACATCATATTTTATAGGTTTGGATTAACCTTTTCATAAGGCATGTTATCTTACACTCAACAAGGTGCATTACATCTCAATGTAACAACTGGCATGACACATCTCATGTGTCACTCATCCAATTATATTGGACTTAAAACACATCAAGATATATCAGTATTGGGGTGTTGGATGTGATATCTATCATTTCTCAATGTATCACTTCCCTTAACACCTTCATCTTACTTGAGTTCATCCACTTAGCTTATAATAGGATATTCCCCATCCTAATATTTTATGTACCAATTCATCGCAGTCATCATGTAATGTATTGGTCATAATCCACCTATTTAGATTATACAACCATTGCCAATAATATGGACTCATCCTTGAATCAGGAATTATTATTGTAAGGATATCCATAATCAACCCATATAGGTATTACATTTGTCAATACATTAATCACTATTCCATTATTAGGAATAGGATTCTCCATATTTATAATTTGAGGATTCACATAGCATTTTCCATATATTATATGGATTTCACATAGTATTGCTCTTCATTAGAGATTCAAATAATCATCCTTCTATACCAGGGTTTCACCTAGTATTATGTGAAATTAAGATTTCACAATACATCACCCAGTGATAGGGCTTCATATAGCATTAGTAGCACTACCCTATATTAGGGTTTCATGCACCTTTACCCCATCTTAGGGATTAAGGTTTACCATTAACATCCAAGTAGGGTTTCACCTACCTCATTACCCAAATTAGGGTTTCTTACATTATTACACTAAGTTAGGGTTACATCATCACCCTAGATTATGGTTTCACTCAGCTTTGCCCCAAATTAGGGTTTCACATGGCCTTGCCCTAAATTAGGGTCAAGATACATCAATCTTTTCAATGAGGATTTCATGATCTCATCATTATGGATCCCCTGATTACATATTTATTCATAATGAGAGAATTAGAGCTTATTATGTAAGCAATCATATCTCCCATTCTCTCTTCCTCTCATCCTCTCTAGGATGTTAAATACTCCAAGATTGATCGAGATTAACTCTTCAATTAAGTACACATAGTTAGGGTTAATCTTCATAATCATCATTGATCCACATCATTAATAACCAAGTAGCTATTTGACCTTTGATCATATTAGGTGTCCAAATGGTTTAACCAATTTGAATCTCAAAAGGTCTTGGTCACTTAGACCTCAAACCGTCTTGACCAAGATAGTTCAAACGGTTTGAAACCGTTTAGCAAAGTTGGTGCTTGAAACCGTTTAGACCAATCATATAGAAACCGAATGAACTTGGGTCTCCAAACGGTTTGAGACTGTTTGGTCTCAAATGGTCTTCAGAACATTTGGACCCAAACGTTCTTGAGACTGTTTGGCCCAAACCCTCTCAAAACCGAATGGACCAAAAAGGGTCTTCAACACTCAATCGATTCAAGGTTCCAATCCATGAACCAACTATCAATTGGACCACAAATTTATTCTTCAATTGAACCACTGAATCACTCTTCAATTGGACCTTCAATTAGGGTTTTGAACCCAATTGAACTAGGGTTGGTAATCAAGAAACCATCACTTAGGGTTTTGAAACTGAGGAACCATCAATGGTTGACATTATGGAACCTATTCAATTGAAATCAGTGAACCATCATCATTACATGATATGACCTGACCCCAAACGGTCTTGAATGACCCCCAAATGGTCTTGAGGTCATTTGGATGATCTCCAAATGGTCTTGAGACCGTTTTCCTCAAACCACCATTGAAATCTATGACATTCACTTAGGGTTTGCATCATTGAATCAATCATCACTTGAGCTATTGATTGTAATGCAATTTGATATCTTTGGGTATTCAAATACTTAACCATACTCAACCCTAGACCTAAAAACGGTCTTGGTTGACCTCCAAACGGTCTTGAGACCGTTTGGTTGATTCCCAAACGGTTTTGAAACCGTTTTGGTCAATCAACTCAAAATATCAACTTAATCAATTGCAAAATCAGCACTTAGTCGATTAGGGTTTGGTGATTGATGGTCCTTCCACTAATGAATCCTTTGAAACTAATCAATTATAATTAATGGTTCATTAACCATCATCATCATCATCATCAAATCTCCAAATGGTCAACTGTGGTCAACACTCTCAAATGGTTTTGAAACCGTTTACTTCTAAATGGTTTGAAACCGTTTGCTCCCAAACGGTTTGTGAAACCGATTGAGCACATATATAGAAACCGTTTGGTCTAGCATTTTCTTGGAAAAAGTGTCCAAGATGATGTCATCATCATATTCCTTCCTACATCCAAGAACTACTACCTTTTTCATGGAAATTGCAGCAATGAATCAAAGGATCTCAAACTAGAAAAAAATGAACAACAAATTATAGAGAATTGAATGCAATATCAATGTTTAAGGGTTAAAGTTATATAAACCGCCTTCTAATCTGATTTACAAGATCCAAGCTCCACGTTCTTTGATGGTGTATGAGCTCTAGCAACTTCCCAAGATTTGTTTTTAAGCTTTTGGATGGAAAAGTTGGCTAGAGTTGGAAATCGAGTGAAGAAAACAAAGAATCAAGCATTGATTTTGGGTTTTCGCCATGAAACCAAGGTGGAAGATGATCAAAAGCTTACCAACAGGTTAGAGTCGTCCTTCTCCTACTCCTGAGATCTCTCGTGGTTGGCCAAGGCAAGATGAGAAAAGAAATTCCAAGAAAGATCCTTAAGTGGGTAGGAAAAGATATATGTATAAGGAATTTCCAAGGAAAGAGAAAATGGAATTGATTCCTTTATTTCCAAAATTATTTCCACCACTCCCCCCTCAATTCTTTGGCCACGAAGCCACCCTAATTATATTGCAAAACCTCTTCATTGTCCAAGAATTAAAGGTAAAGGAATTAAGCACCTTAATGAATTTTATACTAATATCCAACTTTTAGTGGATATTACTTTTTATTATCTTAATGTGAGTGGGCTTCCACTCAACCAAGATCTTTTCGTGCCATGGCAAGGCACAAGCTCTTCCAAAACTTTGCAAATTCATCCCTCAACTTTTGGTTGAAGGGCTCCTCAATTAATATATTTCTTTTTGCATTAAATTGAATTAAAGTTCCAATTCTGCTTAAATCTTGATTATTTTAATATCAAGATTCTCTCTCCTCCAAGATAATTCAAATGAGGCGCCACACTTATTTTATTTGATCTAATTGATTCCAAGAAATATGAGGGACCCTTTAGAGGTGGTATTTTGCATATTGAACCCTAGGTTTTGGGTAAATTGCACATTACACCAAAACTAGGTTTTAATGCTCAAATATTGTCCAACAAGCTCTATCTTGGTGCCCAAGCTTGTGGAAACCATACCACTACATCATATTCATTCTTATGATGTCTCAACATCAGAGGAACATTTATTCATGTACAATTTGCAAGTTAACCCCTCAACCTGGGTAATTTGCACTTTAGTCCAAAATTAACAAAATAATGTTTCAACATTATTCAAAAAGGATTGAAATTGAAATATAAGTTCCTCTTGAGCCTTAATTACTTTTCAATAAATAAAAGCAAGCATCTAATCAACTTTATTAATCAAAACACCTAGGGTTAAAATATAACCCAGTTCAGGGTTGTTACAAGTTATAAACCCCTAACAAGGATTTCATCCTGAAATCCCAGGAAAAAGGAGGGACATATTTATTCATTTATCATACCCTCAAGTCTCCACATAACTTCTTAATGTCATGGAGATACCATATATCTGTAATCTACACAAAGTTCCTTTCACTAATTCAATCTTATCAATGTTTTATGTTTATGCAGAGCATAAACCCCTAACATATGACGTCCATATTATTTGAAAGGAAATAAGGTGTCTTTTCGTGCCTCGGTCTTGTTTGCAGCATGTAATTTGTAGGATATTTATAACATTGCCTTTAACATTCCCATTATATCTTCATGATAACTGTATACATTCTTACTTCCATCGTTGTGAATATTTCCTTATAAAATTTTATGCGACTCCCACCATGTAAGATGTGCAACGAGTGCTTGCTAATGAAAAATTGTCACTTTCAATGTTTGACTGATTTTGGAACCCTTTCTCGATCCTCTCGTTATGTCCAATCTGGCCAGTTTTCTTTTCAACCTAATTATCTTTAGGAAAAAAACTCAAATAGCACACTTTTACAAAAAAAATTACTTAAATAACACTTTCTCCAACTTATTTCCCAAAGTAGCACACTTTTACTCAAAAACGTCACATGACTTGGCATTTATCTGTTGCAGGGACTGAAATCGCCACATAACTTGGCGTTTTATGGTATTGCGAAGCTAAAGCACCATATGAATTGGTGTTTTCATTGTTTTGTGAAGCAAAACTGCCTGATTATGTGGCGTGTATGCCTAAAACACCACATCAGTTGACGTTTGTTATCAATTCACTACCTCGCTTTACAAAAAGCGCCAATATATATGTGTAAAGTGCCAATATATATGGCGTTTTTTGCTTTGGCATTTTACACCTCCTTTCTTCTCCTTTACTGCTCGCGTACTCAGCCTCCTCTCCTGCTTAGCGTACCACCGGAAGCGAAGCTAACCCCTTGGAAAATCTGGCGGTTATCAGGGATGGAAAAAATTGTCGGAGGGCTCTGCTCAAAACCCACCATTCGAGCTGCAGGAGCAAGATAGAAAACGTCAGTGAACTTCTTCAACCTCGACAACAGATGAGATGATGTGTTAATCCACTAATCAATTACGTACC